>JAYGXS010000010.1:14419848-14469192 GCA_036362985.1 Ligula intestinalis
AATACTACACTACCAGCTGCCATGTCTGTCAGGGCCCCTGTCGAGACGCCAGGCAGAACTGGAGAGATGAGTTAGGTTAGCGGTCGGGTGAACGTTAATTAACGAGTGTTTAAGGCTTGTGTTAATGGCACTCCCACTCCATGGGACCTGATTCAAACACAGCGGCTCAGGCCTCTTACGCCCCACCTCCCCTCTGGTCTTCCCGACTCTGCCTTGACACCAGGTACAGGCGGATGGGGGGAGGAGATAGCAGGCGGTAGATACAGGGAAATTCTCCTATCAGTTAAACCTAATCTCACGCGTAAGTTGCCGCTCCTGCACTATTATGTCATGATTTTACAGTGGATCTAGTCGGAAACGATAGTTTAACTGTCGTTAAGATTAGGACATGGACATATTTGTGCATTCTGGAATTCTGCGTAGGACCACCTTTATTCTTTGGAGGGGACGTCCCAATTCCCGTGACCTGCTTAGGGGGCCATGCACCTACCTTAAAGCCAGGCAGTCATCAAGAGCCCAAATTTCCTCCGCTTATCTAATAAAGGTGCTGGTGCTTTCGACAGCGCAAACGGACCTGTGATTTCGACTGCCTTTCATTGCGGACCGCAGGGGCATCTTGGTGAGATCGGGCACGCTGACGGTGTTGGCAGCGGCTACTTCGCGTAGGGGTCGAAAGCGTGAATCATCATTGATGCGTGTTAGAGACAGCGAGGGTGCTCGTCCGTGCACCTGCGGTTGGTTTCCGCCTCCGGCAGCCAATCGTCGCCGGCCCTGAGCGGCAAAGGGGGGGCGTTGTTGGTGTTGGTGCGACTGGTGCTGCATGTGTTGCGCGTAGGTGAAACCACGCGGCGAGTAGGAACAGGCAGAGGTTGAGGCATTACGCTCCCGCATTGAGATGGCAACCAGGGGGCTTTGCCGGTGCCCAGAGGCCGACGAGGCGCAGCGTCGAGTGCGCAGAACCAGCGTGGAGTTGTCCAGTCGAACCACGGGGATCGCCGGAGGCACCCGAGGTGGCCGGACCGCCGCGTGCGCGGTCGGGCTGCCCTGGTCAGTGTCATCCGCGTGCGGGAGCTCGCGGGAGCCCATTGCTCGGCGGAACTGGTGATGCACTGGCGAAATTGGCACTGAAGCGAATCGAAATGAGATAGGTGTGAGTATTCCTCCGATGAAAGACGCTACGGCTAGCAAAACCAGAGCACAGCAGGTGATATGGATGACCTTGTAGTAAATTTGGGCAAGGCTGAATGCATAGAACATGGCAATAGTTAGTCTTCCTGGGATTTGGTGGTCAGCTTTCCAAAGGGACATCCTAGTTGCGAGCTATTTTCCGAGAATAAACTGTCAAACAGCGGTGGTAACCAGAGAATGGTGGAATATTAGGAGTTTGTCTTTACAAATAGCTGCAGCAAATCTTCTGTATAGTTCATATATTCAGCCTTACATTATTCAGAGCATGCTACACAGGTAATACACCCATGGAACATCCATTTCTCTGTCTTTAGTGATTTCGACCACTGAGGTCATGGTTCAGAGATGGTAGAAAATGCGTGCGCTCATATCGTACGGCTAACTCACCGGTAGAAAGGAGGGGTCTAGGTCACTAAAGGGCCCACCCACTTGCGCGATGCGCAAAAAAACGCCATGTGGGCATATGTATGCGTTTGACAGAAAGGAGGGGGTAGGGGTTCCGGGTCCTTTCGGGGGCTTACCTCGTGTCGCATGCGTAGACGAGGGGAGGGGCTATTCGCGATATCAGTTGCTGCAGCCAATGCTTTCTTCTAGCATCTTTGTTTGAACTCACCATTAGAGAGCAAGGTCGGCTTCCTGTGCAAACTATTTTACTTATCTTCTCGTTTCTATCTCTACTAAGGCCATCTTAACGCGTTAAACTTTGGGTTGGTTACCTGCGAACGGGTTAAGTCGGTCCATCCACTCTCAGCTAGAAGGTTAAGCTAAAAGAACTTTGTTTTAAAACTGGATTTTACAAGATTTATTACTAAAAAAAACCCAGGTCTTTTCGGGAGCTTGTCAACGTAAAGATAAGCACATATGCGATGCGAGGCTTGCCAAAACAGGTACAGCATTCCATTGAAAAATGGAGTGGGAATGGAAATTGAGAGAGCCAAGTCTCGCCCACTGTACTTCAGTGCATGGCGCGAGTACCCCCTGCTTCACTGCTTATCCTGACTGATTAAAAGATGCAAAATATCTAGAACTGACAATATCTTATGCCTATGCTAAGTTAAGGCATGCTTTCCACATAATTAGCTCTTGTGACAGATTGCGAGTGCACGAGCGTTTATTATTCCACAGCCTTCCAGAAAAGAAACTTACAGGGGACGCCTCATTGCTCCAACTATAGCTGAGCTAATCAGGTCTACACATGTTAATAAAATAAAATAAAATAGATATGAAGTGGATGCAAACGAATAGCGATTCAGATAGTTATTTCTAATCAGAGGAAGAGGGCCAGCGATGTTGGTCGGACAAGCGCAAAACGACCTATAAAATAAACCTGTTTAACAAAACAACGGCGCCTAGCGCTTAGGACACTGCATAGAACAGCTTTTGGCTTTCGCGAAGCAAGATTTAGTAAACACTCTTCCGAAAGACAAAGAGTCACCCTGCGTCTAGTTTTTCTTAGATTTGCCGGTCAACAGCACAAGGAAAAAAAGGGGAGGGAGGGTGGATCGATTTTCATATCCATTCGCATCTCATCTTTCGGTTAGACTCAACCAACTTTGCCTAGCCTCATGGAGGTTAGTGCCAGTTGTGTTGCGGAAGGTGTTCTCACCGTAAACACTGTGTGCGAAAAGCACTAAATCAGACGGTCAAAACGTCAGCTATCTGAATCAGAATAGATTTGTCATAGAAGGGGCCGAAAAGGCAATGCAACGAAAAATTTGTAGTTTGCGTTCTTACCAGATTTTGAGGGGGAGAGCGATGGTGCAGAGGTCAGAACCTTCTCTGTGGGCGCTGAAGATGCCAGCTCCTTCGGAGAGCTTGGCAATTTGCCTTGAGGCACCAAAGGCCCAGCACCTTTATGAGGTTCTGCTTCGGGTGGAATTTTGTTTGCAGCTTGAAGAAAAAACAGAATAGATGGCTAAGTCAGAAAAATTTATAGGAAGATGAGCATTACCGACAAGGACAAGGAAGACTTGAATGATCACTTCTGGCTTATTAGCCGCCATCAGTCAGCCATACTCAACCCCAAGTGGTGCATCACCCGGAAGCTCAAACTTGTGGACTGTTGATCTGAAGTCTTACGCCCTACCCAGTGAGCCACGGCGTTGACATATTGTCGGTTTGGGTAGTGAATATAAACATTGGCGGACGAACACTTACCGCGATCACCTCCCCCATTCCCAACATATATATATATCACGATAAATAAACCTTGCAATTCTTAGATTAAGGACTCCTTCTCCGTGATTTCTCGATCGTCTCCGCAGACTGCAATGTTGAGACTGAGCCCAGCCACGTTCAACACCCATCTTTTAGATCGCTGGATTTTTTACGCGACCATTGGTGGGAGGGTGTGGAGCTTCATCTGTCGGAACCAGCGAAATGCTACCAACCCATGATTCCTATATTACCATCAACATAGGTTGACCTGGTGGTCACCTAATGACCGTTCGTAGACGCCTGATGGTTTACATTTTCTTCACATCCAACATGTCACGTACAGTGTGCTAGAGTACCGTAAAAGTACAAAATCTGGCGAAGATGTGTTTCTGGACATAGACTTTATGAATCTAGTCTAGGAGGAAGGTGGTAGCTAACGATCGCCATTAGAGGATTTCATCTGCCAGACAGTTGAAAGAATTTCTGGATTTATCCAGGCGTCAAACGTCGGTGACACTTGAAAATGCTACCCACTCCTTCATGGAGTAAGTTGTAGGCCCCCTACACGCAATGGGTTTGTTCGCGATGCGAGCGTCGGCTTCATTTCTGACAATGCATTCAGAATTGAGCGTCTGCCTGACTACTTCTAGTCCCTTCTCAAGTTTTATGGCTTATAGCGCCTCACCTCTCCCCTGTACAGCAGATTTAACTGCCTTTCCATCCTCTGCTGTGTGATATTATGTCCCGTGTGAGGGAGAACCCAACACGAACCCAAACGTTTAAACCTTACAATATCCTGGACCCTAACCCCAAACTTTAACCGAACCGTAAAATTTACCCTTACCTTCATCGTTATATGAACCCAAATTTAGCGGAACTTTCCGCAAAGCCACATGCGTTGGGGGCAGTTCGTATTCCCGTGTCCTGCTTAAGTGGCCACCCAAGTCATCCTTATCGAAGTATTTTGTAGTAAATTACGTCTGTATATTTACTGTGGGAAGAGAGCTTAGTTTATCAGAAAGTATCGCTAATGCCCGCATGTCTTGAAACGTAACGTGCTTCGAATTTCGGTTTCATCTTTTCTTAACTGTATGAAAAGTAATTTCACAGGAAAAACTCCTAAACAGCGCTGCTTGTCCCTGAAAAGCAACGTTCTGGCGGTGTATAAACAATAGGAATAGTAAACTACCCAAATTGCACACCGGTACTTCAAAATTATCATCGTCACAATTGCTTGCATAAACAGAATGCGATAGTTCTAAGCACTCAGTTTAATATGCACATAATTTTGTACAGAACGGATGCATGAAGCAAATATGTCGCCCAACATCTGTTTGAAATGGGATAACATTTATACAGGCATAGAAAGTAAACCAACGTGCCTATTGTGTAATTGGTAGTTTTCAAAGGAAAAGAACACAGATTGTCGAAACAATGCACCTCTAAAAGCTAGAATGTCGCCGTGATCGAATTTGTCTAGAGCTATTTTATATCCCCTTTTAGCTTAGTGATGCCCGTTAAACAATTTTTTCTACCTTAAACGTCCATAAAAGAGTCAATGAACGTTTAGTGCCTTTCCGCGCCTATTATGGTTTTTTAATTCCAAAATGACATTTAGAGGGAGAATGCGCAACGCATCCTCCAACGAGAAGCATACAATTTCGGCGCCTTCTGCAGGTTACTTGAAAGAGACTCTTAGAATTTGAACGGCGCACAGCTGGTGTACATTTTGGTCTCAGTTCCACCATCCATTTCTCGACCTGGTGGTTTATAGATAGCCAGCCTACCTCTACGATTCTAGACAGTTTTCATATTCCTTTACCTCCAGTGCAGTGGGATTGACTTGCAACTCCAATTTTTAGCTTGCTTAAAGCTAGTTTATGGTCGATAATCCCATTGGCTTTTTCCTCCCCCCAAAGCAGGTGGCCTTATAGTAGCCCAGCTGCTGAACCCCCCCTCACAACTTCTTGTACGCGTGCACTACCGGCAATCGAGAAGAACTGTCCTAATCGGCCAATAATCTTCAAGCCGTAGGTGTTGTGAAGACTCCTCACGGTGTCATACTTTGAAAGTCACTCTCCCAGCTCCGGATTTGGCCTCCTCCAGCTGCCAACTGCTTCCAATCTCTTCTCCGATAGTTTTGTACAGGATACATGGTTCGCCCATCTGGTGCGTCGCATGAGTCACTACATGTCCCCCTCGGGCTGCCAACTTCTTCCACACTCTTCTCTATTAGAAGACACTTATCCCACCAACTTGAGCCGGACTGCTTCCCTCTGCATACAGAACCGTAGCGGCTAGCACTCTCTCTAGGCTGCCGCAACCATGCTCGATGAAGGAAAAAGCCTTTAATAGTCATAGGCATGTGGTAGTACAACAACTGCATCCCACAAAATGCTGCAACATTCTATGCATGAAGTGTCCGTATCTGATGCTGTTTCCGATAATGAGTTCAAGCATTAATCCAAAACGTTAGGTGAATAGGTTTATTTTTCAAGCTATCAAGTCTTTTTTTCAGCTACTTACTCGGACTCACAGTTTCACTTGTATCGGCAACTGGAGAATTCATCTCAATGGCAAATCAGGGCATTCCATACTGTAACCTATTCAGGGCGCCTAAATCGATGAGGATGTGCTACAAGTCCGACTTGGAAGCTTGCCAACTAACCGCATACATCAGTCCACAGGGGAATATTTTGGTGTGATTTTGGACTGAGATTTTGGCTGCAATGGCTCATCCCCAAGGTACATTGATGGTACTCTCACAGTGTAAAGTGCGAGCAGCTCTTTCGGAAGTCCGAAGCAGGTTGCGTATGATAACGGTAGACGGTTGGCTTAGTTTTGCCAAATGCTGCGCCCTTACTCACCTCAATAGATGACCATGCAAGCCACTGGTTCCGGGGTCAGTCCCTGTGGTTGACATGATTGCTTACGACGGCCAAACTATTGAGCCTTTTTAGCCCGCAAGATATTTTAAAACTTACAGAAAAGTTGTTAATAAACGATTTTTGGCCAAAAAGTTCTTATAACTTAGTGAGCTGAAGTACATCAAATAAGCAGTCACATCTAAAATTTCCGTCCTCAGCGCTTCATTCAAAATTCCTACATTGAACTACTGAAGTACTTCTACGCCGGAAATCGTACGAGAAACACTTGGGGGAGGAGCGAGGACAGCGCTGATCTTGAGCCCTTGAAGTTGCTACATTTAGCGTCACGAAAACGGTGAATGCCACGGACTACCTATTGCCAGAATAGTTACACTGTGCATGTGAATACACATTTGCTTCACGTTGAGACTCACATTTAAGGCAATTAAGGGTCAAACATAGTACAGTTGGAGTACTTTTATAACCGCAAGCACAGCCACAACACTCGAGGACACAATGGTCAGCCGAAGCCCTCCTAGCTGCGAGAAAAATAGACGAAACACGTGTCCGATGTTTTAGTTAGGAGCCTTGTTGGGAGGCTAGTACGTCAGCCTCTGCTGCAGCTAAACCAACATGAAAATTAGGAGTGCCGAGATTAAGTCGGATGTCTGCCTCAGCCTAATTATGCATGGTTTAACTTCCGGTTTGCCCCGAATTTCTGCACCGGGACAGGAACCGGAGCGCAAGATGACCGAAACACCCGTTGGCTACTGATTGCCAGCAGCGCCAATCCTTAATGCTTCCATTTCATACTTCTGTTAGGATTTTGTACTCCTCAATTTCGCAGGCAAAATATCTGAACTGGAGGCTACCTTTAGTTGTGAGCAATTGCATTTACTACTGAAAAGGCAAAACCTTCCAATGAAGTTCCAATACAGAAGGAGGTCACACATTCTTGGTAGCTTCAGACCCAGTCACTCATAGTAATAAACGGGACAAGGTAGCTGTGATAGTCATTGTGCATAACCTCAACGCCAGAGGGTGGACAAATTCGGACAGTGGACTGATGCATGCTAAAGGGGAGAGAAAGTGAAGTAACCTCCAAGAACTTCATCCCCACGGTACTTCAGCACACTAAGTAACTCAGCCGCACTTTTAAATTACAAAGACGTACTAGAAGTCGGGGCGGCCAACTGACTGGATGGCGCGATCCTTGTAGTCGATGCTCTCTGGTAATGCGGAGGGATTGACTCAAGGGGTGGGATTCAGGTTCAAGGGTTCCTTAATACAAAAGACTAGTTTGGCGAACCTGAGCTTGGAGCCTGGTTCTGAGACAACTGTGTGAGGGCCAAGTAGGACGTGTCATGCGTCGGAGCCTTGATAGCTCTGGTCAGCTTGACTCTGTCTTGACACCGGACCCGAGAGGATGAGAGAGGGAGTCTACTAATACCGTAAACGAATTTTAAAGCAAAACACCGTCCTGTAACCATCAAACCTTCCTTTCCGAGGGGACAGTGTACCTGCTGAGTGTTGGTAGATTACATGTGAAAGTTCCCAACACCAGTGCCACAGTATGACCAGCAATGTTCATCGGCTGAAAGTATCACTTCTGAGCAATAACCTTGTTTACGCTCTGGTATTTTTAGATAATTTAGCACTCTTATCGAGGAGCGGCTTTATCTTCTATTCAATTAACCGAATAAGTATAACCGCACTGCAACAGTCACAGGTGTAGCAACCACCTCGAAGCAAAATATAAAATATATAACTAAGCAAAGCAAATAACACTTCGACATAAAGTGATATTTCCAATCTTAAAATGGCAGTCATTTGATGAATTATGAAATTTTTCAGAATTTTGTTAATCTACGCTGTTATGGTACTTCAGCAGAAGGTAAACACATGTATTGTGGTCATTTAGTTGCTGAAGCAGTATGAAGTCCCAATCATTAGTTGTCTGGAGGTCAACAAAAACTGTAATCTCCATATATACTTAGTCTTAGTGCATTGTCGACCGACGCTAGCCTACTTTCAGTACACTGAAGTCAATATTACATTATAAACTCACTTGTAATAGACTCAGTTACATGGGTGGGATTCAAACCCATGCCGTCAAGGGGAAAGCTTTAGTACAGCTCACGCTCTAGCCTATTACCAGAAGCCATGAGTAATGAAAACTGGACCAATCTATCCATCCAGCCTATTGCAACGTATGAACTCCTTCAAGTCTGATACCGTAAGCTGATTGCCCAAACAAGAGTTTCTAATCAATCAATCAATCAATCAGTGCAGAATCCACCAGATTACTACCAAGCACAATTAATTAGCGGGGGTTTTGGAAGATTTGAAGAAGTCATTTGATCCACCTGTGAAGAACTCAGCGGCCTCGATAGGCCAGAGTGTTGGCTGTGCTAATGCCTCTTCCTTGCTTGCGTGACATAAAATCCCACAGAGGCCGCTGAGATTATCACAAATAGTTCAAATTGAATAGTAAAATGAAGCAAAACCCCTTACTGAAGTCAATATGCTAAATATTTCGAAAACATTTGCAAAGTTGGGTCGTAAATGGAGGACGTGCACGCAAAAAATCTAATATCGTTAATGCCCAAGAACAACACGCAGTCAATTAGATGTCGCCTCTCTCACAGTAAAGGTATCGAACCGCGTACACACGCAGGTTTGAATGACTCACTGACTAAGCACTGACGTACATGTAGTGGAGTGGGCGCGTTTCATTCTCAGTTAGGCGAGCAGTGCGCATATGCGAGAGTCGAATGACTTCACCACCAGGAAGCCGTCCCGACCACGTAAATCAAATGAGTACGATCAGGCAATTAGCATTTTTATTGTCAGGGCGTCTCATCAAAAACCACTGCCGTCCGCGTTTGAATTAAAAGGTTCGCGGGAAGTCAACGGGTTCACACTAGCACACATGATTCAGTTCACATGACTTAATGCTGTTTCTGTCCTGGCACGTGTTTCCTTAACATCGGAGTGTCTGAGTGTGCGCACTTGTGTATTGATCACCATAGGAGGCCGTAAACATGTTTATTCTTCCCTTTCACTCAGTAGTAAAACGAAGCAAGAGGATATTTTATGAAGACTCCGAGATTAAAACAACTAGAAGGACTATGCAGTCAGGCTTCGACGAATGGCCAGCTGATAACAACATTTGGGCCACAACAAGTTTCTTCCAGTTTTCGATTCAACTTCTGAAGGTGTTTGATTGCGAAAACTCTACATCCAGATGCAATATTCTATTTCATCGCAAACTCCGGTCAACACAAGGTGCTGCTCCGTGGGGAAAACAGTAGAATATTCAAGCTGCCAATACAAGCGAGCATGCGTGTCCCAGAAAGCAATTGAGAAGAAGACTCAGCGATCCCAGCGATCGAATTTTCTTCTTCTTCTTCTTCTTCTTCTTCTTCTTCTCAATATACAAGTTGTTGACAAATTGCTTTGACTTCAAAGCGTGCTTTCCTCCTGCCTGCGGTTGAAACAGGGTTAACTGGCAATCGGAACTGACTGTCAGTCTCGTTGACCATGCATTTGACCTTACAAGTTCTGGCATTATGTTTGCACGGCTAGTTAACGTTTGACGGAACAGAGTACTCAGTTGCACGGTCGAATGATGGAAACGGCCCTCCTGATATTTATAGGCAAGCAGAAAATATGCGATTTGCTATTCAGGTTTTAAACAGCCACTGTAAGATCAAGAAGTTTAAGATTTAAACGGTATTAACATCTGTCTGAGCATAATTGGCCATGGTTCCGACGGATTTCCAAAAAGTTGCATTCTAAGCAAATTATTTTGTTTTCACATAATTCCGCAAGTTTTTTATTGCCCAACCACTAAGGTACCTTAATATCAACTGTTAGGTCTAGAAACATTTTATTCGAAACGAAGAAGTAAATTTGTGGAAGAATATGTAAGCCTTGGCGACAGGACAATTAACGCAGAAAAGATTTCCAACTTAAATCCGGCAATGATTTATTACTAATACGCGGCGCGGGGTTCGATCTATTTCATGCGACAGAAACGAACCATTCTTGTTCTGGAGTCTTGGCCAGCTAATAGACAACATTTTAAAATGATTTTAGTGAGCTGGCAACACTAAACTTCTGTAGTTGTTTTCCTCAACTTAAAAAAACTATTGTACAGTCACTATAACCTTTTTTGGTAAACATATGGTTTCAGTAAAGGCAATGGTCCTTCCTTATGACTTAGTCTTTGTCGGTTAGTTTTCGGCTATCATTGATGATCCACAGCTCGTTGCAGTTCGGGCTATATCGCAATGACAGCTTTATTGTGCTTCTTACAACTGTCATTCAATACATCTGAATATGCAAGGGTAGCGGCTAATGCTCCAACCCTAAGCAAATCAATAATACGGTAAGTAACTAATGGCAGGCATCTAAGCACGACTCCGATAGCCAAGGTGGTTTAAATACAAGTGTTGTCACACTCTTACTCAAGCTTGCCTGCTTGCTCACAAAAGTCGATTGGGGACAACTAGAAAACGGTACCTTGGCTACAAATTTGTCATGCATAAGGGAAGGGTGGTCTTTAGATCTAATATTGAAGGTTCACTCTTAACAGAAATCTCGATCTTCCAAAGTAAACGATGCGCACAACCTGCGGCCCTCTTCGAGTAATGTAGTCAAGTGAATACTTACACATGTAATAATCCAAGAGAGAACTCATTGAAACTGTCGGCATATAATATTAGCTGATTATTTACCGGTTAGTTGTTTGAAGATGGAAAGCTACTACCTCTGTGAAAGTTGGTAAACGAAGAAAAAATGTCCAAAACAAAAACCCATGAAAAGGAAAAAAACGATCTGGAGTGTAAAACGAAAATTGATCTTTATTGTTTTACATAATAACTCATCCAAATTGACATTTGAATGATTTACCATACAAAAAAGAGGCATAAACTTAGCCAATTTTTTATCCATGGGTCAACCAGCGTATCTCATGTTCTTTTTGATATCTAATCTAGTTTAACTTTTGTCAGAAATTATTGTGCGATCTTGAAGTAAACTCTTCCAAATAAACCCTATTAGGTCGGTCTGAAATGCGATATAAACATCTCAACCGAAATCTACCAGCCAGGCAGTTATCTGCATAACTTTTTGACTTAAATTTAAATAATCAATTATAGAAGGCTGGCTTTTTTAAGAGTTAAAATTTAAACTCAACGCAACAAATAATATCGAATAAATCGCCAATAGAAGAATTCCTTGGGAGAACAAGCTGCTCTAGGTATTTCCTTGGTCTGTCAATAATGTTATATTGCACTCTTACCATCTACCTTTGCTGTTGCTTATTTTTAAAACATTCGCATTGCATCAGGCTAATTAGCAAATAAAAAGATATTGAGAGCAGCTTACTTTGTCCCATGTTGAGCCCAGTCTTCTAATGGTAAGCGAGAAGGAGGCTGTATACGGGTCAGAAAATAAAATCGAATAAGTGTTGGCGAAATGACTGAAAGAGGTGTGCCGTCTACGCAGTCTGCTTATAGACAACAATCAGCCTTTCGAAAGTCTTGCACGTGCTCAAGGTCAGGTCAGTTAGTACACTGCACCAATCAGAGTACGTGTGAGCGTCATTAGAACCAATCAAAAGGGTCGACCAGGCACTGTGCTTGCAAACATCTTGGTGGAGATCCAACTACCATAATGATTATTATTAACAATTTGCATTAAGTTTAGCAGTGTTAGGTGGACAGTTTGTGGCCATTTCATGCTTTGAAATGTATGTTTACTCTTTATATGGAACGTTGATTCTGGCGTTATTTTCATTCTTAGAACGGGTGGATTCAAAAATGCGTAATAAAAAGTAGAGGTTGACAGCTTTTGGTCAAAGTAACGCGCAAAGTCAATCAAAATTACTTAGTTTAATAGGACCGTCACTTCGTAGATATTAGGGGAACATAGTGTCATGTGAAAAATAGAATCCTCCTTAGGAGTTTGCTAATAATTAAAAATTTGTTTATTGTTACCTGTTTGCTAAACATTTTAGAGCGGCAAATACAATGGAAATTAAGCTTTTTACCAGAGAAGTCAAGGTACCTGGCTTTTTTGTTTGAAGCAAATTCAGCAGAACATCAATAATGCTCATGGCAGGAAAGAAAAAGGAAAAAAAGTAATCAATCGATGATTATTTGGCCAGCGATAGGTTAAAAGAAATAGGTATGTTCATGATAGACTTTTGAAGGCAGTCATATATGTGATGGAAAGTTTTTCAAGAGCATACGACAAAAAAGTTTGATACAATAAAGCATTATGCATGCGGTTCCCAGTAGGATGTTTTTAGTCCATGCTTTTAATTGCCTAACAGCCCCTCAAATTTTCAAACTTTGTCAGATGGTTAATAAGTGAAGTAAGTAAGTGAAAAAGGTGACGATGAGATGACTGAACTAAAAATCATATTCATCTGACGCCTTGGACTCGCACTTGGATCTATCGTCAAGGGTAATCAAAGAAATGAGAGTGTTTTGCCTGCTATTTGTGTTCTTAAATGCTTAAACCAAAAGCGTCAAAACAAGAATGCACACATTGTTTTAACTAGATATTTGCTTTTTTCCACAATCGAGTTTTTTTGCGTAATTTGACCTCTGGCTTTCGGGGGTCTTTTACAAGCCATTTTTCATGTTAACTCAATTCACTGTATATTCAGTTTGCTCCAACAAAGAGAACTTACAAAAGCTTCAAGGTTAATAATGTGGAATTGCGGTTTTAGAGGTAACAGGTATTGCTCAGGTACGTATTGTCTGTGTTCGTTTTAAAAAAATGGCTTTTTTATGCAATCTTGCAAATACGCCACGTATGCGTATCGGCGGTCATTTAATTTCAGCATGGTCTCAAAAATGCACCTTAAGTTTTATATCCTACGTATTGAATACTTATTTTATTTAATATGTGTACGATACGAGGCTGTTCAATTTACAGTGGCATCTACCTGTTTTTTAGGACTGGACTACTGAGTAACGCCCCGAAGTCCACTTCTGTGCCGAAAGCTTGCGTGGTTGGAGTTTAGTTAAAAGCACACAGGAAGCCATTACGTAAACGTTCGGCAAAGCTTAAGGACAACTAGTAACAATACAAGGATTCAGTTTGTGGTCTATAATTTAGGGAGAAAATTCCTAGCCATATTAATGCATACAAAAGAAAAGAATATGAATGTATTCTTTTCAGAATCAACAAGTTTCCATACATATCATATTTCTTCTAATCGCGTCTATATTTTAGCGATGTTTTTAAGTGTTGTAGATAGCCTGATCAAAATTTCCGTGTGCCTAGTTTAAATGAAATCAATGTAACGCGATTTTTGCCCACACGATTTATAATGCAGAACAATTAAGGAGTATTCCTCGAAAGAGGTAGTTGCAGTGGAATATGCAAAGAGTCCTTAATGACGACTCAGTATAATTTGCTTAGATTAGAGTTAATAGAGGCAAATGAAAAACATGCTTCAGAAAGGCCCATTAAACACTTTTATTAGGATAGGAAGAATGAAAGCTGTGGAAGTCACATCCCACAGGCCGTTTGATGTGGTAGTTCTTAAGACGGAAGTGTAAGTAAAGCTGTCTATTATTACATTTTTGTGTAATATTAATTGTTTTTGGAGAACGCAAATCCCTGATGATGAGCTAGGGTGCCAGTTTCAACCATGTACGCAATAAAAATATTGTAAATTAGCCAATTAGCAATAAACTTGACTTATTTATTCAAGAGTTTCAGAGGTCATACATCAGTTCATCCGCCAAAATTAAGCTTATACACAAGAAAGTCTTGCTCTTTGTGTGCTAGGTTATGATAGATATACCTAATTGTGAGCAACTGGACTAACTGGACACGATCAATGATTAGAATATTTGAACCGAAGTCTTGCAGTTAAGAATCCGGTGCTTATTAAGGGAACGGATTTTATCCTGAATATGACCACGTGAGACCAACCGGTTCAGCTGAGCGAACAGTTGCTCCATCCACTCTATTTACCTGCTTTTGCGCCAATTTCTTTTCAATTGTTCAGGCTTTTGCAGCAATTCCTGGACAAAAAACCCTGCACAAGGATCAGTTTGGTCAAAAAGTCATCACATAACTAGCGGATATTAGAGACTCGGCTTCAAGACGTGTAAAGGAGGTTCCTGGGCAGAAAAAAACGATAGCCAATATCAACGATGTCAAAAATATGCCATCGGAATCGTTTGCATCAAAACAATTTTTCATGTAAATATAGGATAGGGAGAGCTTCAAGATGGGTAACAGAGGTTGAGTGTAATGGTGCTTATTCAACAAATTAAAAAACCCAAATGCTGCCCGAAAAATACAACTTTATTTTTCGGTATTCCCAACACTACTGATCTCGTTGGACTATATTGCGTACTTCAAAGGAAGCCTAGAGTACAACCAGTGTGCATGTCTCTTAACATTAGAGATTTGCGTCCACGAACACGATTATTCTACTTGAGCCAACGCCGACAGGCTAACTAACCTGTATTTTAATGGTTTAAGGGTTTGGCCTATCACGTTTAAAAACACTGGTTCATACCCAGGTAAAACTCACGCCTAAGTTTGGATAAGAACAACCGGCGGCTGTTTATACGTCAAAAATAGCAATCCAAAGGTCGTTTGCCTTTTTATAGTAGTGTCGTAATGAATTAAACCAGATGTGCTAGTTCGTGGAATAGTAAAATACATTCCTAAACGTGTTTTTGTTGCGGAAAGTTTACTACCAGTAATTTTTAATAACACAAGCACTGATGGCGTTATGGATCGCACTTGTCCCAATGTGCCCTGGAGCTGAGTCTCGAGTCCCGCCAGTAGCCATTCATCTGCTAGTCTATATTATAGTATAGTATATACTTAAGTATATTGTTGGCAGGATACCATTATCGGTAATGATAAGAATCAATGAAATGAACAGTTATGGCTAATTTTATGTCATCAGCCAATCACATCAAACTCTAGGTGTTGCAGCAGTTGGTGTTCGAAACGGCGGTTTTTGATTAATAACCCAACGCTCTAGCCATTTAATTACAGGCTTGGTTCCCGTCGATTGCGGTTGGGTATACTCACAATAGTATGCAGCACTCACCAATTACGATACAAGACTTACTAGTCCGATTGTGCTTTCCGGCTCGATCTCCCCCCCCCCCCTAGGCCATCACTTCGTGATCGGTGAATTATCCAGCAGTAGGAGGAGGATCGACAGAGCCAGGGACGACTGCAATGACAATTTCTGGATTGTAAGCCGTCACCACCCGTCATATCCAAGTCCAGGTGTTGCAAAATCGGGACAAGCACGTCACATAAAGGGGTTGTTGGACGTTTAATCCTCATTTTTTATGCTAAGTGCCCTACAAATGGGTCGCATAACGGTGTCTTTTGTCAGTTATTGGGAAAATAAGGGCTCATGATATGTTGCTATTCAGCAGTGTGTTGCACGCTCTACACAGAGCGGTCGCACCGTGCCAACCTGAACGTCTTAGCTCATTAAAATTGGCCAGAGAGGCTGGGTCAGGCGCCTGATTAATAACGCAAAGAAGATTGAATAGGCCTGATAGTGAGCTGCGCAGTATGATGACGTCTAGGATAAAACTGACGCGTGGGGAAATATCAGGACGCTGTGAAAGTTAAGGCTGGAGATATTTCCAGCAGATGGAATGCGTCGATTATCCTTTGGAGCATCGGTCAGACCGCAATGTCCCCTTCTTAAGTTGGTCTGCCTAGGACGACCCGTTTGAAGCCTCCTAAAGTTCCTCGCTTCCTTAAACTCCCCTTGGTTCGAAAAAAATGCTCTGGTGGTATGTGGAGACGAAGAACAGAACGAGGTCAATGCAAAAAGAAAAGAGCATATAGTTGCCCTACCTTAAACAAGCACGTTCTCATTTACTCTGTAATGAAAGCACATTGCATTTTTATAGAAAAATGAGAAACATGCATCCATTAGTCCATCATATACATGTTATCCGTAAATCAGTGTTTTCCGTGTTACGTATTCCTTTTCAAATAAACAGCTCAACTGCATTAACTGTAACCCTCTTACGTTCCTGAATCTCTCTTTCGAAATGTGTGTCCTGTTTGAGACTGGATGAGCGAATGCGGCATCTTGCTCCTTCATTCTTTAAGAACATCCAACATCGTAACTAGTCTGTTATTCACGGACTGTTACAGTAATTTAAGCAACCTGTTTCATTTTAATTGTCGACAGACTGTCATCACATAATGCAGTAAAACGTAGCAGGACCGAGGCCACCATAAATGGCTACCTTTCTCCGCATTTCCAAAAATAAGACATGCTTAAAGAACAGCACTCTGAAATTTAAGGCCTACCTTCAAACTTGCTTTTTTTCTCTAGTACTAGTTGTCTGATCGACTCCCAATTTATATTTAAATAGGAGTTGTCTGTGTGCAAATAAGCTTAAACAGACTATTGACATATTAAAAAATTATCATAGCACTGTAGAAATTTATGGAATTTAACAAATTTTACCAAATATGATAGAAACATTACACGTCGATACTTCCCTCAAGTTATTGTTTCGACTTCCATTTATTGGTCCTCAAAAAGTTCCACTCACATTATTCTCTGGTATATGTCAATATTTTGAAAATTCCAAAGTTGGCTCCAATCCGAAATTTCACTGTCCCAAACACATAGGCACAAGCAAGCGATTTATCCTTTCTCACGAAGTTTGTCTAACATCGTTTCCTTAAAGATCGGCTAATATTTATTCCAAAGTAAGTTGGCGGGCTGCTTTTAATAGTAGTGATGGACTAAATATGTTATCAAGGCGATTTCTGACTGAATGTTCGGAAAAAAGAGCGCCATAAAACTGAAGGAGTGGGCAAGCTCAGATTATGCTAACAGGTTTTATTGTGATAAGGCGGAAAACCTGAGCAATGAGGAACTTTCTTGTACGCAGACACATTTGTCCTTCTAATGCAAGTGACAAAATAATCGAACTGCATTAAGTTTGGTTAACTAAACTCGACAGAAGAAAATGTTTTTAGCAAACAACTACAAAATAAAAGTGAAAAAGGGCTGCCTAAATTTCAATCTATAATAAAGGTAGAACTGAGGAGACAGAATCGGAAAAAATTTGACAGTTGTATATACAAGAAGGGCTATTATCAATCGTTCTTGTTCCTCAAGGAAACCTCAAAAAGTGAAATATTTTACCTATTCTAATGAGGATCAATTGGTCTTTAAAATGTGAAAGCTGAATGATTTTGGGTTACATTAAGGCCAAACATTTATCTGAGGTTTTAATCTTAAATTTCACCATTTGGATCTAAATAAGTCAGCAGTCTCGTGAAAGGAGACTTGTTTTGCTTTTGAAGGCTACCGCTTTCATGAAATCCTAATGTACTAAATACTCCTAAATGATATTTTACCAATCATTGCATTTTCTAGTTGTCACTCATCTGAAGTATGCGTTTAAATAAGTTGGATACAATCACTTTTAATCTATTTGTGATCTAGAGTTTGTAAAATAATATTTTTGTACTAATATTTTGCACTATTAAATGATAAATTATCACGATCAGCTGTGTTTTTAATACCCAGAATACAAATCGAAAGAGCAGAGAGCGTCAAGTAAAAAATTTACTCTGGCGAGGGGGGCAACGAGTTCTCCTCGTAATTTACAGCTATTATACGTTGGTTGTGGCATCCACGTAGGAGCCTAGGACAGTGTTGATTGCACTGCGCTACACTCGTACGCAGTCACTGTGAAAGTTGGACTTCCACAGTGATGAAAACTCATTTCCCTTCACAAACGCCATGCAGCTTCCCATCTTCTATATGATCATCTGAAAAAATATTAATTTTGTTCCTACAACGCAAATTAAACTTGCTAAAAAGCACGTGGAAATCACTGGAATAAAGTACAATTTCGAGGTGGTGCCTTTGCCGCCGATTTGGGTCGTGCGGTGGTGTTCATGCGGGTTCGTTGTTATGCCAACAACACGCTGCACCCAGTGGTTGTTCTAAAGACTAAGCAGTGGCATTGATTTCCTTGTAATTTACGCCTCTTTTGACAGTGGATGTTCAGGAAGTGTTAAATAAAAAATGCACGTGGGGAATATGCGTTACTGAGGGAAGGTTAATTAAGAGTATGAGTTCGCAAAAGGAAACGACATCTTAGGTTTCGAAACTAAGCAAAAACGTCTGATTCACCAGCACTACGGTGTGTTTTGGCGACTATGGTTCTAGGTGTTCTTTCAAAGAAGCTTGCTGTAAATTCAAGTCTAGCATTGTGCTAAATATTCCGATGCGTTAACTTCAGGCAAAGCGTATTGTTAATCGCACATTAAAAATGTGATAGGAATTGTCAGGTGCACTCCTTTACAATAGACTTCACCCTACTGCCTGGAATGAGAAATTGCGGGTCACGAGACTAGGTATGCCAGTATTATAGATTGACTTTGGCTGAATTCAAGAGGCGTAAGTGTTACTGTCAGGCAAGGTTTAAGAGTATTGTTGGGGTGCTGCAATAAATACCATGCAAGAATTCAACGAAATAACCCACTTATATCTGGTGATTGTCTATCTTCAAAAACTCTTCGTCTTTTGTGCTCATCAGTCTACCAGGATAGCAGATAAACAGAGCCTTTAACCCCAATTATGCGAATGATGAACACCTTTTTTGGTTCCTCAGTGCAAGCAACGTTTTTAATTGAGCTCGTATAAAGGAGGCCTCATTTTGGAGAAGATAAAAAGGGTCACGATAAGATAAATTTTTTTAAAGCACCGTTAACCCGTCTAGCAGTAAACATTTTCGGGTATAGGAATACTTCTGCAGACAAAATTCGAGAAAATCAAGGTTAAGTTTTTGTGAAACCTTTATTGTTTTTACCTTAACTGATTTAAGACCACATCTTTCGTATGCTAGTGTTCACAGAAGGTCTGAGAAATAAATGTGATCTTGTGTCATTTTCTTCATGCCCCATGCAGCAAACAACTGAGAAATGAATTCAAAGCACCACTAGTGAATTTGGGTTATCAATGCATCAGCTTCTTATTATGCTGTCACTTAATTTATTTACGCAAGGAAGCATCATTCAACGGGTAAATGCAATTATGAGCAAAGGCAAGAGTCATTTACGACCAGCAGCAAAGACTCGGTACGTCACATTTATGCCTTGTCAATTGCGATCCGTGATCTACGAAGTGCATCGATCGCGATTGATGAAGCTCTTGTCACACAGGTGGTTTGCCTTTCAACATGATACTGCTACAATCAGTAGCTACTAACTGTCAACACCAAGTTATACATTCGGAAAGAAAATGAACAGGTTCTGCACTATAATGAAACTGAAGCATGATAAAAGAAGTGGCTTACCATGATTCATAATAATAAGTTCAGGGCACTTTTAGTATACCCTGTTACATGTATCAACTACCAGGTTGTGTCTGATCCAGGCAAATGGTCATCGGAGAAAATTGGACGAGAAGGAAGAGGGTGCAGAGGATGCTGTGGAAATCTGCCTTATCATAAACTGAGCCACCGCCAGTTCGACCGTCAAATCCGATGAGGTCTACTGCGATGATTTGCGAGTAAGTTTGCTTTCTTTGATAGGAGACTTATGCTGCATTTATCCCACCATCCTTACCTGCGCACACAGCATTATGGCTTGTTGGGCCATGATCGGCCGGAGATCAAGCGCAGGTGGCTGGACTTCGTTGTTTGCAAGGAGCGCACTGCCGCCCGTATAGTATTTCGCAACAACCGCTCTCTGTCTCTCTCTGTTATCAATATTTAACCAAAGGTTAACGCCCGAGGCATTAAAAAAGGTTTCAGTCCTCTTGAATTCATCAAAAATTGATAAGTCAATAACCGTGGTCACATAGTGACAGTCAGCCAACTATTAATTCTATAGTTCTCCTACTTAAGGCGTTAATGCATGGTTTAAAAGGCTCATGGGGCGTATACATGGAGTGGACGTTGAATAGGCCGCATAAAAATTCCCTCTAGCTATAGTAGCAACCATTACTATAACATACCAAAAGAACAGAAGCTAGTCTGGGTCCTTTTCCTCCCCATTTCTTAGAAATGTGTGGAAGCTAGATGCATCTTTAGCTCAGAAAAACTGACCGGACCGGAACGCCACACTGATTCGCTAATTGTACTTCTATTCAAAATGCCTAAAATGCCTTCCGTAAAGAAGGCAGTACCTGGCCTTTTATCACCGCATTGCCTTTTGTCTTTAGACGGGCTCTTGGCATCGTGACTAGTGGTACTTATGTCGCAATCGTGGTCCCACTTGGGTGGATCACTCTGCTATTGAAATTTCCTGCCATTTCAATCCATCATTTTTGCAGTGCTGTACCTGTGCTCGTACGATGGGAGGGCAGCAAATCAAATTTTACGGTAAACATGTGTTGACAAACATTCTGAAGCAGTAGGGCAGACAGTGATTTGCCCAAATATAAACATAAACCTTACAATCGCAATGACACGCGACCGCTTAGTGGCCAAGTACTTTAGCACGCTGACCTACTATGCTGACCTTCGGCAACGGAATCAGGCTTTTACAGTCCAACTTCGCGAGAACAGGACGACCCTTTACACATTTACAGAAATTGTTGACTCTCATGTGATAATGGTTGGCATTTTCTCGATGTAATCAAATAGTAAGTATTGCTACAGTGAGACCGATAAACAGCATTTCATAAAATGTCATCGCAGATAATGGAAAATTGTCTACATTGTGCATTTTTTTGCCCATCTACGTAAGCAACAATGAACCACTTTTTATCTGAGATGCTGTGTGTATCTGTAATTTAGTTCTCCTAAGCGAACCGTTTAACCTTTAATTCCCTAAACTCATTTATTGGCAGATTACTTTCGTCTCCCATTGTAAGCAAACCTTCTGGACCCGACGTTTTTCTTTCGGATTAATTTATGTTTATTTCATGTAAAAGGGAGCGGGGGCATTCATATTTTAATAAATGTGAGAAAATACTGCAGTAAATTTTTAAAAATCGAGATTTGGCTATCGCGGAGGCCATTTTAACGACTATTTTGTCAGCTGAACGACGGAAGCTTAGAGTTTGAATTATATTTCCCATCAATTAAGTTTTAACAGATAAGGTTTAAAATTTTTAATTTGCAGAAAAATATGACCGGATTAATCCGCCAACTGGCAGTTCCAGAACTGAAACTCTTCGTTCTGAACATTCAGAGCTGAGCATGAGATAGTCTAAAAGGGTACTTGCGACGCCGGAACTACATTCAATTCTTGTTATTTCTTGCCACACATTGACAAAAGTTCCCTTGATGGGCTTAATAGAAAATAATCGTGTCTTTGAGCGAGACGTAGACGCCTAAAATCGATGATCTTTCGACAAAACGTCGCGGGATAGAGGTAGCGCGTATAATGTGTAGTGAAGATCACCGGTGACCAAAAACACTCTCTGCTATACGGTTCGCTTTATTTTTACGTTTATCGTAACATTATTTGTAACTATAATTTGCTTTTATTTCTTCACTTACTTGTGGAGGACTGGAAGCGGGGACGCGTATGATAATCAGCGAAATACCGCTCGAAGTCAATCAAACTGCTATCGAACATCCAATGACTGAGCGAGATAACAGAGCCGAAAAAATAGTCACTGACTAATCTAACGAAATTTTGATTATACTATTGAATTGAGTTTTGAATTACAAACAAGTCACTCAGTGGAATTTCAAAATATATTTGGTCACCGGACACGCCAGAATACTGGCTTTTGAATGCAAATCGGTTCGGCCTCTTGCGAACACTTCACTCGAATAAGTGACTTTTTTTCGTAGTATGACGTTTTCTCCTTACTTTGAGGGTAATGGAAACGTTCAAATATATATTTTGGAAGAAGCAGCTGTGATCGCTTTGACAAGAATTTTATTCACCTGACTTTTAGAAATCCGTCAAAAATCCATCTCTAAGGATAACAGCAGAAACGGGAAATTCATACACAGAAAGTTGCTGTATTTATAGGACACAGTCGCTAAGCTCTTCTATACTTATGACAATTAACGGCTCCCTCCTATCGATGAACGTTGCCCGCTTGTGCGCTTATTGCCTGATGTCCGGCGTGTGAGTCGTGACCTGTGGTTTTTTGGGCATGATGATGACTCGGCCATCTGGCTTCCTGGTGCTGACGTTAGACGACGCGTTCGTCTGTGCGTTCCCCGAATGGCAAATCACTTTGGCGCATTAAGCGTCAGCAAAGAATATGGGTTAGGCTGGTCATTCCACTTGTTTATAGGCTGGCGGTCCGTATACCACGATTCAAGTATCTCACGACTCACACGAGAAAAAAGATTCAAAAAATATTTTCTCCTGTAATTATGTAGCAGAACGTTACATCTTTTTCAAATTTATACATGAAGAAATGCTTTCTTTCAGCTTTAAAATAGTATTGCAATTCCTAACTAAGTTTTAACCCGATGTGCGGCTGTTGTTGTCTTTGCGTGTAACGTGTTTGTTCGACAAGCTCTATATTTCTCACGTACAAAATAGCAAACAATCCTTTATCCCATTAATAAGATACTATACATTTTCGCAGATTTTAAATGGGTGAGGAATCTGCTGTCCACTTAATGGGGGACATTGCATTTGCCTTAAGGATTGTCATTCTACGCTATCAGTGTTATTCGTGAGAGGAATATCATACATGTCAGTATAGCAAAAAGGACTTAACATACAAAGCTCATAGAATTTTACAATAGATGTGGACTATACCATACAGTTCATGAAAAGCATTACCAAACAAGCAGAAAGGATGCAGTGTGATGGGACGTTGTATGGCTTTAAAAGCTCACAAGTGGCTTTTTTTAAATCGAACGAGTTTGCACAGCAACGTGATTTTCAATCAACTACGTATGAACAGAGATATTTGAATGCACACTTTTTATATAACATGTTTAAATTTAAAAAGAATTCGAAGTGCCACAGAAAACATGCACGTCACTTAAATGGTCGATTTTTATTAAGTACGACTTTTTCGTGCGGTCGAAAAGCAGAAAATTCAAAAACCGATAGCTTTGAGTGTCTGTCTTGGAGTAAGTGGAATATTATCACATGATAACAGAGTTTAAAAACCCTGTCAAGAAATATTTTAGTTTTAGCTTCGACGATGCATTTAAAAAGCGTTAAGATTTCATCAGGTCGGTCAATGACTTGACAGAAGATAACCCTGTGAATGCGGAAAGATGTTAAAAGTGGCTTCGAATCGTCCAAAACTTTTAATTTCAAGGAAGCAAACTAAAGCGGGAAAAAACTCCCTTTCGGCAGCAAACACTGCATAGGTAAAACAACATTTACAACAAAGGGCACGAAAGTATTTTGTATGCTTGATGAGTGGGCTTTAAGAGAAAGTTTAATGTACGATATAACCGAAAGCTGGATACCCGATGTGGTATTACAGTTTTCTAAGACCTCACAAAAACATTTGCATTCGAATGATTTTCTTTCTATGGTTGAAAACGCAGTTACCCAGAGTGGAGAGAACTTAAGTGCTTTTTTACAAGACAAGGTCACACGGGGAAAAGTACGGGCAGGGTCACATGCTTTGAGGCGTTTACGAGCAGACACTAACGAAAGTATGGGAAGTTTCTTTTTTTAACAGTAGCCCGGTCTCTTCGAGCGTCAGTGAACGGCGTTAAGTCTCAGAGCAGCCTTACGAAATCAGTCAGAACTTTAATGCTTTCCATGTGCTTGATTGAGCAAAAGAAAATAAGATTGCTGTGATGTGTTAATATGCAATAAATGGACTTAAAATCCATACCTATGGGGACAATTTGAAGTTAGTTTTCCTATCCCCTTACCGTAAAAGTCGAAGTTGGAAGCTAAGTGAAATAGGAAACCACAGCTTCGATCAAGGAAGTCCTGGAGTGTGCACAGACTTGATAAAATAAAACGAGTACTTGATAGGTTTTCTTTCGAAAAGGTAAATTTTGGTACGACAGTTGTCAAGTGAATACTTGTGTCCCCCACCATTTCTTTCAACTTAGGTCACAGACCAAACAGGAAACGTTCTAACTCTTTAATTATTGACCATACTAGCAGCGCATTTACCAGTCTAAATCCCACACACAGTGTTCCGCTGGTATTCTTTCGCTGCTTAGTAAAACTGCGATAGGGCTCCCTCATCAGTAAGCCTCCCGGTGTGATGGTTTAAACCAGCAGCAAAAGAGAGGGTGATGCACGGGTCTGAGCTCTTAACGAGTACCTGTGCTGCCAGGATGGTTAATAATTATGTACATTATACTAATGACTGCCTGATAGCAGTATGTAAATATATCACGGTTACCCTGCAGTGGCTGATGGATTTTGGTCCAAATATTTACATGAAATGTCGGTCTACACCCTTGAGTATACTGATCCGTTCCAGGTTAGAAATTTTTTTCGGAGAAAATAAAGATAGCTGGAAGGTATATCTACTGATCCCTCTTTCCAAAAACTGTACTTACAGGAAGTGTAATCGAACTGTTGATTACAATGCTTTTCTGTTATTTACCTTACTTAAAAGCTGTAGCCATTAGCATATTTTAACTTGGCAAAATCAACGAAATCTCTATTGACCGCAGGCAGTTCAAAAAGCGATCGCGAAACGCTATAACGCCAAAAGATTCTGTGCACTTATGCTGAAATAATCTTATTCTTGCATTATTAGGAAAACACTGTTAGGAGCGGATATTTTCGTTGAGTCAAGAAAGGGTTCAAAGTCGTTTGCAGTGCAGTTGGGAAAATTACTCCTGACAGTATGGGAAGTATGTTTAGTTGACTTTTTCCTCGTAATTTAGTGATCTAGTAAATGCCTGATCCTCAATGAACGCACAATAATAACCTAGGTTGTATGAATAATTCACGAGTTTTCATGACTCATAGAATATTTGAGACAACGCATATGTCAAACAAATGAAGGATGCAGGCTTTTTATGTTTTGCTCAAGTATTTTTAGAAAGTTTTCTGTAAGGATTCGTTAAATAATTAGCCTCAAAAACAAAAGACTGCTGTTTTAAAAATATGTAACGTGAAACGATTTGAAGGAGGGTTAATCTTGTGTTTCTGACGGTATTTATGTACACGCAATTGGCCGGTAAAATTCGACAAATATTAGAGACGGATACCCAATTGTGAAATGAGTTAAACTTCGTTTGGCTACGCTCTAGAAGGTAAAGCTGCTTTTATTCTAAAAACACTAGCTTTCCTCTTGCTTAAAAGCACACGATCACAGCCACAAAAGAGATCTAAGCAAAGGCCTTTTTTAAAAATAGGAACATCAATTAAAGTGGTCAAAGGAAGATAATGGACCTCATAAGTACCAACAATATTTTACACTGTTGCTTGGTTTAACATTGAAATAACCTTAAAATCGCAATTTACATAGCTATTGATTTCCAGGAAAACCTGGCCCAGCAGGCTTTTCCAATATCAAGTTTTGGATTGCCTTGGTATACATGACAATTAAATTCAAATCGAAAATCGTCGACGAACTTAAAATAAGCATATCGGTGCTGAAATTAATAATCATCGTAGAATAAAATATCATCTCGGGAAGATAAAATAATTGAAAAGTAATCAGTTGAGGTTTGGTAAGGTCATTGATTCTAGGAATATTATTAAACATATGTCCATACGGAATCCTGCAAAATCGATTCTCATGAGCAGATTCCCCTTCTGCGTCAAGCCGAATTTACTTTCATAACACTTCTCTGCCCAGACCTTCACCTTAATCGTTCACGATGGAATAAATCGGTGGTCAATCGCGCGAAGCTCAGGGTGAAGATAATAGTCAGTCTTTAGTCATTGATCTGAGTAAGATTCAAAATAACCACCAATTTTCTTGGGATTTCATTGATTTATATACTTAAGGCAAGCGCTTTGCAGATGCAGGCACAGAGACAGTCAGGATGTCAAACTTATCCTCTGTCGTCATCTTACGAAATAAAAGTAATCTGGTTTTGATTTAACTGGGCTGCTTATAGCCCGTCTACGTTAATGACCGGAACGGAATAAAAATTCCCCGGTTCTTGTCAAATAACCAAGTGTGCTGACACACAGTAGATTGCATATTTGATAAAATATGAAGAGCAGAATTTGAGTGGGTGATTTAACACATATTTGTGGTTGTTTATTGTGTTCATTGAGTTGACCTGAGTTATAAAATACTGTTTATTAGAAAAAGGTTCAGCTAGATCAGTATACTGGGGGCAATAATGGGCGGAATGGGGACCAAATCCAACATTTGTTGATATCTTAGGAATTTTTCTATGCTATTACAAGCCACGGAGAAAAAACTTCTTGTTGTTCCCCGTTATACTATAAAAGAACAGTAATAAAAAGTTGAACCTTTCTTAGTACATGCATATGTTCAGAGAATAAACAATTTTGTTTTACGTTCATGATATTTAAGTTAGCGCAATTATGAGTTCACACATTATTTTTGGGAAAAAAAGAGCAAAAGAAGTTATAAAAATTATATTTTGTAAATCTGTCAAGCTTTGTACCAAAAAATTGAGTAAAAAACTTACAAGGCCGTTAATTTAGTGTACCCCACCTCAAATTTATATTGTATACTTGAAGGGCTGCAAGCAAAAAATGCGTATGAGGACTTTATTGGTACAAAGTAACCAAATCGATTGTACAGTCAATGTTAAGTTGAAGATGGTTAACATAACACACATTTGGGTGAGTTGTCATGGGGCATTTCGAAACAGTTTACTCAAAATCGCCATTGATATTATTGCCACTCTGTTCTGGTTTTGTTATTATGGAAATGACCCTAGGAGTAACCAAATATACCGAAAACTGCTCCGATGTTAAATTCGGTAACATCACTTCCTCTCCATAAGATGCTATTGTAATTTTCAGCAAGGAACATACATGTATATTTAGGCTGTGTGCAAAGAGTTCTCCTCTAAAATTGACAGAATCTTCCCATTAACTGCTCAGTTCACAATTGCAGTTACATCTTCTATTGTGCAGGAGAATGATAATTTGCCGCCAGTTTTTAGACTGCTGAATATTTTTAGTTCGTCGTGTAGTAGTTGTGGAAATCAAGCCAAAATATTTGAGACTTACACAAATATTTTTCTAATAAGAACGGTCATTTTTTGTAAAGATTTCAGCCGATATAATGGACTTTCAGCTTGCAGGGATGTCTATATAATTTGATTTGCAAGGATGTTACTTTATTCTACTGGAAAACGTATTCTACCTTCCTAGGATAAGGAGCTGTCTGTGCTTGCCCTGTTTAACCTTTCGCAACATAAATGTGCATAATATATGTGGTTTGTTTCCTATGGCAAAATGCAGAAAAACATAACAAGCAAAGTCATTGGAGCCAAAATGGCCATTTCTAACGTATCAAACATCAACAACCAGAAATTAAAATTTCAGTCTCCGTTATAATTGTTCGGTTATGTTATTTTTTGGCTGCTGATAAGGCTCTTGACTTTCCCTAAGGTCACAATTGAAAGATATGTCAACTTGATACGATTGACGAACGTCAAAATACTAGTATATGGACCCTAAAAACAACTTCGTGTTTTGTCTCATCACGTTATTGAAGGCACTTTAGTCATAGGTGAATGCCTGTGCAGAAATCTCATTTACAAAAAAAGCATACATGGTTTTGTTTTCATATGCTCAAAGGCTGTCTATATAGATCAGCACGTGACGGTAGCAATCGCTTCAGACCGTACTGGGACCATGATGTCAAAGATAATGTTTTTGAACATGAAATAGGCAATTAAATCTTGCAGTAGTAGGCTATAAGTTGAAATAAGTAATTTTTCAGAGCTCTGTCAATTACTGCGTACAGGAAATGAAGCGGAATAAATCAAACACGTGACGAAATGATATTTTCCTATATGTAACAGGGAAAAGACAGACAAGTGGGATAACAAAAACCGTGGCAAGAGCGTCAGCCTGTCTGATTTCGAACCAAAGCAAATAACTTAACTTACCACTGGCTAAGTCTGGCTTTAAAGCATCGAAGACATTCCCCAACTTTTTACATGTTCATCTCGTCAATGCTATTTTAACGTCCCTCATGCGGATTCTACCTCTGTGGAAGCTCAATTTTAGTGAATTTGGCTTTTGTACCAAAGCCGTTGTAAATACGACAAATGCCCTAATGTTCATGTGTTCACGCGTACTTTATGATAACATTAAAAATATCTTACGCTTTTCTTTTCATAACATTATGCTGCTCAATTGTTTATAAAGGTTCTGATTCTAGTGAAGCAGTTGAATGCAAAAGCAGAGGTTTTCTTCTCATTAAGAAAAGTACACTGGTACTGAGGATTTGTCAAAAAATGAGAAAGATCGAAGCATCAGTTGTAACAGGCTTAGGGATGTATTCACGTTCTTTTAATTGCTTGTCGGATCCACTTCATCATACCAACTTAGTCACTATGTGACGGTCTTGAGGGTTTGCGTTGCGAGCTCCTTGGCAAAGCGGAATATAATTTTCCTTGACTAGATCGGTGAAACACCTACATTCATTCAAAGTAACTCACAAATCACAGGAAAATCCGGACTTCAAAAAAACCGTGGTAAATAATTTCCCTCCCTCTTGCGTCTATTGCTGTTGCAAGTGGTCGTCTTCAAAAATATCCGTTGCCAGTGGTGTTTATTTTCATGGCCTTTCGCGTCCAAAAATGAGACCTACGGCGTGTAAATGACTGTAATAATGTGTAAGTTTTATCGATTTTTAGAAACCCCATACATCACTTATTCAGGTTTGAGTAAGGAAAAGGAAATGGGGATGCGTCATAATTTGAATAAAATTATGTTGGTCGTCAGCCTGACTTAACTGACGGTGTTAATTCAATTTAATGAATATGCACCAACTTCGCTGGCAAGTGAAATTTACAAGATTGTGGCACAACGAATGTTACTACACCAGAACAGTTTGATTTAACTCAATTTGTGTCGAACGGGTATATAGATGCTGGAGCACAAACAACGGTTCATTGGAGGTAAACTTTTATCTTTTTAAGTTTTCATATTAAGCGGATAGGGATTTTCCAGGCAAGGGGGTGGTCGAAATGTCTTATATGCCTTCCATTACGTAACGGTAGTGACCATGTGTTAAATTCCAGGAAGGATAAATATTCCAGAGCTCTAACGCAAACCTGACCTCGAGATTTACTTTGAGAATAACGACAACTCTGCTCTCTACGTTATTTGTATTCAAGGCATTGTATTTAACACGGCACATCCCCTTCGAAGTAGTTTTCTACAGAAACGGATTTAAGGAAGTTGTTGACGCTCCTTCGGATTTCATGTGTTCCCATGGGGCTACTGGTGTCAATTAAGTTTTATCCAACTTCCTTACAAATTCGCAATTCCGATAACGCTTATGGGTCAGCTTAAATGTTGTTCGCCGTATTACAGGTGGTTCTAGCTGCGTAGGTGACAGTGAAAAATTGGTCGCACAAATGACGGAAAAATTAAAATGTGTACACAGTAAAGGACAATTGTCATTTAAAATTTAGAAATCACCGCTGTTTAATGAACTCGCACGTGAAATCCGACTAGACCGAAGATTCCTGATACCTCAAAACTGATAGTATTCAGGGGTGTCGGATTTAAAGCGTTTTTATAGTACCTCATTAAATCCATGGACTGCACTTCATGTTAAGTTTAATTAAACGTTCAGCAAGACGAAACAGAAGTTTCGCATGAAAAACTTGCTGAAAATTAACGTTTGGTAAATAATTTTCCGCCCTTTTACAATAAAAGAACAAACAAGGTCGTGTTAAGTGATGTAAACTCTTGGCTATTAATCAGCCACACGCATCAGGTGCCTCAAGTACGACTTCTCGATAGCTTAGTTCATAGTTTAAAAATTAAAATTGCTTCTCGCCTCGATTTCCTGACGAAAAACCCAAAGGAGCGTACACTGTGGCATTGCTTCCATAAAACCCAGAAAAAATGTTAAACAGAAATTAATAGATGTCTGCCAGAAAACGTATGTCCATGATCTGGCGATTTAAGTACCCAAGTATACGTCCACCGCTATTCAGAGAATAGTAAGAAGCCTACGTTTCGCTATTTAAAAAGAGGCACTGACAATTCCCGCATCATAATTAACTCGTAGGTCGTTAACTCGAGGGTGATTGCGTCATGTGCTAAGGTTAATTTGAGCCTTTACTAGCCTGACCTTGGCATAAGCGGCGCTCAATCACGAGACCAGTAGCATCACGCATTTATTGCGATGTTTGCTCAGTCGTGTCTCAAGGCCATGCAGATCGATAGGAGACCAATCAACAGAGTGATTTTTGGATTATTAGAGAGAACGACTTCCGTTGCTGCCTTGATGTCCACCTGTTTCCTAATTCGACCACTTGGACGAAAGCAAGTGAAAAACGAGCCACAATGTGCACAGCATATGGTGCCAGCTGTGCTTTGGGCATACTTTTTGAGCCCCTGCCTCCATAGCTGTTGTTCCGTTTGTCCAACGTAACTGTTACATCTGCAGCTGCAGTACAGTCGATTTAATAAGGTGATTATCGTTTAACTTGGTGTGGCTCCTGTTGAGCATACCACTTGTTGGCGAGGCATAATGTGAGACCTGAGCGCAAAACTCTGATTAAAAAATATCCCTTAGCATACAGAAGGTACAAATGCTCAACTTCTAATTATTGCCTAAGTATGCCTTCAGTTTGACCGTCGACTTAATTCGTTTCTTGCTTGGTTTTGTTGAGGCACATTTGGTTTTCATGTCTGAATGAATACCATCGAGGAGGTATTTGTGCAGACCTGCAAAACCTATCAACCTGACAATGCCCCGAAACCAACTACGGCAACACATATCGACTTCAAAGGCTTTCATTTCTCAGCTCTTCAGTTCTCGCATACAGCCCTACATTTTTATTCTGCTAACGAATGGCTAAGCATTCATTTTTAAAGGAAATCTATCAAGCCAGCCTCGGGCATGACGCCACATCCCAGACGGGATTTCAAGATGATCTTCAAAACCCTGCATTGTTTACGGCGTGCATTCCTACATAAACAAGGGCAAGGTTGTCTGCTAGAGAGAATCAAGGCCGCCAAGCCGGGATTCGCAAAGTGCTAAAGTGAGACAGTTTAAAAAAATTATAAGTCCAAGATGCAAAATATTTCCTCCCATTTTAGACGTCCAGTAAGCACTTCTGATAAATTCACAGACGCAAGAAAAATAGATGTGCAGTAGCTGGCAAATATCACAAAATGCTAAAAAAATTCTAATTGTTTTCGATTTAGGTAAATTATTGAGGCTAGTTTGAAATTATGGTAAGAAGTTCAAAATGTGATTCTGCCAGACGAGTTGCAGAAATTGCACTTAAAATAAAAAGCTACCTAAGAAACGTACATTTTGCATTAATTTTCCGCCTCCATATAATGGCGAAAATGCACACCAATATGTTTTGTTAAAAATTATGTCCTTTTTACATTTTATATTCAAACCAATGGCATTTTTTGTTTGAATGTAAAAACATTTGTACCTTAACTCTAATGGCGTTTTCGTAGAGCATTTTCTGATTAAATGCCATACATCTTCCGTTTAGAGCAAATCACCCACTTCACCATCATAAATGCAATTAAAGAACAATCCATAAATAGGTATGTAGCGGGTCGTGCCTGGCTGACTAGCTTGCGTCGAAGTGCACTTTCCCAAACACACACCGATGTGCTGTCTTGACGTCTCGATCAGCCAATCATAGTTCTCGCATCTATAAGGCGACGCAAGTTGCCTCTCTGCCCAAAATCTCCAGGCCGACCTAGCTAATGAAAGATCTCCCTCTCTCTGTCTTCTGGCCCGACTACTCTAAGACCTCACTTGGGCCCGGTCAACCTACTGATCGGACGTGTCTCTCCCGAGTCAATCTACTCTCATCTATTTTCCTCTTCCGTTGTGTACACAATAAACTCTTCCTACTACTCTGGCCTTTAAAGACTTCTCTACTAAGTAGTCATGGTCTGAAGATCGCAGTTGCACGGTTAGAATCAACTTCCTGCGATAGGTATGTACACGGTAAACGAAGATTTCACTCCTTTAGATTTAAAATTGTGTTGCTTGTGTTTTGGGGTCTCGGTCGATTAGGTGCCATGCGTAGCGGACGTCGTGCGCCCATTCCTGCCACCACACAGCTGCTCAGTTCGGTCAGTGTTTGGGGGCTGAGAACTGGACTAGAGAATGCGGTCGATGGCTCAACTCATTTTTTCCACATGGAACAAGCTAGCTTGCTTTAAGTTATCATGGTGTGCTAAAAGCCGTGGCTTGGGAAGTTGCTAACTTGCGGGATAACACGGCCCGCGCTCACAGTCCAGTGTGTGCTGTGTTTATGTGGAGTGACTGACTGACGAACTGAGCGTCAGGCTGCAATGGCTCCTTCTGAATGTGGCCTTTATGGCACTCCCATTCAGCTGGGATCAGAGCCGCCTCCTAACTTTTTCGCGATTGCCTATGCCCGTTCCCGCTTCTGGTCTTCTTGACCCTATCATGATACCGGACTCAGGCGAAAGATGCGAACAGAGAATGAAGTGGATGCAGCGAAAGTCACCGTTCCCCTCTGGCATCGGGCCTCGTCGAAATCGACGATCAAGCTGTGCTAGTAGGCGGTTGTTGCCTAAGTTGGTTTCGGGGCATTGTCAGGTTGATAGGTTTTGCAGGTCTGCACAAATACCTCCTCGATGGTATTCATTCAGACATGAAAACCAAATGTGCCTCAACAAAACCAAGCAAGAAACGAATTAAGTCGACGGTCAAACTGAAGGCATACTTAGGCAATAATTAGAAGTTGAGCATTTGTACCTTCTGTATGCTAAGGGATATTTTTTAATCAGAGTTTTGCGCTCAGGTCTCACATTATGCCTCGCCAACAAGTGGTATGCTCAACAGGAGCCACACCAAGTTAAACGATAATCACCTTATTAAATCGACTGTACTGCAGCTGCAGATGTAACAGTTACGTTGGACAAACGGAACAACAGCTATGGAGGCAGGGGCTCAAAAAGTATGCCCAAAGCACAGCTGGCACCATATGCTGTGCACATTGTGGCTCGTTTTTCACTTGCTTTCGTCCAAGTGGTCGAATTAGGAAACAGGTGGACATCAAGGCAGCAACGGAAGTCGTTCTCTCTAATAATCCAAAAATCACTCTGTTGATTGGTCTCCTATCGATCTGCATGGCCTTGAGACACGACTGAGCAAACATCGCAATGAATGCGTGATGCTACTGGTCACGTGATTGAGCGCCGCTTATGCCAAGGTCAGGCTATTAAAAGCTCAAATTAACCTTAGCACATGACGCAATCACCCTCAGAGTTAACGACCTACGAGTTAATTATGATGCGGGAATTGTCAGTGCCTCTTTTTAAATAGCGAAACGTAGGCTTCTTACTTTTCTCTGAATAGCGGTGGACGTATACTTGGGTACTTAAATCGCCAGATCATGGACATACGTTTTCTGGCAGACATCTATTAATTTCTGTTTAACATTTTTTCTGGGTTTTATGGGAGCAATGCCACAGTGTACGCTCCTTTGGGTTTTTCGTCAGGAAATCGAGGCGAGAAGCAATTTTAATTTTTAAACTATGAACTAAGCTATCGAGAAGTCGTACTTGAGGCACCTGATGCGTGTGGCTGATTAATAGCCAAGAGTTTACATCACTTAACACGACCTTGTTTGTTCTTGTATTGTAAAAGGGCGGAAAATTATTTACCAAACGTTAATTTTCAGCAAGTTTTTCATGCGAAACTTCTGTTTCGTCTTGCTGAACGTTTAATTAGCCTTAACATGAAGTGTAGTCCATGGATTTAATGAGGTACTATAAAAACGCTTTAAATCCGACACCCCTGAATACTATCAGTTTTGAGGTATCAGGAATCTTTGGTCTAGTCGGATTTCACGTGCGAGTTCATTAAACAGCGGTGATTTCTAAATTTTACGTGACAATTGTCCTTTACTGTGTACACATTTTAATTTTTCCGTCATTTGTGCGACCAATTTTTCACTGTCACCTACGCAGCTAGAACCATCTGTAATACGGCGAACAACATTTAAGCTGACCCATAAGCGTTATCGGAATTGCGAATTTGTAAGGAAGTTGGATAAAACTTAATTGACACCAGTAGCCCAATGGGTACACATGAAATCCGAAGGAGCGTCACCAACTTCCTTAAATCCGTTTCTGTAGAAAACTACTTCGAAGGGGATGTGCCGTGTTAAATACAATGCCTTGAATACAAATAACGTAGAGAGCAGAGTTGTCGTTATTCTCAAAGTAAATCTCGAGGTCAGGTTTGCGTTAGAGCTCTGGAATATTTATCCTTCCTGGAATTTAACACATGGTCACTACCGTTACGTAATGGAAGGCATATAAGACATGTCGACCGCGCCCTTGCCTGGAAAATCCCTATCCGCTTAATATGAAAACTTAAAAAGATAAAAGTTTACCTCCAATGAACCGTTGTTTGTGCTCCAGCATCTGTATACCCGTTCGACACAAATTGAGTTAAATCAAACTGTTCTGGTGTAGTAACATTCGTTGTGCCACAATCTTGTAAACTTCACTTGCCAGCGAAGTTGGTGCATATTCATTAAATTGAATTAACACCGTCAGTTAAGTCAGGCTGACGACCAACATAATTTTATTCAAATTATGACGCATCCCCATTTCCTTTTCCTTGCTCAAACCTGAATAAGTGATGTATAATGGCTTCTAAAAATAGATAAAGGTTACACATTATTACAGTCGTTTACACGCCGTAGGTCTCATTTTTGGACGCGAAAGGCCATGAAAATAAACACCACTGGCAACGGATATTTTTGAAGACGACCACTTGCAACAGCAATAGACGCAAGAGGGAGGGAAATTATTTACCACGGTTTTTTTGAAGTCCGGATTGTCCTGTGATTTGTGAGTTACTTTTGAAAGAAAAATGCTCACTGTTGTTCACGTTGTTTCCTGGAGGAGTTCTCATTGTCATTAATCTGAAGTTCATTTAAGGACATAGCGCCACACCCTGTAACTTTCATTTTTGGACGCGAAGGGTTATTATAATAGGCGCCATTGATGGGGAACATTCTTGACAACGACTGGTAGTCAGGAAATTTCTCAACCAGAGACAACAATGCCGCAAAGCTGAAGGTTTTCTTGGAAGGAACGATTGTCATATGATGGGGTTATGCTTGAAAGTAAAACTTGTAATGCTGTTTACGTTATGATCTTGCTAAAATTTTAAATCGCGTTAACATGAAGTACAATCTAGAAATTCAAGAAAGTAAAATAATAAGTGAAGATAATGGAAATGACCTTTAAGTGTAAAAATGTTGCTTTTTGTCAGCGAAGTTGATGCACATTCTTCAACCGGTTAGATCAAGCTGGCGGCATGTTAATTTTCCTTACTCTGCTAAAAATTGTCTTGTTAGTTTATCAGGCTAATATAAAACGACGTATGTTGACCTAGTGACACGCATTATCAGCTTTCTGTTTAAACTTAAAAGACGTGCTAATTGGCGTCATTAGGACAGGATATTTTGAATAATATCTGGTTACCAAAACTTTATCAACCAGACGCAATAAAGCAAAGGGGAGCACAATTATTCACCAAGAGTCTACTTTTAGGGAGAACTGTTGTGTGATTGGGTTATTTTTAAATGCGAAGCGCTCGCTGATGTTTAAGTTGTATTCATGAGGGTGTTTTTCTCCGAGTGAGCATGATGTAAAGTCGAGGGATTTAATAATGAAACGTAAGAATACAGCCAAGTTGCCATCTCTGAAAACTATCCGTTCTCAGGTTACAAGACCCCTTCCTTATAATATATAGCCCTTTACAGGAAAAAGATCCTTTTGCCAGGGGATTTGCATTGGCAAAATACCCAGGCTCTTTAGACCATCCAGTGGTTTTTGCTTACTACTTAGCAAATTTCATAAATCGTGTTCGACTAACTTACAGAGCTGAAACATTGAGTTTTGACCCCGAAAACTTAACCTGCAACTTTGTGTTTTATTCGCAAACAGTGTGACTTACAGAAGAGACCTAGATATCTAATTTTTACGCAGCAATACTGTTAACTGCATACTGACTTCATAGCTGATGTAAATGGCAGATATATACAGCAGACGCCAAAAGCCATGCAACATTTCGATATATGCGAAAGTCTGATACTTTTTCGCTAATAGGCATTGACTCAAGCCGCCACCTGGCGTCGGGGTTGGCCAGATAATTTTTTATTTTACTAGCTTATTCCCTTAACCTAGTTTGCCAGCAATACATGGCATAAATTTTTTACGATAGATGAAGGGACAAAGATGAAGGAATAAAGAATAAAGAGGAAGGTATAAAATTTTTAGGAAATATGTAAGAATTCGGTGACTTTGTCTGGGCGAAGCCATAGGTCCTCAGGCGTGAGGTGCGTAGGGTTGGCCGGGCAGTCGAAGAGGTGGCATGTTGTGTGGGAAGGCAGGAGGAAGTCAGGACAATTGTCTGTGACGTTGTCGAAGCATGAAGTGGGACGGTATTTGAATGAATTCAACAGCGTGGAGAAGCCGGAACGCAGCTGGGATAGTCTGGTTCTAGCGATTTTGGACAGGTTGGCCCTACGTTTTCTGGCCATGACGTCGGAGACTGGCGGAGGAGCGTTGAGGACTCTGTTAGGATTATAGCTGCTGATGGCTTGCTCGACAGTTTCGGTGTGGATACACTTAACGAGGTCCGGTATCGGTAGATTAGTGGTGTACACTAAAGCATGTGGGCAGTACGCGTCTATGGTGACTTGCTTGATGCATCTAGCGGGTGAAGGGCGTGTTAAGAGACGATTAACTGGATGTTCTGGGTTATGGTACTGCGCAATGTAGATGCTTGTCTGCATGATGGAGTGAACCTTCAGAGGCAGGACTTGAGTTTCCCGATAGTGGTGATCTACATTGGTCATGTTAATACAGCCTGTGGCGATGCGCAGAGCAGCGTTCTCAACGCGTTGGACTTTCGCCCAGCTGGTGTCGCTAAACAGTGGGGCAAAGATAGCTGATGCATACTCAGTCGCTGCCTTGCATGTTGCCCGGTACGTCGTGAGTAGCTTCTCAGTGTCCTGGCCCCAAGAAGAACCTGCCAATGTTTTAAGGGTGTTGAGCTTGGCTTTGGCTTTGCTGGCTTGGATGTCAGCATCGCGGTGTAGAGCCAGCGTCGGGTCGAGAGTGAGGCCCTGGAGTTTAGGATACTGACATAAGGAAATGTCATCGCCCTCCACCTTAATTGGAGGATGGGATTTTTATTCTTTGGGGTCTGGAGTAAACAGAGTTACTGAGGACGTGGGGGGCGGATAGCTTCAGTTGCTTATCGTCTAGGTGCCGGACTAAACTGTGAATGTAGTTATTTAAGGCATCGGCAGCCATGCGATAGTTAGGGTGAGAGGACAGCAGGGTGATGTCATCAGCGTAAGACGCCATTTCGACTTCAGGGGGGGATTAGAGAGGTCAGCCATGTAGATGTTGAATAGCGTTGGCTAAGTGACAGAACCTTGAGAAAATCCTGTCCTAGAGTTGCGGGCTTTGGATAACGTGCCAGAAAATTTGACTCACGTTTGTCTGCCACGGATGTAGCAGTTCAGCTATCTGCAGAGCTCGTTTGGTAGAGACGAATCCATGCGTGATGCCATCAAGGCGTCAATGTTAACCGAGTCAAAAGCTTTAGTAAGGTTGAGGGCTACCATTACTGTTCTGTCCGCAGGTTTCTTTTTGTTAAAACCACGTGCAATGCGGTCCATGAAACGTTGTAGGGCTGATGACGTAGAGTGAAAAGTTCTGAAACCGTGTTGGTGCTCTTGGAGAGTGGCATGTCTATTGAGCGAGGGGAGAATAAGACGCTCAAGTATTTTCATGGCCAGGCTGAGAAGCGAGATCGGGCAGTAACTGTCAGAGACAGCGGAGTCTACCCGCTTTGGACCACGGAATTGACAGTGACAGTCGTTCGCTGGGCGCAAATAACAGCAATTATCCTTCCATGTATCTGCCCTCTGATCAACCCCCACAACCTAACCTTCCCCCCCTCCCCCAACGTACGAACCTCTTCACGCCGACCTCGCCATGCGGGCGACGCGTAAACGATCAATTGTAATTACACTACACTATTCAATCCTGTCCAACTGGACAGTTTTAATTACCCTGCAAATGTTCTGGCCTGATGATGATTTGCTGAATCATATTTTCGCCAACTTGAATTGTCAACTTAAGAATGGGAATATTTGCAGAACGTAAATAATATTTTAAAATTAAGAAATACAGTCAATAATTGTGATTAGCATTTCGTGATAGAGCATATCAACTCTATAGTTAAACCGGTGACTAAAAAGTTAATAAATCACTTCAGATCTCTAAGATAATTTACTTGTGAGCATGGGTAATAACAGTAGTGGCAAACCAAGACAACTGTTTGCAAAGCTGTCGATTTAAACGCTTAAAAGAATTTATATTTATGAAGAATGCTTAAAAATACTAAAAATCATGGACAATTTGCCGAAATGGAAGGGAAAATCTGAATGTTATCGTAATAAAGTATCTGAAATATCTACAAATATAGTTAACAAATTAAATGTTTTTTAAACATAAATAAAATTGTCTTATTACGATTTATCCTGACGGTTATAGGTACATTTATAATTCAAACTTGGAGCTATTTTTCGCGGTTTTGGCACATAAGGCTCCTCAAAACAGTCTTTATGTCAAAGCAAGCCATTAGTACTTTTTATTTCTTTTTAGTTACAAGTTTACTTGATGTTTTCATTAATATATCCGCGTTTTCTCAAATGCGTTAAACATTTTTTCCAAATGGTGATGAATCTTTATCAAATGGTAGTATTACGAATGCATACGAGCCCGTAGTGTATAAAAATACTGTTTTTGTGCGCCTATTCGGTAACAGTCACCGTTTGAATTTTCTGTTCGTATTATTTTAAGATAACATTTACATTTATACAGATTGGGTAAAGAAAGCAACGTTTTAATGCACGTTTTCTGAACAGGTTATTTTAACTCATCAGGGAGTCAAAAATACATGAGAAACAAGTATGCTGATTATATAGACATTTTAGAAAATAAAATTTCTGAAAGCAGCTGACAATAAGCTTTTTACCAGGCCGGCATCCCGACAAGACTAAAACATTTGTGGCTATTGTTGTTGGGTGGATTACTATCACATAAGAACTTAATTAACCTTATGAAATTGAAGACACAGTTCACACCTGTGATTAACATTCCGCGAAATAGTACACCTACTGCCATAAAAGCCGCCAAGATGACACGTTACTTCAGAGTACTTCAAGCGTCCTCTTTTGAACTTGGGTTTTACCACAGGGGCAAAATGAAACTGCTTTGTACAACATTCCTTTACCCTTAGGGTGTCGAATTTTATGGATTTACAATTTAGCTTTTTAGGCCGAATGCTCTGCCAATTTTGTAAAAAAATAGGGTTGTTACAATGCTATGAGAATGCTCTCTGGTACTCGGAAGAGGAAATTGCCTTTCTAGTCTGTGCAGGCACCCATAAAAAGTATGGGTGCTAGCATACAGACTAGATCAACGGTAGTTGTGAACCTTGGCAACCACTGATGTGCTAACAGATATCACTCAAATGTGTTCGGTTTTGAACTATCATGACATGTAAGCAAAATATTATGAGTGGTAATGACTTTCTTCCACATTTTTTATAGCAAAAGAAAAAAAATTAGGTAGTATTTGCAATCTTCCCACTTTGTCATCCTTATTTTCCTCGTCACTCTTTGTAAATTTTTGTCAATTTTAGTATGTCATTTTCTATTTTGGACGAAAATTCAAAAGATTTGGCAGTTCATAATATTTAGAAGATGAATTGGCGAACATACGTTTGTTTTCGATAATTCTCATCAGGCCTTAACATTTATAGGGTAATTAAGTAAATGGACTATGCGGGTTAGTAGAAAAAAGGAAGGACGGTTGTCAGGGGAGGAGGAATGGGGGCGGGGGTCAAAATGGGGTCAACATTTGATCCGCGTTAGGGGGATCTGGTAGACGGTTGAGGTGTTAAGCCGCTGGCTGTTGGATTAGCAGCTTTTGACCATGGTAACTGTGGTGCCGCGACGGAATTCTTTTGGGCGCAAAGGATGGGTCGGCGTAGCCTGATTGTGGCCACTTCTGCCGTAGCCAAGAGACGCTGTCCAAGAAATCTTGAGTAGCTTGAGGGTACCTTGTAGATAACTCGGAAGGCCTCTTTGGCATCCACGCGATGGTCAGAGTCTACCAGATGCGCTAGAATGGAACTGTTAACACCCTTTAGTTGACCCTTTCCTAACCATGCTGGTATGTGTTCTCGGACTGTTTTGGACAAACGCCGACTCATGCGACCAATGTATCCCGCCCCACAGGAACAGGTAAATGAATATATGCACATGGATGTGGTCTGGGCTGGCAGTTTGTCCTTGATCTCTCCATAAATGATGGGAGCAGTCGAGAAGAGTACGTGGGATTGGCTGCTGGGAAGGTGGTTGCTACAGCTTGACTCAGGCACCTCCTTAGAAGTCCGCTTGGTCCGTCCCCTTGAAATGGGACCCTGATAAATATTCGCTTCTTCTCTGCTATGAGCATTGCAGGTTTTGGTGGCCTTTCAGCCATTTGCTTAGCGATAAATCGACTGGGGTACCCATTTTGTCGAAATACACATTCAACAATCCTTAGCTCCTCTTCTTTGCTATCATTCGAGCAGATCCTTTTCGCTCTTTGCGTCAAACATCGTACTAAATTACATTTGAAGTTTAACGGTACGAAGCTAGCAAAATGGATGTATTGCCCGGACCACGTCTTCTTACGATATACCTTCCGTTGAATGCTCCCATCAGCCCTTCTTCTCAGTTGTACATCAAGGAATGGGAGTGATCCAGATTCTTCTACTTTTACTGTAAATTTGATAATCGGATGCACCTGATTCACTTTATTCATTAGAGCTGAAAAGTCGGTTTGGTCTGATGCAACAGCAAATATGTCATCTACGTAACGTTTGTAATACATCAGATTATTTATCTGGTGGCTAAGTTGCGTAGCCTCTAGTTTGTCCATGAATATATTTGCTAGAAGCGGACCTAGGGGTGAACCCATAGCTACTTCGTCTAATTGCCTGTACATCTTGTTGTCGAAAAGAAACTGTACATTCAAGGTACATTTTAGTTGCAATTCCCTGAGTGCATTTACTGGCACTCCTATGTCCTGGTGATTTGAGCTAATGAAGTCACAGATGTAATCTACTGCTTCTGTGACCGGCACGTTTGTGAACAGGGAGGAGACATCCAGTGAAAACATCACTGTCCCGTTCAGGTCGAGCTCTTTCACACCGTCTACGAATTCGAAGGTGTCTCGGAGACTGTATGGGTCTAGTTGAGTCTGTATGGTTTCAGTTTGTCCGCTAGCCATTTCGATGTCGTATGGTATGGCGAATTTCTCATATTTTAGTATGGGACGCACGGGTACGCCAGCTTTGTGAATCTTCGGTAAACCGTACATAATATTTAACCATTTTTTCTCCGTTTATTGACAAAGGTTACATAATTTCAGAGTTTTCCCCATATTTTGAGAGGCATCTCTGTCTTGAAGTTCCTAAGAACCTGCAGTATTTTTAAGTAACCTCATCACGGAATTCCTAAGCCAACTAAAATGGCATCTGCTTATTAAGCCCTCCCTATTTTTGCATGTGAACATGTCCTGACATTATTATTTTGTAAAAAAATACTCCCTCCCCAACCAAGTGTCCAGTTGTTGCATCAAAATCGAAAGGCACTCCGTAGCTCCATATTCTTAGGTGACTGATACTTTTCAGACTTGGTAGTGAACATCATTAAAACACTGAGTGCTCAATAAAGTCAAAAGCTTGGATTAGTGCATCATACACTACTTATCGACTTCCACAATCCAGTAATGACATTGTTCAGCCTGTGGACTTAACATATTCTAATGAATTCCCTGATATCGAAAGGACATATGAGATGATCTCGCATGGCCCAAAGGCTACTGTACTTCGTAATATATTGTAAACTTAAGATGCACTGATGGTTTCCACAAGGTAATTTGCCTTTAGAGAAGGGGATTAGCAGCATCAACATGGATTTAAGGCACGGAAGAAGGATTCAAAGGTGCATTAAGAACCACTCTGATACATGCTTAAGGCAGGAGGATTTACACTAGCAGCGGGATTTTTTAATGCAGTTCTAGTAAAATGTCAAAAGACCTCTCTCCAAAGTATTTGGTCCTGCGTTGCTGCCCGCGTAAACTTCAGGATGATGCGACCGCACTTGACTTCATTGCATAAGCTTGAGGCAGTCAGACCACAATCCACCTCGTTAGGGATTCAGTCGACTCACTAGCTCGCACTGCCTTGGCGAAGTTTGAACTGCTCTTGGTCAGCCTGATGCCTAACACCGCAGTCAGACCATCTCCAACGTCATATTCTCCACCAGGCAGTCAGCATAATCCGAAGTAGCTGAGTATGAAAAAAGCACAGAAAGCACAAAAAGCACAGCAAGAAATTCGCGAATCTTGCTGAATTTCTATTAAATTATGCTGTATCATTTAACTTGTTCCAGTAACGAAAGCCTCGGAGGCCAAGGTGAGATTAAAATACAATAATTTTGACTATGCACAGCCACCGAAGCTATCTGAGACATTAATAAGTGTATCGAGTCGCTCCAGTGAGCGATTACTCTTGCCCAGTCTACCAATTTGTTTACAAAAACAATATTTTAGATAGAAATAGGATTGAATGACGTCGTTGAAGACGGTTACCTGTCATTCATCTACTAATTGTTTATGCGCACTCGTACAACTTTCTAGTTTTTTCGAACGCAACACGCCCACCATTGAAAAAAATTATGGCTCATCATTGATTTTTCAATACCTGATGGCAAATTCGGGGCCCGAGTGCAGTTTTGTTTGGTACCTACTGATAAAACACAGTAAATTTGTTAATGTCACGTTCCCAATGTAAATTTCTTAATACGCGTTATCCTCTGACGCCTATCAGATGAAAACTACTTCTTGTTTCTTTGCCATATAACATAGCAAAATTTTTCTTTTTTATTTACATGTATTTATTAAAATAGCAACGTAAATTCACGGAACTGAAACGGATTTATCGGAAACACCGGCACATTGCAGTTATGAATCCATAAAAAATCATGATCAAATTGAACTTGCTAGTTAGGCATAGAGCTGATCAAGTTATTTTAATCTAATTACTAGCTTTTCTCCTTAGGTTGCTCTTATGTACGTTAAACTGTCTAGGTATTTCAGCAGATTTAGGGGTAAAGGTAGAATTTTGGCGAAATCAAGGGTTGCGTGGTAACTTAAAAATTGTTCATGCTGTTTTGCACGCCAAAACCAAGTTTTTTTATTTGTGTGTTTGTGCTCTAGGCGAACACCTATATAAGCAGGAACAGTTTCAATTATACTCCTTTCAGGACCATAAAATTCAGTCGTGATGAAAATCTGGTGAAGCCATATTTAAGGAATCGAATTGCTTTCAGAAACTAGGAATAATTTCCGTTTTTTGTCAAAAAAACGCAATCGAAATTTTGACCCTATTTGTCTTACCACATTAAAGATTTCGGTCGGTAACATAAACTGCGTAAATAGTATCAGGTAATCTGCAATCTTTTTAAATCTAAAATATATGAAAAGATACATCTTTCGCAATATAATTTCCGGTTATGTGCATCTAGAAGCGGAATGGACAAAAGGTTAAGAATTTTTGGTAAGTGCTTTTCAGAAACACCTTGTTTTAAAAGTTATTATATAGATGCCGAACAGAACCTGGACTTATGTGATTAAGCTCGAACACTCTCGAAATGGTCAAAAAATTGCCGAAACTTTAAGGACGATCTTCAGCTGATTGCTATTCAATACCTGAAATATGGGGAAAGAAATTTCACTTAAAAAGTTATTTGATATAAATTTGCTGGTCTAATTTATAGCTATTCGTCACATCTGTGGAACGTGAGTATGTTGAGATAATCAGATTTACTATAAAAACCTATTAGTATTTGATATATTTATTTTAGTTTAGAAGTTCACCGATGCCGTATTTATGCCGTTTCGCAAATGATTACCTATATATTGCAAATTTCGGTACTGTGTTTGAAGAACTGACTGCCCTATATGCTCGCGAAATTGCTTGAAATTTTTCTGTACATTCTTAAGACATGGCCCATCAGAGTTAAGGCGAGCGTTAAATCACCGCTTCGTTATTTAATCGCACAGTCACATATTTCTACCATTTGCGCAATTACCAATACTCACCCCCGTACATGATGTCTATCTTTTAATCACCAGCGTGTTAGCTATAACTATAATGATACTTTGACTTTCTTCGTTGATGGAAATGTGTACTGAATTGGATAAACTCTCAAACGAAATTTGCGTCATTCTCGTAATGGGATACGCTCTGAGGTGCTGATTTACTTTTCAAAGGTGTTTAATCGTCGCTGTTTTTCTTGAAAGGTTTGGCATGTTTCATGTTACTAAATAAGGTGACGTGTGTACCATGAACAGCGTAAAAAAAGTCATCTTGTTTAATCCAAGAGGGAAGAAAAGTTTTGTTGAAAAACGGAATGACAACGATTACTCACATCCCCGTTACACACCCAAGCTAGCGAATTACTCTATAATGGGCTTCTGATCAGACCTGACGAAAATAATCGGAATGGTGCTGTTCTAGTGGGTGAATTTTGCTAGTCGATCCGGTACCGCAAATTCACACCCAATCCTAGAGGCTTTAGTGTAGGATTAGCAGCAAGGTACACATGGTCAGCAGAAACCAATTTACTTGCGGTTCTCGTTTCCCTTCCTAGCCTGAAACACCAACCATTCTGATTTAGACTTTATCTTTCCGCATAGTCGACATCCCCATAAATTGTTCATTTGGACCTAGTGATGCCGAGTCGACTAAGAACCGGTGCATGGCACTGGATTAGCCATTCCTACAACTGACGGCGCCCATTCCTGTCCCAAATGCAGACTGTCATCACGTGTGCCTCTGTTCCTTTCGTTATGTATGTAGACGCTAGGAGGATAATACTCCTTAATGCAGCTGAATCAATGCCAAATCAAGAAAGGAGGTTTAAGCGGAAAGTCGAAAAGAAAATGTTAGCGTACGGGTAAAGAGGAGCTTCGCATTAGGCGAAGCCATCCAAGCGGACATGTGAAGTGTTTCCAAAAAGAAACCTGACAAGCGCAGTACGCTACCTCTACTTGGCTTCTCCCTGTGGAAGATTGCCTGCTCTCCATTGCAAGGATTGACATTCTCTCCTCCTCCACAACCAACTGGACAACACTCTGACCACAGTGAGCATTGTTACCGCTACCGGAATCCACGCACAACGCTTATCTCCCACGGCCGCTAGTACGTACGCCTGCACCGGTGTCTACTTACCCCAATCTGGTCTGGCCAAACATTGTCCTGTGGCTGCATCACACATAAACAGGCTTTAGGCACTGTGATAACTCCAGCGCTCTCGCACTCTCACGCTTCGGAGACGACCCCCTCGTGGATGGTCATGCACTCGTCCGACTGTCAACTTTCTCCAACCTTTTCACCGCTAGCTGTTTACAGAATATAATATATTTTCCATCCGGTATCACACTTTTCTCTTCCCACATTTGACCGGGCCTGGAGACTGTAGTGGCTAGAGTTTTCCCAATTAACTTCAACCACTGCCATAGTGTCACCCATGGTACAGCCGATCAACTCATCAAGCCTGCCGCTGAAATTTTTGTGAGTGGTGCGATTACAGCAAATGCGGGATACCATGCCTACTATTCAATAAATCTATTTTAAAAAAGGGCCATCGACGATAGAATGCATCAAAGCAAGCCGCCCTCTTTTAATCATGAGGTAAACTGCCACAGGCGTTGGACAAGATATAGAATGACTAGCTGACTTCTTATACAGATGAATTCGACTTTATTATTAGGAGGTTTGGCAGATTTGCTTAATTTGAGTTGATCCAATTGTGAAAAAAACTTGAGGTGTTCAGTGGAATTTGAGCCCACGTATCAGAGAAGGCCTTTACCGGTGGCCAACGCTCTTACCACTAAACTAACAAGGCCTCACCTCGCGCAATAAATTAAATAACACTTGGGTTGATATTACCCGCTCAAATTTACCGTCTAAATGGAATCCACCAATACGCAACAGCAGGCTGACTACCCAAGCAGGATTTCCTAAGTAATCATCTAGAATCCACCAGAATGACTTTAAAGCTGACTTAATTATTAGGAGGTTTGGCAGCTTTGCTTAATTTGAGTTGACCCAATTGTGAAAAAACTCGAGGCATTTTGGGAGATTTGAACCCGCGTATCGGCGGGATATGAACCCGCATATCAGAGAAGGCCTTTACCGGCAGCCAACGATCGAACCGCTAACCGCTAACCATATGGGCGGTAAAGTTTGGCAGGTAATAGCGACCCAAGTGTGATTAAATTCATGGCGCAAGGTGAGGCATTTGTAGCTTAGCGGTTATAGCGTTGGCTGCCGGTAAAAGCCTTCTCTGATATGCGGGTTCAAATCCCGCCGAACGCCTCAAGTATTTTCAAAATTGGGTCAACTTGAATTCCACTTTCATCAGAGAAACCAACCCATACTGTAAATCTACTTAACTCAAGTGTAGCAGCCCTTTTTAGAAAAAAAATCACAGATCCTTGAGCAGTGGGAGGCATACATTGTCCCATCTGCGCTGAAGTTGTCGACAAAGTTCCTTAGGTTGAAATGCTGCTCACGTCGACTGCTGACTGGCCCTGAAGCAAACGGTTAGGGCATTTCGACTGATATTTCATGGAAAATCTCCAAAGTATACAACCTCGGAGGTTTTTAACATATTCGCACGCTTATCTCATTGGTATAAAAGATTACCTGCAGAAAGATTACATGAGATCTTGACAAAGGGATGGAGATATATGGGGTGCACTACTTTAACTACTATTGCAGATATTTTAGTCCGCAACCAGCCAACAAGTGCTTGACAAACACAGGGAGACACCCGTCTCACATGCATTAACAGGAGTACTAACTTACCGTCTAAATATATGTGTGGAGCAAGGAGTTCTTATTTAAAGCCATAGTGTGTCCTCGCCCTCCTTTATCATACTTACGTTCTGCACAAGAGTAAGAAACGTCTTCTCATAGAATGGACTAGCCAAACACAACAAATACCGATTAGTCAGCTGCAAACCGTTTCAAACAATTCTTAACAAGAAGACAAGCCTTATTATGTGTTCCACTGAAACCGAAGCCGACAGCCAGCAAAATAAGAACCTGTTAGTCCATCAGAAGAAGTCTCAACAGTGAAATTAAGATAACGGTTTACACAGCTTTCATCCTGCATGATACCTTTTGTGGCATCCATACGCTGATCACACTTTTTCCGCCATTAAAATGAGCATTCCACAGAGTATCTCTAATCTATTCAAAGTATTTTTTATGGATATAGAATTCAAGAGGAACGAAAGAAAGCAGTAACAGCAGCAGCAACAGCCTTCCCTTGATATGGTCTAATTGGCTACATTTGGAAAGCAGTTTGCGCAGATGAGGATACTATTAACCTTTGGCATCAATTACTTCGCAGCAGACATTACTACTTAGGATGCGGTTCTCATGTGATAACCAGCGTTCATAGCTGAACACACCAGTACTGTGTAGGATATCTCCAAACATGCTTACCGAAATTTAAGGATATATCTTCTTATTAGAGAAACATGCCTAAGAAGGGTGCAATAATAATTATCCTTCAGAATAACTATCAAATATTTCAGTTACATCACGACACCGACATTTTGATGAGTTTCTTTTCGGCCAACTACGAAATCTGCCCTCTGTAACAAAAGCAAATACAATAGTTCATATTTTTCACTGATTTTCGATGCAAATTAAATCTTACTGAAAGTTTGTACTTCAAAAAAAGGTAGTTTTGGTTTAAAAAAGCTTAGAATAATCGGATCTCTTGAAATGCCTATTCATAATGCATGGTACCATTCCAGTCATTAATATTGCGTGCTAGGTATCAAAATGTTTAGAGCAACATTTTATAAGTCCTTTAGAATTTGCTTTAGGACTTTTATATTCTCCTTACGTAATAAAACACATGTAGGTTGGAAACCCTGAAGGCTGGTGTAATTTCAAGTCAGGTACAAACTTATTTGGGAAGTGGAAAGGTTGTGTAAGTCAGAGAGAAATCCTGTTTCTAAGAATAAACTTTGAACGAGACATAACATTCCACCACGTGGGTATAAGCATTTTTATCTTATACATGATTTGTTTACAATATATGTGAATTTATAAGGGTCACTGAAGCTAAATAGGAAAAATAAACTGCATGTAATTTGCTATTTTTTGCCCAGTTTACTCTTCGCAGGTGGATGATTGGAGGCCTCTTCAAAAGCTAACACCATAGCATAAGTTTAATATGTGGGGATTATCTGGCAAGACAAGTAAGCTTAAAACCCTTACCAAGTAATAAAGTGGGTGAAATAACTCAGGTAAATTCATGAACAAAATATAAGCTGTTACATACGTTTGGTTTCGCTATTTTCATCTGATGAGTATATTTGATTCTGAGAAAGCCTTTCTTTAATAAACACTGCCTGCTTCCTTCAGTTTATTTAAAGAAATAAAGCAAAGCAATGAAAAGGTTCGCGTTCAAGTATCTGCATAGATAAAGAAGAAGACATGTCGAGCATCGGATCAATTGATTTATTGTCTTGAGCTTTCGAAATCCTGCAGGAGTCCATCTTCAGACGTGAGAAGTAGTGACAAAACGAGAGTAATTATAATGGCCATTGGCCAATCAACTGTCAGATATAATCAGGTTGCCAAAAGTAAAGCAGTTAAGAAGCGGAAGATGCGATCACTGGAACAAGCGTTTTATTTGCCTGACCTTTCGGATTCCCTTGGAAATCCTTTATCATAAGTAGTGGTAACACTGTCATAATCATGCGCAGATGCGGTGGAGACATGCATAGGCTGCACGGTATTTATAGTTCATAGTGGTCAGCCGTGTGTGTGTGTGTGTGTGTGTGTGTGTGTGTGTGTGTGTGTGTGTGTGTGTGTGTGTGTGTGTGTGTG
>JAYGXS010000010.1:14478624-14493614 GCA_036362985.1 Ligula intestinalis
TGTGTGTGTGTGTGTGTGTGTGTGTGTGTGTGTGTGTGTGTGTGTGTGTGTGTGTGTGTGTGTGTGTGTGTGTGTGTGTGTGTGTGTGTGTGTGTGTGTGTGTGTGTGATAATTGTTCACTTCTGTAGCCACCGCTGGGGTCTTAATTAATGCGGTACTGGCTTGACACTTCGCGTTCGACTCACTAATTGCCATGTCAGCGTCGGATGCGGGCCTGATAATTGCGTGAAAATTATGCCCGCTGTCATCAGAGTTGTTGTTGCAACCAGCCCTTCCCACGTTACTGATTCTCTTGCTCAGGAAACTTCTCAGTACAGCATATGGGAACGCCAAATCATTGCGCTTTTTGATGGACTGGGGACCTGAGAACCATGACTCCAGTAGCTCGCGGCTCACGTGGTTATTGCCTCTTGCAAGGATTTTGGTCTCGTTAAACTTGGAAATATGGCCGGGTCCCGTCGAGTGAGCTGTAACCTGGGAGTTGGCGTCTTTCTTTCTCACCGCCGCTCGGCCATTCGCGTTCGGAGTAATCTTCCGGTTTCTCCGCAGCTGCGTTTGTGACCAATTGGGTGTTTGCTGTTGAAGTTCAGGATTTGCATAGTGTTGGCTGCTTTCCTGAACCATCGCTGGCCTTCCTAGATGTCCTCGTTTGCCACAAAGACGTTGGGGGCCTAAAAACTAAAGTGTTCAGGAAAGCAACCAACCAGCGCAACGATTTGGCGTTCCCATACGGTTTACTGAGACATTTCCTAAGCAACAGAATCAGTCACGTGGGAAGGACTGGGTGCAGCATCAACTCCGACGACAGCGAGCAAAATTGCCTGACAATTATCCAGCCCGCATACGACGCTGACGAGCTAACTGTGGCAATCAGTGAGTCAAATGCGAAGTGTCAAGCCAGTACTGCATCAATTAAGACCCAAGCGGTGTCTATAGAAGTGACCAATTACCACACATGACCATGACTGTATCATCATCACGTATGATTAAGGATTCCCGAGGGAAGCCGAAACGTCAGGAAAATAAAGTCCTTGTTCCAGTGATCGCATCTCCTTTTTCTGAACTGCTGCCTGGAACTCGTATATTCTCCCCTTTTGACTATGCAAATCCTGAACTTCAACAGCAACCACCCAATTGTTCACAGACGCAGCTGCGTAGGAACGCTATACCGGCGCGTCGAGACGCATTACAGCGAAGTGGGATAATAATAATAAATAGGTTGTCAGGGCGTTAGAAACAGCTATCAAAATGTGAGTGGGGAAAGGGGCAATTAGCTGTCAGTGGTGTCGGTGGCAATTAAAATGGTGTACGCTAGTTAGCTATCCGTGGAGCAGGGGGTCATGAACAGCAATAAGTGTGGCGCCTTGTCACCCGGTCAACGGTCCTGGTAACCCTGCCTCTTCTTCTGGCTAGCTCGTCGTCGGGTCTTCTTTGTTTGCAATCCTTACGTTCGGTTTGGTCTTGTTTCGTCCCTCGCTATTGCAATTGTGCAAGACTTTGTAGGCCGCGGGGAGGTCTAGATGCCTGTTGATGGAGTTGCCATCTGTGTATAATGCCTCAAGCATCAGCCTTTCGGCTTTTGAGTTGCTTCGGTCTACGACGGTTGCTTTTTGATGATCGAAGTCATGGTCAGTGTCTGTGAAGATCAAAGTCATGGCCAATCGCTATCTTTAAGTTCTCATAAGGATTAACTGGTTAGTCTCGATTCCACACGCCCAGGTCCTTCAGCTGATTGAGCCCTTTCATAATGTATCAAATCTAAGAATCATGCGATAGTCAAACTGCGAGAATGACTTGCTAATACAAGCGAACTTGCGAGCCCCAGAAAGTAATTGAGAAGAAGAGGACGCAATCTGTGTGAGGATGACTGTCGAATAATTATCGAAATGACTTTTTTAGAAAGATTTCATTACGGTCACAGATGGACAAGGAGTGCAAAATCCGGCCATTAACGAGAAATTATAGACCAGTGTCAGACGCTCTGAAATTGAGATACCTACATTCATCTTGCAGGGCTCTGGCGGATGCGGTGAGGAATTTTCAGCCCTAGAACTTTCAGCGAAACGACTACTGCGAAAGTTTTAAATGCTACAGACGGATGCCACTTAACTGCAGCTGCTGGTCACTGTTTCCACCTGTGAACGGGCCTCCAAGATCATGATTAGTATTGATGAGGACCCGAAATTTTGGAAGCCTCGTAATACTGATAAGGTTGGACACTGTTTACTGTTAAAGAGCTTGATAAAATAAGTTTTACTCGCAGTCTCCTCTAGTCATTTGTTCTTGTATGCATCCGCGCGCGGAATTACGAAATCGTGGGGCATGTTTCCTGTTGCTTTGAGCCAATCAGCGAAATGGCGCACACTAACTGGCTTCAAACCGACCGAATGCGTGAGATGGACACGAGGGCAATACAGGCGGCCCCTTGGCGGATCGAAGAGGAACGTGATAAGAAGACTGTTAAGCGCACGTGCAGGGTTTGGCAGGCGAGGCTAAGGTAAGTCAGCTAATCCCGGACTGTCACAGCATCAAGAAAACCAGACCCATAATATGAAGCCGATGACCAGCATTGCGACAATCTGCACCTAAGCGTATCACCACGTACCCGGGTCCATAACAAACAAACGAAAATCATAGCACAACACGGATCTCCGGTTTCATGACGTGCGTTTGTGTAACACTTACCTGTGGATTAACCGCAGAGTTGATCTGGGGAAAATAAACCACATATAATTCCTGCATACGCGGCTGAGAAAGCCTGCATCTGGACAAAAATACCTCCATCCTAATCAATAGCAGGGTATTTATTTATCTGATCAGTGAGTAACGCTTCTGAGTTCAGCGCTTCGATTTGTTTTTTCTGGGGTTTAGGTACCCTTCGCGGGCGTAGAAATAAACAGGTTTAGAAGCATTATTTCTGTCTTCTTCTGTTTGGCTCGCTAAAGCACCCTTAAATATTCCTAATGAAAACCATCGCCAAGAAGATATTGCTGGTCCATGGTAGTGTTTGACCCAATGACCAAAGGCCTCGTGTCAAAATCCATGTTGGTTTGAACTTGAGATTCGGCGTCGTTGAATGATGACGGTCAAAAAACTAGAACTTTATTCCCCATCGTTTCTAACCATATTTTTTCTCTTTGGTGGGGGCCTGTGTGCCGCTATACCCCATCGTACACCACCTGGTAAGAGCCCTCATATGGCCAGATTGCCACAATTTCATAGGCCATTACCCGCAATTTGACATTAATCAACAGGACATAATGCGAACTGAGGTACATCTAGCATATAAGCAAATGGGAAGCGCTGGGGCCCCATTGATGAGGTTAATACCTCGCAGCTCCATTATGTAGTGACACAATATCGGCGAATCATGCGTGTCTGGGTTTTTAACTAGTAACTTTGCTGTCAGCATGGTGAATAATCACTTAATTTTTACTGCTTCGTGCCTGATGGCAGTTTGCAAATATCACGCGGATAGTTCGCAGTTACTTATGGGTTTTAAATTAAATATTTGTATCAACTCTCAGACCTAGTCTAAGGAGGGTTGGTTTTGAAGCACTAAATCAAAATTAGCGCATATATTTCTTCGGAACCTAAATTCGACAGAAAATGCGATTTCTGTCTCAGACAGCAAATAATACTGGTGAGATCATGGCGTGCACCGACGGTGGTGGCCGAGGGAGATGGACTGACTGAACCGAGGCGGCTTGAAAATGAATGTTCAGATTGCTTCTGTTACAACGTAACATGTTGCAGTAGCCAAGAGGCGATACGTTCAGGTGGTGTGTACTGCATTACCAGAAGAGTGGTCTCTCGGGATATTTTGCTTTCCCCAGGGATTGTGTTAGAAGTGGGATACTGCACTGCCCAAAGGATGGCTCGTGATTAATTAAGTACTCGCATTGGCAATTAACGCACACACCCGCCCTTAGTTATTCCTAAGTCATCTGCATTACATTTTATGCAAGATGTGTAAATTAAATCTGGAAAGCAACATATACTGCAATACCTACAGGATATATGTTCTAAATATTAAAAACTGCATTTGTTGTCACAAATAAGTGTCTCATCTATTCAAAACCTCACAAAATTTTGAATCTATTCAGAGTATACAGTTTGCCATAATTCGCCAATGATAAAATCCACGAAATATATGTTTTTGTACCCGTTGCAGGACCTCATATAAAGTTCGAGAATTACTACCTTAATCGTGCAATTATTATGAAGTGATCGTAAGTAGGTATTACTCTAAGCAACATAATTTTCTATATTCGTTGGTCATAATTTGCAGCCTCTCTGTTTTATTAATTTTGCCATCTCAGGTTCACATCCTAGACTGTTCATTTCATTTTTGTTTATTATTTTGCTTGATTAATGCTGGCGATATATGCACTTGCCTGGTAATGCAAACAGTCTTGCGTTAAACTTCATATGGAGTAAATGTCGCCTAAGGATAAATCTAATACTGTTTTTTTACTCTTATTCTAAAATTAACTCTAACACTAACTTTGTAGCACAAACCAAAACCCTCATCCTAACAGGTATTCATAAAAGAAGCCCAAAACGATACTTTCACCCTTATCATAACCTTAGTCCAAATCCTAATTCAACTCTTCCTGTAAATAAACACACGTCGCCGGTTAAATGAAGTTCTTACTACCGAGTTTCATCGAAAACTGAGGCTGCAGATCAAAGTACAGTTGTGTGGTTAAACTTCGCGAACAGCAGTCGCATCAGCTAATTATGCCAACGAAACAGGCCTGCAGGGAACAGTGAATGAGTAGATGATTCAACCATGGTTTATTAATGCCTCTAATGAAAAACTGAGCTCTGAATTTCTGACTCTCACGACCCTTTCCACTTTCCAAATAAAAAGTACGCGACCAAAAGCTCAGTTACTCAGGCATCGTTCGTCATGCCAATTAAGGCTCAGAAGCGGAATTCACAAAAGATGAAGCGATCTCAACAAATCCATTGATCCAACATGTGCGTGGATCTATTCTACGTAATAAAATGTACCGATTTCTTACTGGAGATGTAGCTTTTGATAAAACACATGCCCCGCGGACCGATCCAGAAGACCCGTACAGGGCTTTTTGAGTAAAACTCTCCAAGGTCACAGGTCCATGTGAATCAATTTTTTTCACCAAAAACCGACATGTAAGTAGTTAGGTGGTCTTGCGATGGGCTAACACACTGAAGCTTTTTCAATCCCGGTTAAAACATCACTGTGGAGGAGCAGTGTAAGAACTTTGAAAGAAAAAATACGGCGTTATGCGATGAACAGTCAGCCCTCAGCCGTCAACGGACGAATTTTTTTCTCTATAAATTCATTTTTAAAGTGCCTCCGAAACTTTGTACAATCCGCGGCCGTCAACAAGAAGACACCTATTGACATTCCATTCAAAAGGGTATATGGGTAACAATGCCAGTTTACTTTGGATGAATAACTAAATCTGTATCCAGGTAGAGCTGAAATAAATAAATAATTCTTAGTCATTTATCAACCATTTGTATGAGCTGAGCTGTGGACTTTTAATATCCTCATCAAAAATAGAAATACATTTGATAGCAACCTAATGCAATATATTCCACCAAGGGCAATACACTGCGACGTATGTAATTACTTCTTACTTTGTTATACCGTATTCGCTAAAGGCCGTGCAACTTTCCTGATGAAATATGACTTGGTACATTAGCATATATTTGGTAATACTATAAAGATTCATTGAGTGGATTTAATTCTGTAAAAGCCTTTTAGTTAAGAAAATCACCATTTAAGTTAGGTTAATTAAGAGAAATTGGGAGCAGTCTCATATTAAAGGATTGTCCTGTGCTATTATGAAAGATAAAATTAAACTGGTTATTAATATTGATTATATTATGGAGGAAATCCAAAATAAGCAAAATAAGTGTAGAGGATATCCCTTCCAGGACTGGAAAATTTTGTCCCAAATTTTTCAGATTCCAGTGAAGGCAAGTTAAATAAATCGCATTTATTTGCAAAAACATTTGAGATTTATATTTTGGAAACTATGTTTTGCTGGTCTGCGTAGTTTTGTTGCAAAAAATGCAGCAACAAAGAATTTTCATCGAATTTTGTCTAAACCACCCCGCTGACCTTCGCGTTTAAAGCAAAGTGTCCGCGTTTGTTACCGCGAAGGTAAGATAAAGAAGGCCTTCTTGAATGTAGGTCATGTAGGACTATACTTTTTTGTAAACTACATGTTCAGCTTGTGCGTAATTTAGAAACAAAACAAAAAAACATATTAAGTATTTCAAAAAATGGCCAAATATGTAGCCTGTTTTTTGCATTCGCAAGCCTACAACGCATCGTGGAATTAATCCACTTTCGCGAAAAATAATGCATTATGAAGAAAAAAGTAAACTTATTCATCCCCAGTAAAATTGAATCGTATATCTTCAGGTAAATTGAAGAAATTTTCAAAAGTCTCCAGTTAACTTGTGACACTACCTTGAAGAAAGTTAATGATCATAGAAATCCGTAAGCCAAATATCTAATCAAAGCACTATCAGAGAAAGTTGTTTGAGGATTCTTAGGAATAATAATATGAGACTAGTCTTGCGGACGGTCTGTATGATCGACACTGTGATTTTCTGCTTTGAGGCATTTCTGACTATGATCCACATGGCCATCTTCCTAAGAACTAATATGCAAAAACACTTTCTTTCGGAAAATTCTCTTTATGTTTATCTTATTTTGAAAGTTTTACTGTAAACGTCGAAAAGAAGTGCGATTTGTCAATTTTTTTATGAAGACAATGAAAACGAAGAAAATGATGTCAGGCTCTATTTGACGATATTCAATAAATAGCTATCCACTAATGGTAATCTGTGCGAATAAATTGACTGAAGTAAAGTTCTTTTTAGATAAAGAAAGTCGGTATGCAACCTTTTAAGGTAAAAAAATATTAAAATTTATTGTTCTAAATTACAGCCTTTTTTACGTCATCGGAACTTGGGGATTATCGGGAAAACTTTATTTTTCTTAACCGACACTTAGTACTCTTTATACTTCTTTTAAGTTTTAAATATGCTTAATGCTGTTTTTTATTATTTCAAAGTTTTCCTAAATGCATTCTCACTGGTATTCGAGTTATGATCAAACTTTTACAAAGTTATTAAAGTTGCACGGTTTTTAACGAATGCTGTAGACTTACAGGTATTCAATCACTTTTAAGTAATATTCGCTAGTTATGGGAGTATGCATACATTTCGGTTACACTTTCGAAACATTTTGACGAAACCCGAAAGAAGCCATATTTTTTTAATAATTAGAGTGAAAAATTCGTACATTAAAGTACTTTCAAAGTACAACTTTAACAACTTCTAAATAGTAAGCAAAGGAATATTTTCCTTGAACTATATGTAGCACTGTCGATATGCTAGCCATTTACAGACTTACGGTGTTACCGGACCAAAATTGCTAACATTTATTGAAAAAAGAATAGTTTGGCACATTTGACCTTTAACGTCACTAGGTAGGCGCAGTTTTGGAAGCAGATATCGAGTGTCTATCGTTGTATTTTATGGAAGCGTTCTGTGATGCCGGCGCTTTGAAAGCGCGCTGCCTTCACTGCGGATTAGTTCAGTATAGTTCAGTATATTTAGCGTAGTAGGTAATGTCTTTGAAAACCCTATTGAAAACAGTATGCATGAAATATCCAACATAAAATATGTCACTATAAACAGTGACTTACATAAAAACATGTACAAATTTTAACGTGTGCGTGTGAGCAGTCAGAATAGTCTCTTGTGTACATAATATATCCAACACAAATGTGCTACTGTAAAATAAAGAGTAGCGTATACAGATTTAAAGTTTTACTTATAGGTATTTTCGGGGCGTAAATTATCCCTGCTTCCTTAAACATATGAAAGGTAAGTGTTAAGAAGATGTTCATCCAGTTTCCGTTTAAACGCACCTTTGGAGTTCGCCATTTCGACCTCCTTGGGCAGTCCGTTCCAGATACCGATGACTCGTTGTGAGAAAGACTGCTTGCGGACCTCTAGATTGGATAAGGGTCCCCGCAGTTTGAGGGAATTCCCACGGAGGTTGGTTGAAGTGGCGAAGGCGTAGAAGTCATCAAACTTCAGGGCACACTCCCGATTCCTCATTCTAGTCTGCATTCTAGTCTGCATTCGTAAGATAAGGACCTTAGGCCCTTCACAATTTTCGTTGCCCTTTGCTGAATTCTTACCAGCATCTGGTTAACTTTGTGCATCCATGGTCGCCACGCTTGAACGCCATACTCTAGATGTGAGCGAATAAATGCTCCATAGATTTTGCCGAATAGTTTTTTGTCTATGTCGACAAAAGTTCGCTTAATGGCAAACAGAACACTGTTCGCCCTCTTGGCAGCCCTAGCACACTCTAAAGACGGCTTCAGGAACGGCACAATAGCCATACACAGATCTTTTTGTTCATTGACGTTCGACAGGCACTTTCCATTTAGTACGTTATTGTATGAGTCATCCGTCGCGCTCACTTTCTTCGTTTTGAGTCGCAATGTGACACATTTCTCAAAGTTAAACCACATGTACCATTTTTTGGACCATTAACCTAGGCGGTCAAGTCGTTCTTGCAGAGTTTGTTCATTGTAAGCGTTTCTGATGGGTTGCCATATCTTAATATCATCTGCAAACAAGACTCTATTACTGACCAGTCCATGCCTACGGTCGCTGACGTAGATAAGAAACAATAGTGGCCCAAGTACGGAGCCCTGAGGCACTTCACTCGCAACTGGCACTAAAGAGGATTTTTCGGTTCCGACGCACACGGACTGCGATCGGCCTATGGGAAAATCTCCTACTCAATTTAGTAAATTGCCCCTTATCCCGGATTCGCCAAACTTGTAGAGTAGCCGTTGGTGAAGGACACTATCAAAGTCTTTTTTAAAGTCTATGTTAACAACATCTACGGGGGTATTTTCGTCTAATGACTCGGACCACTGCGTCATAGGATAAAGCATCTTGGTCAAGCAGGAGTGGTTTCTTCGAAACCCGTGTTGGGCACCATCAAAGAAGTCTTCTTCTACGAGGAACTTCATAGTGGCCTTTTCAATGATCCTTTCCATAACTTTACAACAGATGCAAGTTAGGCTTACTGTTCGATAGTTGTTCGCGCTGGTTCTGGATCCACCCTTGTGAAAAGGGTATATGTTCGCAACTTTCCAATCGAATGGGAGAAGGCCTCGATCAAAGGACAACTGAAAAATGTGCGGAAGCGGTCTAGAAGTTCCGAAGCCAGCTCTTGCAGTACCTTTGCTGGTATTTTGTCTGGACCCGGAGACTTAGCTTCATTAAGCGCAAGACGTTCATTCCTTACAGATTCGTCTGTGAAACGGAGGTCCTCCATGATTCTGCCATTACTTTTTGCATGGAAGTCTGTCGGATTAAAATGCAGTTCCTTAGTGAAAACGGATGCAAAAAACTTGCTAAGGTATTCTGCTTTTTCGAGATTGTCTATAATTTCCTCATTATTTCCACCTTTTAGTACTGTAACTGTGCGTTTGTTTTTTAGCCTGCTGTTGATGTAACTGTAGAGCACGTATGGCTTCGTTACGGCCCGCTCGATAATTTTCACTTCGTAGTCTTTCCGCGCTTTTCGAATGTTTGATCTAACCTTGTTCCGCTTTTGGCGGAATTCGTCGTAATGTAAAGGCGGGCGTGTTGACGCGTACCTTCTCCAGAGTTTTTTTTGCGGTTTATTTGGCTCTTCAGATCTTGCGTTAACCAGGGGGACCTGCTCGCCTTTTATACTTTTTTCAGCGGACAGTTTCAAAGCGTAACTTCGCTTATAAGATCCCTGACAGTGTTCCGGTCGGCATCCGGATTACCGGTTAGAAGGTCATACCAATTTATTGCTGCTAGTTCATTTCTCATTGCGGTGTAATTTCCGTGCCAGTAGTTTAACCGAACCTCCGTATTTCTCAGTTGATTGGTGTTTGAAGCATATTCCCACAGGATCATGACATGATCACTCTTTCCAAGAGGCGCGATTGGCCTAATTTCGCTGATATCAATCGGATCTTTCAATAATACGAGGTCCAAACAGTTCGCTGTTTATGCTTCTTTTATTCTCGTTGGGAATCCAACATTCTGCACGAGAGAGGTCCCCCGTCAGCTTGAAGAATCTGGAGCTTAAAGACTCATGAGAACCCTTAACTGATAGCTCATCCTAGTTAATCAGTGGGCGTTAAAATCTCCAGTGATCGGCGCATTTTCATTTTGAGCCAGTTCACGCATTAGTCCAAACAAGGTCTCGCCACCCTCTGAAGATTGATTTGGCGGTCTATAGACAGTCATAAAATGTAAAATGGGTGCACCACGCATTTTTAGATTAAGCCATAGCGCTTCACAATCATGAGAGGAACCGATTTTGCGTTCTGACTCAATGATGCCCTTCTTGACAAACTGTTATTCCTCCTCCCCTCCTATGTATCCGGTCCCGACGAAAAACTTGGTACTTTCCGGGTACAATTTCGGCATCCATTACGTTGGCCTGTAGACAGATCTCTGTGATGGATATGAAATCCGGCTGTAGGTCAGCTATACAAACTTTGAGCTCGTCAATCTTCTGAAGCAAACTCTGTGCGTTCGTATAAAGAAAGCGCAGCTTCGCCGGCATAGAGTTCTGAGCGATTTGTGGGTCGAGGGAGCCGGTAGGTCTCTGCAAATTAGCTACTTTATTGCCTGAGTTTTGGTCTGCATTTGTCTATAAAACTCAGCGTTATTGGCTGTCTCCAGAGGAATGACCTCTGGGCGGTGATGATTTCCCCGTTCATTATTCGCAGGTTCCTCTCGCCCGCATTGAATCTCCTGTGGAGTTCGGTTTTCAGTGCCCTCCACTTCTCCCTCTCGGCCGGCGAGTACTCCCGCTGAAAAAAACCGTTGGGTACTTGTTCCGTAGTTGCGATTTCCTGTTCAACAGTAGCTTCGCTTGTTCTTCGTGCTTGAGTATAAATTTTATTGGTCTGGGTTGACCCGAGTCCATATATGGACCCTTCTTCAGGCCCATCCTAAATGGTTTTAGGACGGGGACCACCATTTCTTCATTTTCATGTAGGAGAAAGTTAATGTATCCACGGAATAAATACATATTATGGTCAATTCTATTCTTTGAGGTCTACGAAGAAGATTCAGGAATGCCTTGTCTGACGATGCACTGGCTGTGATTAAATAACGGGATATGAGGTTTATTAGTGGATCCTACCGACATGTGGGTATCCTCGACTTGGGCTGTGAGATCCCTTAGCTCCGGCATTTGATAATTGGGAGGACCCGACAGCTCCTCTTTTGTGCCAAGGCCACCTTCTTGTGTGGTAGTCGGTGGCGTCTTGTCCAAGATGACTTCAAAGGTCGTAGCAACCGACATAAAGAGGAGGCTGTGCCGCGAAATATTGAAAATCTGTGAACATTGGTCAGCTTAAATTGCTATATAATACGATGGAATGGGATGTTCATCTCATAACTGGCCAAATCCAGGCAGCCGGTCATATTGTGCAGGCAGGCGTGGAGTGGACGATGGGACATATACGACAACTGCGGTTATGCTCCGGCTAATTCTTCACTGTTTCTCAAATTGGAGTGCCACTTACCTTCATCTGGCAATGGCGCAGATAAAATGCGGAAGAAATGTTGATAATGAACATTTATGACTATAAAAACAGCATTTCTACGTCATTCAGTGGATTTCAAAGAAAACAAATGTATATTTTATGTTTATGTTTAATATGAAAAGTCCCGATTGAAACGGACAAGCCAACGAGCCAGTGATGCAGTGGTTTGAGTGTTTGAATTCTAAATTACAAGGTCGCGGGTTCGAGCCTCGGAGGTCTGCACCGTTGGAGTCGGGAACGGCTGTTGAGGGCTAATAAGTCAGAAATGGTGATTCCAGTCTCTCTTATCTTTATCGGTAATATCTTTCCACCTGGTGGGGCTTGGGAGCAGTAGATGAGCTCCTGTCTAACCAATTATTTGATAAGTAGTAAGTGCAAGACTAAGGTTTACTTGCCTGAGGTATGGCATTTAGGATCAGACTCGAAATGACTAGTTTGATTATGCTCATGTATCAAAAAGATAACTCTAGGGGACTCATTGAGTAGTTGAAGTGCTCGCAGCTGCGTCATGCGGCAACAGAAATCTCAGCGCAACACGAGGCTGGCATTTTAGTTACTACCTATGTCGGGGTGCAGAATTCATAAATGTATAATGCAGAAAAGGTCGTCAAAAAATTTGAGGTGTACTCGTGAATATCCAAGCTGGTTACATCTTTCCGGTGGGCTTTTTTTACTGCAGCAGCTATGACATACTTATAAAAGAACTTGCTTACTTTTGTTGGTTATTCCAGTTCAAAAGATAACCGAGAAGCTTCTTAAAGACTCACTCAGACGCATAAGACGACTGAAAACCTCCGGCTGTAATGGCGAGCCAGGACCACGAAAATTATTTTCCCTATCCTACATGCAGGGTATTTCCTAAGCGGTCACACGGCATTTAAATTGGTTTGGAATTTATAGTACCCATAAGCCAGCGTCATTTTTTAGTCCAACACAATCCCGAGTAAAATATCCCATACACAAATATCAGAAGCCTAATTTCATCTGGCGCATTCCGTGCATTAACTGTTGTTGTACTTATGTTGGTCCGACATGTGAACGACTTGGGACGCATATTAACGAATATATTAGCTATCCGCCGACGTGTTCTCTTATGGATCGTGTTTGCGCACGCTCTTGAGTACGACTTGCTGCAATTGGGACAAAACTGAAGAGTTTTCCATGGCAAACACCAAACAGACGCAAGAATTTCTCGAAACTTCGCACATCGGCACAAGCAACATCAACCGCCGCGTCCACCTGAAAGCATACTAGGAAGGTCTGTGGGCGCGGTCCAGTAACTTAATTCCACCTTGAAACACCAACCACTTATTCGTGCTCGGCCGAATAAAACTTTTTCGATTCTGCATCTCTCCGACACATGATCCACGATCGAAACCATGACATCCCTCATTAAACTTCCTGCAGCTATCGCAAAACGATTTGCCTCCTCCTTACCCTCCTGAATCACAGCCCTTCGACGTTACCTCGATTTCCAAACCCTCAAGTGCGATTTCACCTGCAGGCGGGTTGGTGTAAACTGCTTGAAAATTCATGAGTACACCTCCCAAGAATAATGTGCGAACTCATAATTGTACTAACCTCAATTTCATGAACGCAAAACAAAATTATCTGTTCTCTGAACACATATAATCAAAAATTTTCCGCTTTTTATTTATTTTGTTTTATATTATAACATGGAAAAACAAGGAGTTTTGTTTCCGCGGCGTGTACTAGCTTAGGAAATTCCTTAGATATCAACAAACGTTGAAGTTGGTCCGCTTTCCGCCCCTTGTTGCTCTCAGTTTACTGAGCTGAACCGAAATCTTTTCCAGTAAATAAAATGTTGCTCTCAATTAATAAAATAAAACATCTTAAATGTGCGTTAAATCACCCACTCAAATTTTTCTCTTCACATTTCATCAAATATGCAACCTACTGTATGTCAGCATACTTGGCAATTTGACAAGAAACGAGGAATTGTTATTTCGTTCCCGTCATTACCGTGGATGGGTTATAAGCAGACCAGTTAATTTAAACCAGATTGCTCTTATTTCACTAAATGAAGACAGAGGATTAATTTGACATCCAAACTGTCTCTGCGTATGCCTATATCTGAATATATAAATCAATGAAATCCCAAGAAAATGGGTGGCAATTTTGAATCTTACTGAGATAAATAACTAACGACTGACTATTATCTTCACTCTGACCTTCACACGACTGACCGTCGATTCAGTCCATCGTGAACGATTAAGGTGTGGGCAGAGAAGTGTTATGAAAGTAAATTAAGCTCGAAGCATAAGGGGAATCTGCTCATGAGAATCGATTTTGCAGGATTCCATATATATATGTTAGATAATGTTCCTAGAATCAACGTTCTGACCAAAGCTCAACTGATTTGTTTTCCATTAGTTTATTTTCCCGAGATAATATTTCACTCTACGATGATTTTTAATTTCAGCACCGATAGGCCATACCCAACACCGGGTTGTGAGTCCCCTTAGGCTCGAACCCACGACATATAGTTTCATATTCCAAAACACAAATCATTAGTGCACGGCCGCTGTGTTCCATCGGTTGCGAGCATGCTGAACGGGTAAGGCTATTGGCTAAGATTACGGGCACTCACTTTGAGTGCTAGTTAACTTGGGGTTGCACTTGGTCAACACGTCTCCATGTTCAACTTAATAAACTAATTTCTTTTTGAGCCATTTACTTAGGGCTTGCGAGCAATATAATGACCATAAGTTATTTCACTGAGATTCTATTACCTCTACCACATTTGCCCCTGCTGTACTCAACTGCTTTCTTTCTCAGAGGCGCGCGATGATTCAAGCAAATTGCTTGATTTTTTAAGCGCGTTGGTTAGGCAATGCGAGGGCAATAAAACATACACGAAAAGGCTAGACCTTCTGCATGCACACTAACAAATTTATCGTCCTAGTTGCTGAAAGTACGCACACAATATGCGTGTGAGCCACTGTACGTATTAACTTGTTTTTTCGCGCTGCACTTAATATCGTAGAGCAAAGAATACCCATGCGAGACTTCATCTTAATTTTTTGGGACGCCCAATTTATTAAGTGAGGAACCAGTTTCTGTGTGGCGCGCTTAACTGAGTTCAACAAGCTTCTTGCGCCTCATTCTCATCAGGCAGCGGACTGGCACGTGGGTAACCGGAGTGAGGGCACCATCTTCTCCATGGCGCTTTATATCGCATGCCTCACCGTTACGTAATAGTAGGAGGTTTGACAGATTTGCTTGATTTGAGTTGACCCAATTGTAAAAGCCGCGAAGCATTTGGCGGGATTCGAACCCGCGCATCAGAGAAGGCCTTTGCCGGAGGCTAATGCTCTACCGCTAAGC
>JAYGXS010000010.1:14497316-14510636 GCA_036362985.1 Ligula intestinalis
ACGTGCCAAGAGGATGGATGTCTCAGTGTCAAAATTACTCGGTTCTAACCTCTCAACCAGGTGGTGATGTGATTTGAGTGTAGTGGCTGACGGCCCGTCACTATGTGCACACACGACCGGGTGCCCACTTCATAAACAGGGCTACACGAACAGAAATGCCTGTCACTAGCGCGGAATGTGCCGGATCTGACATGCGAGGCTGCGACCTGTGAGTGTAAAGAGGATCGCATGCCTACTGGCGAAGGAAGGTGTAAGGTTATGGGGTGTGACGTATAATGTGGAGGAAGTTAATATGGGGCCTGTGTCATATAGAGATCTCGAGGTGAGGTCGCTGCCGAATGGACAGAGTGAGGACGACATTGTCCCTCGAGTCGATGTTGCTCACCGAGTTTTCCGAATTCTCTAAAAGCGCCTATGGATCCAACGCGACATCTTCATCGCAACGAAGATCCGTGTGTACCACGCATCCCTCCGGCCAGTCCTCTTTGGATGTCAATGCTGGCCTTTGCGCGTTGGAGATGAGCGAAGACTGGAGGTATTTGGCCACCACTGCCTGAGGACCATCCCTCGAGTGAAGTATACCGACTTCGTCTCAAATATTGAAGCCCGTATTCGGTGCGACAGTATCGTCAGGACATCTCAGAACATCCAATAAAGATGACTGAGGTAGTTTAGGCTCGATACTGTTCATAAAGCTATGGAAGCGGTTCTTGGATCTCCGCCACTGGAGAAGAGAATGGGTGGACCTTTCCAGATCCGCTGTCACTAATCGTCACGCGTGGAGGGGTACCAGCGTGACAGTATGGAGATCAGAAGATCAGGCATGATCACGGCTGCATCGAGCACAAGTAGGTGTGTGTGAGAGAGAGGGAGCAAGAGAGCGAGCGATTAGCGCGAAATACGGTGATGGGAATCTCGACTGTGGCATTTTACCGACGACTTGCAGGCGGGCTCATATGGCCAAATAGATCCATGCGATTATACAATGCATTGGGATAGTATGGTCAGGTGAGGGGATTCCGGTATTGGCAAGCCCGTCACAGAGCGATGGATTCACAAGTGTCAGACCAGGTCCATGCGTGATACGAATGCAGTGACAGCAAGCACAAGGTACAGGTCGATTGGTCGCGATAATACTGCGGTGAGTCATGCAGTCGTGAATGCGCCTATGACCGAAAAGACCCAGGCGGTGTCTGAATATCCTGGGACCTTGTGAGCAGGTGAGGCGTATGAAGGCTGTACGTCGGAAACTTGGAGATTAGTTCGCAGGTATCAGTGAAATGGCTGCTTAAGTGACTGACCAGGCGAATTTGTGATCTAGATGGGAACGGACTGGGAGTGAACCCATACTGTTAGCGCTTGGAGCAATCATGGTGACGCTTTACATGGTGACAGGAGCATCCTCATGGGAGTCGCTAGTGACAGTGATGACGATGGTGGTGGTACCGTGCTGGGTAATGAAAGGCGGGTTCCTGGTGCGCCAAGTTCAGTAGGTCTAGCAATGTCAAACGAGGCTGATTCATGCCCGGAATGTATTTGGACATGAACACAATGCCAGGAGTTGGGCGCTTACGTCATTGGTACATGGGACTCGAGTTTTCCGACCCACTCTTACTATTTCTTAGGCAGCTGTTATTGGGCTGGCTTCGAACGCCGCCGCTCGGATCCTTATGGCAGTGTGTAACGCCGGCCGATCTTCAGTGTGGTCTTCCTATGTCGCGGGTTGATTAACACGTGCCAGAGTTAGATCAGTGGTGACGCGTTACTCATAACAAATTCATGTTAATAGCACAGTTGCCGACACCGTTAAGAGGCAGTGTGTTCTTAGTCGCATATCATCAGACAGTCCCAATGTGGTGTACAGAGTACAACTACAAGTCCACAATGTCGGTCAACAAAAGTGGTCAGACGAAGTTTGAGCCTCTATAGAGGCGGGAACAAAATAAACAACGCAATTACTCACGATGTTTTATGGGGCTTGACTCAGCAGGACTTGAGAAGAGCAGGTCCCCAAGCAGATCAACGTTTGAAGAGCTGGAAGACGGGACAAGCGCTGCAGTATCGGAGGCAGAAGTATTCGTAGCGGTAGCAGCAGAAGGAGATTGTCCATTGGAGGCCGGTGCTGCCTTCTGTTTCTGCTGCTGTCGAGGAAGGGCAGCATCCTGAAGCCCGAAACGCGAAAGTTCCTTTGTAAGCAGATCCTCATCTGCCGAGGGATCATCTGACAGAAGGAGATGCGGCAGTTTGGAAGTATCGCTGGGGTCTGAAGCGGCACTGACATTGGTATTTGGCTGCGCAGGCTGAACCGTTGAGGGAGATTTATTGAGCACAATCACCTCGTAACGTTCTAGCACCGAACTGGCTCGTCCACAAATGTCCACGATCTCGGCTGCAGAGTATGAAACAACCACAGGTGATGTGGACGAAGGTGAGGGGGGGGGGGCAAGGAGAGGCTGTGGAGATGACGAGGAGGATAAGGTGAAGAAGAAGAAGTAGTGGAGGAGGAGGAGAATAGGAGGATGGACTTCGGAAGATGGAGACGAGGAGGTTGTGAAAAAGGTGGGGAAAAGACTACGAAGAAGAAAAAGAGAAAGTGAAGGGATAGAAGAAGACGAAGGCGAGAAGGATGAGACGGCCAAGAAGAAGAACCACTTCAACAAAAGCATAAACGCAGCACGGTAGTGGGGTACTGGTAATCGAAAAAGATATTTGTAGGGAGCTCCACATAAACAGCGTCCTGGTTCTCATGCTGCATATTTAAATGGGCTTAAACCTAAGGTGGCTAAAGTAGGCTAGCAGTTGAAGTTCCTTTAAGCCCATTGGAAAAGCGCAATACAGCAGTGCTGTTAGTAGTACGTATTCTGGTGTTCGCAGGATTCGCTCAGAACTTCAGACTTGGTAGTCAAAATCCCTGTGTGGAGGTAAACTAACGGGACTGATCGAGCAGTCTCATCTTGCTGATTGATCAAAAAACCTTTCTGTTACATAGAGGATCGTCCCTCGGAAAATCAAGCTATACCTCTCAGGGAGGGAGTAGTAGTCGAGCGCATATCCAAGTTACTGGCAGTTGTATGCCCCTAAGTACTATACATCAAAAGGAGGAGGGAACGGCACCTACCGAGAACTTCCGCTTGATCAGCCTCCTCCGTGGTGGCCAGCTGAAACAGTGCGGGGCGTGCCTTCTTTATGGTAGCAGCAATTTCCTAGAATGACAGAAAACAAGTATCCTGGTTTAGAATAAATTTCGTAAGTTAACCACCTCAAATGCGGTTCATGAGGAGGAGGAGGAGGAGAAGGACCAAGACTGAAGACGGATGCTGCTGCTGCTATTTCAAGCAAGATGTCTGGTTTAAGAGAGAAGGGTTGGGTTCGAGGCGACCTTATAAATATTCTTTCACGTTCAAAAACAAATACCCTGACGCACACGGCCTCATTCTATCAACGCATCGGGTTTAGCCCAGTTGGCCTGTTGACTGGGAAAAGTACGCAATAAAAACATTATAAGGATGGGAGCGAATATGCCAGCCCCTAGGTTTTTGTTGCAAAGAAAATGAACGCGCGATCACTGAGACAGTACGTGCATTAGTCTACGCTTTCGGCCTCGTACAAGAAACCATCATCAGAGACTGTGAGCGTGCAACAACAGGTGAACGGTTTTTGTAGTCCAACAAAGAGGAATGAGGGAGGAGTAAGGGTTGAGGGAGAGGAGATAGTGTTCGTAATAAGACTGACTCTAGGCCTTCTCACGGCATTGTGATGGGGTTTGTCCTTGGCTGTGAACTGGACCGCACCTATTGGCTGCGCGAACAAAAAGGCGTGATAGCAGGGGGCATGTCACTGTGTTTATTGATGGAGTTGGAGCCAGACACCCACACCTGTAGCAGTTCCTGCTCTGTTTTATTGCTAGCTCCCGCCACTATCCATGTGCTCGCGAAGTTAAATGTGTGCCCTACTCCAGGGTGTGGGTAGCGACCTGAGAACCTTATTTGCCTCTCCGCACTGCTAGTTTGTGTTCTATTATTGCCGAGCTATGTCGTCGTCCGCCTGCCCTGTATAATGGCGAGAACAGCCAAGATATGAGATGTGATAAACCACACCACATTGGTCACCTGCGTCCACTCGGTCCTTCATTTACATGATTCGGGTACGCACACCGAACTCGACAGCAATAAGTTCGGTTGCTTCTGACGAATTTTTAGATATGTGCTCACCGTCTCTGATGATGGCCCCTTGTACGAGACCGAAAGTTCAGACAAGTATAAGTACTGTCGCAGCGATCACACTTTCATATTCTTTATAAGGATATCAGCGGACTGGGGAAAGACTCAATATGAACAGCAGCAGCACTTACCTCAATGTGACAGGATTCGAAGCAGATGCAGATCAAAATATCACGTCCGTCATTAGATAAAGGACTAGGGCAGGCTTCATAGACTCGGTCCGAAAAACCTTTTAGCGGGCCGGAGAGAAGAGCAGCAATTCTTGATTCTGGGAGTCTAGACTGGACCGTAAGCAGTTATCATGAAGGAGCACTCCAATTTTGCACGATGGCCAGTGGTATCAATGTTCTTTCCGAGTCTGACCTCACCGGTCTATCAGCCAAGGCCGCAACCACCCGACAGCTTGAATGATTAAAGGTAGCCACCAAAACCCGCTCCATACACTCGAGCAATCAGTAAGCACAGACAGCATTTGTTGGGACTATTAAGCTGTGGGAACCACAGCAGACGCGTTTACGAATCGCGTTCCCACCTGCCTTCCCGGTGTCTACCTACCTACCTTCCCACCCTCTTCAACCTTTCACTGGGAACTTCAATCATCCCTGATTGCTGGCGCCAGTCGATCATTATCCCCCTGGTCAAAGCGGGTAAGGACCACTGCCTAGCGACCTCTTATCGTCCAATTGCCCTCCTCAGTCTATTGGCGAAGATCCTGGAACGGCTCGTCCACCCAAGTCTGACGTCTGTGACGGACCTATCTTGCCACCAACATGGTTTCTGATCAGGTCGTGGGACTACAACGGCGCTTTTCGAGCTCAGCGACGCTATCCTCGAGGGCTTCAATCAACAGAAGCCCGCTTCGCGGACCGTGGCAGTCTCAATTGACCTGTCACGAGCCTTTGACTGCATCCGCCACGATCAGCTCCTGCAGGACTTGGTCTCGCTGAACGTCCCGACTGGCCTGGTCCGATGGTTGGCGGCTTACATCCGTGGCCGTCACGATCATGTCCTTTTCCGGGGCGCTCTCTCTAAGCCCCACAAGCAGACCTGTAGCGTTCCTCAAGGCTCTGTGCTCAGCCCGACGCTCTTTAACATCTACATGCGAGAGCTCCCACTCCCCCGGGCACCTGTGCAAGTGGTATCCTATGCGGACGATGTTACGTTCTTTTGCCGGCACCATGACATCGATCAGGCTGCACAGCTCCTCACGGAGTTCATGCCTGTTGTCGAAAACTTCCTCACCCAGCGCGGAATGACGATCTCGGCAGCCAAGTCGTCCGTAACTGTTTTTACGCTTGATCCGAATGAGTTTAATCGTCACCCGGTCATCACCGTCAATCGGGCGTCCTTACCGCTCGTCCGCAAGCCCAAACTGCCAGGGAACCCGCAAGCAAAATAAGCCGCTGCACCAAGGTCCTCAAGGCTCTAGCAGGCAAATCCTGGGGCTGCGCGAAAGAGACTTTGTCGACTGCTTTCAAGGCGCTGACCAAGCCGCACCTCATTTTGCGGCATCAATCTGGTCTCCTACGATGAGCTCTTTCAGCCTCCGCCGCCTCCAGTCAGCACAAAACGCTGACCTCCGCACGATCACGGGTTGCTATAAAATGTCACCTATAGATCATCTTTATGCGGAGGCTTCTGTTCTACCGGTCACCCATCACAACACTCCTTAGCCAGCAGTTCTGGTGGAGTTGTTCGCAACCCGGCCATCCCAATCATCACCGTTGCACCGCTCCCGAGCCCTGCTGCAACGTCCGGCCGTCTATTCGAGCACTCCACAAGGAAGCTGTTGCCTCGTCTCTCGCGGATCTACCTGTTGATAGCTCTGCCACCGAGACAGGCTTCCAGCGTCTCCACCAGAGGGTCGTTGTCGAGGAGAAACGAGGTTACCGTCCCCCGGTCCTTTTGGGTGGCTATTCACCTCCGATTGCGGCCTCGGAACGACGTCTCCCGAGGGTCCCTCGCTGTACCCTGGCGCAGCTACGCAGTGGCTACTGCATGCTCCTTCGCCAGTACCAACACCGGCTCGACCCATCCATACCCGACTGCGGCGTCTCGCCGCATGACTGCCGTCATTTGTTTGCCTGCAGTGCTCGGTCAGGCACCCACCTCACTCCCGCGGACCTGTGGCCCAAGCTGGTCGAGGTCGCGGCTTTTCTCCGTCTCCCAACTACTCCCAGTTTGGATTCCGACGGGGATTCCTGATGCAACTACGGGCTACGACACACACACACACACACACTATTAGGCTGTCAAATAGTATGCATCTTCTAACTGCCAAAACTTCCACTAGTTGGCAGCCAAGCAGCTGAAAGGAACACATCCAGAACTGACCAGTCAATACTTCGCCCGAAGTAACAAGGTCACTGGTTCGGACCCCGGATGAGGCGCCGCTAGCTGATGACTGACCATGCCAGTCTCCCTTGTATTTTTCAGCATTGTCACAGTCATTTTTATCACACAAGACTCTCATTACCCGCTCTCTTACTGCAAAATGGTACCTTATCTTGACGATGACCGAGACTGTTATTTGTCCGCAACTTGGAAAAAGTGCACACCATAGCTCGAAGCTTTTCAAATGAACTTTTGATAGTATATACAAGTGCGACAAGAGCATTCGTCTTCCTGCAAGGCAACTATCAATTTTCAGTCAGGGTGCCAGTCCAGTTAGCAGTCACTCCCTTTAAAATCCCATTAAGTTGGGCTGACAGCCTACATGTCCGTTTAATGGCTGGCCAACAGCTGGCTTTTTTCTTGAATAATAAGAGGTAGAAGAGGGCGGGGTAAGTATTTAGAATAGCAAAGACGGACACGCACCTGTAGAACTTCAGCGTCCGGAGTGTCAGTCCGACCAGGCTGAACATGCTTCAGCATTTCCTCCAGCAACTGAGTGTTGTCCTGCAATGTTTTCATCTCCAGAGCGCGTCGCGATCGCCTCTCAAGTTTGGCATCCTCCTGAAATGCGGCAATAGAAGCGAAGGGATGAAAAAGGTAGTACAATTTTGAACAATTCTTAAAGGACAGTCAAATTAAAAATAAAGTTCCGCCCAAATGATACATCCGCCCTCGAACTCAACGCCGCTTCCGCTAACCTGAGATAGCAGTAGTGACTAGGGCGTGGCTTTCATTATCCCCCCGCTTCGTCAATCGCACTCGGTGCCAGTGATGAGGAACTAAGGGCTTATGTGTGAAGTAAAGTGGAGTGAGAGCGACTGGTGCAGCACCTGCTTCACTCATTCCTCTCACAAATGGCATTTTCCAACGGCGGCGCAAGACCAGATGGGCTGTAGACGGGTGTGGACTTGTGGTTGGTAATGCATGTACCCTTTAAACGGGTCGTGTAGTAGATGGGCTGGGCAAACACGGGCCACATCAGAACATGACAGGCGCTATTCGGGTTGCGCTCCCATAACAAATGCCGAATATGGAGGTGAGGGGAGCGTCGGTGGCGGGCTCAAGCACCAACCCCCCAGGGCCCTTTATGGCACTCCCACCCCAGAGGATCGGAGTCTGGTATGGCGGTTCCGGTCATCTACGCCTGATCAAACCTCCGGTATTCTTGATACCGGCTTCAGCCAAGTGAGGGCAGGCAGGCAAGTAGCCCTTGTTAGATCCGGAACCCCGCCGGGTGGGCCTCAATCCCGGCGGTGAGGAGGAGGAGGAGAAGGAGGAGTCGGAGCAGCATAGCCAGGAGGGGCTGCTCTGTCATAAAAAAACAGATGGAGAGGAGAAGAGATGGATCCACCATTGGGAGGTTTGGTGTAGCAGACCTTGGCCGCCCTGAGGGCGGGTGGGAACGCGGTCGAAGACGCGTCTGCTGTGGTTTCCGCCAAGTGAGGGAAGAGGGTGCGGTGAATAGAACGCAAGTTTCCTATCATTTAAAACGAATTCGTGTGTAAGTCGTTGTCCGTATCCCATCCTGTTGTGAAGCACCGAGTTAACATTTTCGGAATCGTGATAAGACGTAGAACCTGCGTGTACCATACTTGACGCAAACTGCACTTCAGTAGCTGGTACACCTCATCAATAGCAAACAAGGTAGAATTCAGATTAGGTAGTTCTTGCAGCCTAGCGAATCGGATTATCCCATCAGTCGGCAACCTTCTAAGCTGCGACCATAGGCGCGCCTATCCGACTCATCATTATTGTGGGCTGACATGTTAGACCAAGACTGACCGCAGATGAGATAGGATGCATGAGGCCTGCATTATGTGTATGTCCAACCAGGCTGTGCGGTTTTAGTCGTAGAACCAGATTTGGATAGGTGTGTAGAAGAATGCGCAGCATCAAGCTCGCTTTCTTCCCACCCACTCACCGCGATCCAACGTCGAAACTAGGTCAAAGTGCATGGGATTGAGGACTTCTTTGCCCCCGTCTCTCATTTGTTTCAAATAAATTTTTCAGTGAGGTGGATTGAATCCGTGCAAAAATATCAAAAAATTCACAAGTATTAGGAGTTTCAAAACTGTTTATTACAGCTGCATCACCTCCAATTATCCTGAAGCTGCTATGTGAGGAATATTTGACGTATATAATAACTATTTAATACGCCCGTAGGCCTCACTGTGCTGGAGATAGGAAGGCCTGGAAAACTGCGTTCACTTACCTCAGACGAAGTTGGGAATCAACGGTTAATAGAAAAGTCGAGCACATTAGCTGCTTTTGAGATGCTGTGGGATCATGACCCCTGCCGCACTGAGGCAGTAAGGTTGGTTTGCCTGTTCGTGTAATTATGGCCAATATCTACCTTACTCCTTATCTTCCCAATCCCACTGAGTCCCATTTGAGAAAAAAACAGATCAAGACACGGGATTTGAGGCGGGTGACTGGCCTGTTTTCTTTCAGTATAAACGGCAAGCGGGACGTGATAATTGCAGCACAAACAGTTTCAATTCATTCACATACAAGTGCTGACGGTAAATGAAGTTAGAATTGACAACCACTTCATACAACGAAGATTCGCGTATGCTTATAACTCTCTCAGAGTGGCTATTCCATCTATGGAAATATTTGCCCTACATTGGAGTTGAGGTAACACCACCTGATGACGCTTGATGAGGCAGAAATAGCCATTGTGGTTGTCTTCTGTTGTTTGTCGGTAATACATTAGTTATATTTGCCCTTTTTGGGTCGAATAATAGACCACATTCCTTATACAGTAGAGCCTCGGGTGACGAGCAGCTCCACCTACGAGCATTTAAGGTAACGAGCGAACCACTTGCACAATTTTTTTTCAGTTGGCGAACTTCCACTCAGTTAGCGAGTTGTCAGTGCATGTGTGTGCCTGTGTCCGTCGTTGAGTGTTGCTCTCAGAGCGTGGATCCTCAGTCGCCTGCAGCTAATCAGTGCCTAACTACGTTTCGCAAGACGAACGTTTCAAATGACGAGCTCGGCGCCGGAACGGATTAAACTCGTTAACCGAGGTCACATTGCAGTTATATTGATGCATCAGTCGAAAATCTGTGAAATACATGTCTGTGTTTAAATTTTTAGTCAAAAGACATCCCAAATGGCCAGTTTGTCTTCTCTTGCTCTCTTATTTTACCTTCCAATGGCTTCGGATCATCCCACTGGCTATGGCAAAGTCTATGTCGAACTAGGTCTATCTTACACCCCACAGCAGGGTGAGCGTTAGAACGGTGAAATGAGTATGAATTGGCTTATACTTATATAAGGCTTATGCGGTAGCTACCACACTTTCTCGTACTCCCCCAGTTTGGCCAGGCGTCATGGCAGTCTCGAGTACGTGAGGCGAGAGAGGGCGCAGGTATTGGTGCGTGTCATGATACCCCTTAGGTGTGGCATTTGTAATGGGTAAGCATCCGGAATAACGCATCCCGTAAGCTACTGTGAATCCTGTGAGTGTCCGGCGCATACATAACGTGAACCATTGTAGGCGACGTGAGAATTCTGAACGTGACGAAGTCCTCGACAAATTAGCAGCCATGTACATATCAGCAAGCAAACAGAAAATTACTTCTCACCACGACGAGGGCTCACCCAAAATAGCATCTAACCACAAATTAAAGGGCAAATTCGTGACGAACGAACTCACTTCATCGACAATGGTTTTTATTATTTCATTGGCCCTCTGAAGGTCATCCGGGTTGCGGCTCTTGAGGAGTTTCGCGAGAGTCTGTAAAGATGAAGAAGGGTTAATGAGGGGATGACAGAGCAATAAGGATGCAGCGAACAGACCTACCTCAGCATGTCGGCTGTTCTCAAAGATGCTACTTCGAGAGGAGTGTTCTTCGTCCCCCCTAGCCTAGGGGGAAAACAACGTGATATGAGTTCACCCTCTAAAGAAGTATTTTGTATTTAAAGTTGGGACAACATAATCACACAAGTAAATTAGCGTTTTTCGCCTGTAAAATACCATGCCATCAATTTAACTCCCAAAAAGTCAACAGTACGAATAGGAAGGTAGCAAAAGCTGACAGGCATGGTACATTTGAATGTAAACGGGCATCTCCGGAGGACGAGCCTGTCCACTTCGGGCAGATAGCATTGCTGGCAAAGACAAGGGAAACTTGAATGGCCACTTCTGGCTTATTAGCTGTTGCCAGCCAGTCATGCCCAATCAAAATTGGTGCAGGACCCGAGGCTCGAACTCGCAACCTCTTGATCAGGACTCCAACGCTCTAACAATTGAGCCACGAGCTCGTTGTCTTGCCGATTTAAATCGGTAGATATTGACACTCGTTGATTAACGTTCGTCCATCGCTAACCGAAAGGGGCACCACTTGGGGTGAGGTGCGAATGACTGATGACGGCTTATAAGCCAGAAGAGGCTATTCCAGTCTTTCTTGTTTTTGCCGACAATATCATCTGCCTATACTACTAGCCACCGAGTGGCTGCTAATGAGGTTCAATAATAAACTCCAAGACAGAGCGGGAAAACTGAGTACCGTTAACGGTCGGTGAACGCTCATTAACGAACCTCTATATTGTATTCCCATATTGGGTTAAAATAATTCCCCGAGTGTGTGGAGAAGCCACAGGCATTAACAGAGGTATGGAACGAGAAAGAAGCTGAAAACTACGTTGCATTAAGCCAATTCTCTGATGAAGTTATTGAAACAAAAGTGCCTCGAAGTTTTTCGAAAAAGATAAACGGGGAGGACACTTAGAAACAAAGAAGCAAATAAAGCGATTGCAGAAAACATATGTCAGGCGGGTACAGCAGTCAAAACCAGCAGGTAAACTATAAAAAATCAAACCTTCGCTGGAGCCGGTGTGATCTGATCTTCTTTTATAACGCCTTGTGACTTCAGTAGTTGGTATGCTTCGCCGATTTTTGGATACTTCTCGCCCAGATCGCGATTCCAGGTGACGAGGAGTTCGATACACTTGCTTTTTACAAGCTTTGAAGTAGAGTCACCTAGGTGCTAGCAACGGCAAAATGTGAAAATGTTAAAAGACTCAGTAAACCTACTTGATCATTTTAGTAGCATTTATCTGTGAATATATTTGGCCACAAAAGGTTAATATCACCAGCAGAGGAAACAAAAACAGGGAAAGTATTTGAACAGTAAAGTACCTTTGGAGAGAGTACTTTGATTAACTCGTTCAGAAACCGGAATTTTCCTAGTTCTGAAAGAAAACGAGGACCGCAATTTTGAACGCACATATCCAGGATCTACAAACGCGAAGGTAGGAATTATGAGCACGCAAACATAGGAACACACCGTCAGGGCACCAATGGCTTCCTTTTCCTGTGGTGATTGAACCTTGTGAGCAAGAACTCGAAGGGCAGTTTCTGGGGCCGTGGGGTCAGTGTTGATAAGTTCAAATATTCTACTGTAGGAGTCGGTGTTTACATGAGTCAGCAAGGGACTAGTGACTTCGGCTAAAAAAAGAATTACGAGTAAAATAAATATCTCGGGGGAAGTAAAACCATGTATCCAGGGTGAAATACATGCATGCATAATACATATAGAAGAAGCTTTGCGACCGGAAATTTCTCCTGGTCAGACATCCAAGTATGCAGAATATGGGACAACATTTATAAATCCAATCTGGATGCCCCCTTTGATTTGCACAGCTGTGTTCAGTTAACTCAAACAAGGCTCATAGTCTGGCATACAATTGGTACGCATCCGAAATTCCTTAGTGTAGCGTAAAAGCTGTCCTATGCCTTTGTGGCATATTCGCGATGTTTAGATACTTCATTAGTTAATAAAAATATGTACACCAGAATGCTTCAGCTTCATAGTTGTGTTGAGGGCTTCGGATAGCCATTAAGAAGGTATAAGGTAGCAGTGCAAAAGTTGAGCTTAAAGTGTCCTTGTGGTGTTAATACTAATCTGACACTCGTTCACCCCCTCTCCGCTCATTCTTGTTGATTAACATTCATCCCTACCTTATCACACTCGTTGATTACCGTTCACCCCTACCTTCTTACACTCGTTAATTAACATTCACCCCTGCCTCCCTACGAATGCTTGATGTTTGCTTATATAATCCTAAACGCTCTTTATCCCTTTTTAGTTCGTGTACGACAATTATAAAATGAGTAAAGCCCCATTCTAGGGTACTCGACTGTTCGGCTATTGCGTACTGAATAACTCGACCATATCCCAATAACGACAATTTACTCATCTTATAACTCAGAATGGACCGACTCCTCAAACCAGAACGATTTGATGTGGATCCGAATTCTCCGGACGCTTCCAAACAATGGAATCGCTGGTTCTGCACATTCGAGAACTTTATGACAACTATCGAAAGCTTAAGGCCAAACAAATTGAGTATCCTGACCAACTACGTCTCTCCGACCGTTTGGGAGTACATCAACGAATGCACCGCTTCCGAAGATGCAATTAAGGCGCTGAAGGAGTTATATTCAACACCTAAAAACGAGATCTTCGCCCGCCACCTTCTGGCGACCTGTAAACAAGAGGGGTGGACAAACTCTCGATCAGTTTGCTCAGAAACTGAAGTCTCTGGCTAAATACTGTGAGTTCAAAGCAGTTACTGCACAACAAAACCGGGATGACGCCATAAGAGATGCCTTTATTAGTGGTCTCTTATCTAACCAAATTCGACAAAGACTGCTGGAACAGAAAACCCTGGATTTTCAAACAGCGTTCGATCGAGC
>JAYGXS010000010.1:14510646-14629847 GCA_036362985.1 Ligula intestinalis
CTGCTGGAACAGAAAACCCTGGATTTTCAAACAGCGTTCGATCGAGCAAGATCTCTGGAATTAGCCGAAAAACAGTCTTTACCTTATAAAAATCGTCCAACAACTCGACCATATCCCGATCACGACAGTCCTGTCGCTCCGAGAACAAAGGCGTACGTGTGTTTAAGTATTAACGGGAATCCAACTATAACCATAATAACCGTCATTCTTATGGCATTCGGGGGAATGAATGGCCCCTGCACTGCAGTAAGGAATCGATTTGAAGCAAACAATTTTATATGCGGTTGTATGGGCAAACGAAAAAGTATAATATTAGTCTATAGAGTCCACTAGTCATGGATGCCGACAATTCGACCGTCCTATGCAACGCTATCCACCATCTGCACCATATGGAAGTAAGCATAGGACGGTGACTTGCGGGAAAAGTAGTTTGTAATCATAGCAGATTTGCGCAGCGTCTGTCGCACTTTATATCCACCTGGGTCCAGTGGCAATAGAGAGTCAGTACTATTGGAGGCGGACTCAGGTTCACGAAAGCAACCAGTCCGTCTACGCGTGCCACGCGCAATATGGCCTAGCACAATATACTGACGTTTTGAAAAGAGGCGACCCGGCTTCCACGTCCATGAGTGCCATAGAGGTCGCACTAGTAAGGGGCAATTGAGCTTGACTCTCAGTCTGTCTGTCTGTCAGGCAGTCATTTCATATACACAAACACACAGACACATTAATGGCCGCGAGGACTGGGTTACCCGTCAGTTAATAGCCTTCCAAGTCACGACTTTTAGCGCTCCATTATAGTTTCAAGGCGCGTCAGATTTATTATAGCTAGTAATGCGCTGATATGCCGTGGTGATTAATGTCGCTTGCAAAATGCCTGGACTACGGTTGTTCCGACAGATTTTAAGAACAAAATACTCTAGTCTTCCAAGTTCGTATAAAAAGAACTCGGTGGATAAAAAAGTTGATGTTGCTGACGCTTTAAGTAAGAACAAGCCCCATCACTTTTCCTTTTTACTTGGTACGGCTGTCACTTATGCTGTTCCGTACTTTACCCCTCTAGGCATGCGAATTTGCGGCAACGAATCACGAATGCTTCACCAATTTTTTTCCCGCCAGCGACAAACACGGAAAACTGAAGGTCTAAGTGTTAGGATGGCCTAACGAACAGCCTTAGCAAGCAGTAGTTTGTTAGCCATGACCACAACCCAAGCAGGCTATCGATCGGCCTGCACGGGCGAATGTACAAAAGCCGTCAAATGATCGATAATTCAGATTATAAACCACTGTCATCCACTGAGCCAAAGAACCAATGGGACTGGCCACCATTTCAGAAAAAAATCTGATTGGCTCAATGGACATAGTTACACGCGTTGGTTTCTCTAAATTTCTTGTACATTGAACACTAAAAAACTTCTGCCATTGCACCCTTCTTGTCGTGTTCTGTCTTTTGGGACTCACAGAGGACGTCATTGGGCAGAAATATCTCGGCCTAGGCATTCATTATAACACTAAGAACCTCTTCGGTGTCGTAACAAACTGAGTCCAGTCAGGTCTTGGCTTAACCTCTAAGACGCCTCCAGGTGGGCAGTAGCACTGGATCGAGAGCAGTGGCACTGAGCTTGACAGGGCGGCGATGAAGGTTTCCAAACCACCTCTGTTTTTTTCTTGGATGGCTTTTGATATTTCCACGATATTGTCGCAGTGAGGGCGGATTGCTTTATTTGAGGAGAAGTCGGTGAACTTCACTCCTAGGATTTTCTTCAGGCAGCAGCGTACCAGAGGGCTAATCGGAGGGATGCATGGTACACGCAAACCTTCGTGGCGTTGCAAATGTCACGTTACAGCCATAGGCATTTCCGAAGAATTGAGAAACCCGACAAGCAGCATTGATTCCTGAGAGAATGTCATCCTTACTCTGGTAACAGCCTCGCCTTGGGGTATTTTAAAATGTGTACTTTTTTCATCTTGACGGCCAAAAATCCCGAAGGGTGCCTCTTCCTGGTCAGATATGCAGCACGAAAACTACTAGGCCTAACGTCCTGCCACGTGAGGTATGGATCCAAATCCTGATCGCGTGGGATTTCTCAATCTGCCTAGACTGCAAAATGACCATTTCGGATATTGCACTTGCGAAATGTGTATAACTGGCCAGAACATTGAGCGCAATATGCAAGCTAACGTATTGTCTATGCAGTTATTCCTAGTTTGTCTAACTAAACGTAGAGATGTCGCGTAGGGCACCCCTTTAGATGTGTCGAAAGGTACATCGAATCTGGTTAGTAAACTTTGCTCTATTATTCAACGGCGAAAGCCGAATTTTGGGAGTCCAAGAACAATGTCCATATTGTTTGGGTTTGTAACCGACAACTCTGGTAAAGGCATTAAATGTCGGGTAGTAACAGAGAAAACAAACCTAAACCATCTAAAAGGTCTTGCGTTTATAGGTTGAAATGCACTTGCGTTATTTTATTTAGTATGGACTCTTTCTCAAAACAGAAGAGGTGTACGGTGCTCTAAGTAGCAGTCGCAGGCAAACCACTGCTGCTTGCTCGTTTACGGCCTGATGTCCACAGCTGTGGCAGATTTACTGAATAGCCGCACTGTACATGCCGGTGCTTATGATACATGTGATATCGTCACAGGTCCAGATACCTTTGAGGGCTTGAAAGCTCCGCGGACAACGATTAAAAAGACGGTCACGTCGCTATGAATAATTGGCAAATCACAGGTCATTCATGTTTGTAACGCTGTCCACTTCTTGAAGCGGACAATCGGTAAGTACAGGGACCGTCTTTCTCCGGTCAGAGTTAAATATTAGTTGTAGGGTTGTAGTTTGTAGATTGTTTACTAGAGATAGTCAATGTGTACGTCGTGCTAACTTGGCGGTAGCACGGAATAATGGGGAATACAAATTGGTATTGGCCAATCTGCAACCTGATGCAATTTCGACATCATCAAAGACCGTATGTTTTAGAAGTCAATAGACTGCATAATCAGGCCAGATGGACGTGAGGAAGCATTCCGTTCGAAGACTTCCCCGAAAATAAAAAGTATGCCAGCAAGATCGCGATGATATTAAGGTAGTTGGCCGCAATACCGTCAGCAGGACACAAGATTAAAAGGTACTTACAACATTAGAGGTACAGGTGGAAAACAGTCATATAGTTTGTTTAGGGAATCTTTGTTCGCTTTTACCATTGCCACTTCGATTTTTAAGAGAAATGTTCACTTAAACTAACATCTAACAGTGACGGGATCCTTCAAGAGTTTTTGCCATTGCAAAAATAAACTGCTTTTAGTGAGGTGGCTTCACACAGAACTGAAAAATATCAAGTGTCTTTGCAGATCTGCGTACGTCAACTGTCCAACAATTCATTCAAAAGCAACTAGTGTTTGCTTTCCCGTTTTGTGATTATGAATCACTGGGACTATCTCGTTTGAGAGAGGGAAGCAGCAATAAGGCCTACGAACCTTTATTAAGAGGCCCCAGTGCGATATTTGGACCTCGGAGAGGAGGCAAACGTCCCTGTGACATTAACAGGAAGCTCGTATGATAGACCTTTGGGTATCCACATCGAGGAACGTTCCGACAACGTCATGCGATACCAATGGTTTGAAGGTAAGCCATTCAGCTTGAACAGCACTTGCTCAATCAATTACGAGGGCTACCGGTTGCGTTTCCTAATTACCGACGCTATTATTTATTGATTGTTTATTCGGGGGTGTTGCATTTTACTAATTTTATAAAATATCACTTCGTTCAGAAAAATTGTTGAATATGATTGATAGACAACGGCTTCCTACATCGTTTCACAGCCTCTCTCTATCTCTTATGTCTCAGGCATCGCCACGTCAGTCAACTATAAATAGTTATACATTTTCTGAAGTGAAAAAAATAAGTCAGGGCACAAAACGTACAAAGCTATGTCCGAATAAGTTTTAGTGGTCATTGAAAGTAGGAACGTACGAAGGTAAAATATAGACTTTATCAAGTATGCTGTGTCATTAAAATATGTCTAAGTATCCACATGCAGTAACCAGTAGCCGGATGTGATTTTGACAAAGTAAAGGTCTATTCTCATTCAGTAATAGAGGGGTCATATGTTAAAAAGTGGGTACACTTACTGATCAGATTTTCGAGACTGTTAGTGGCATTTGTCAAAACTTGGTTAGCCATGGACTAAACATAAAATACCAAGTAAACGTTCTTGCGCAATGTTTTTTTTACGGTTAAAGACGTCCTCTAAGAACAAGGTAAGGGCGCCTCCTCGAGAAAGAAGGAAAATAAACACAGAAAATGACGCGCCACTCCCCAACTGCGATGCAAAGAGAGTTGCGGAGAAAGCTTATTCGAAGTTGTAACACATAAATAAGCTCAGTTAAACCATTCCTCAAGATTTGCGATATTGCCAAAGAACAAAAGATAATTTATGGACTCGAAAGAATCAAAATAATCCCATTGACTTAGTTAAGAAATAAAAAGGTTATAAAATTAATATCAGTATTGGAGTTTAAAGGGTAAAATCGTTTGCTCCGAGGATAGATCTTCAGATTTCTCGTGTATTTGATGATATTTGAACATATTATTACGGTTCACCTAGAATAGAAACAAATTGCTGCATTAAACTGGAGGAAGGAGCTGTGCCAGTTGGATGAATTACAAACGATTTTTATTAGGTAGCTACCAGATCGTTATGAACGGACTTTTTTAGAATGTACCCTTTACAGTTGAATAAGTAGATTGGATTGGTGCATAGTCACCTTCAAATATGTAATCGATACCATTGGCAAAAGACATATCCAAAATTTCAATGTTTCTCTTCGCTGAAGAGATCGTCCAGAACGGATTTGAAAGAAGTAATAACATCCTGATATAAGGGAAACACGGAATCAAAATTTTGAACGTCAGTTTATTTTGGTAAGTTTTAAATATAAGGCACTTATATTATCATAAAAATTTGATCCCGAAACCAATTCAAATACAACGTAAAATTTCCTAGCAGTGCTCGATGATGAGCTGGGATATACTGACTTGCCCGAGACAAATAAATTGAAGGTTAAACTCTTCATAGACAGAAGGAACCATTTAGTCACACATAGTTTTTTTTTAATTTAGGATCTGACAAACAGAAGGAAACCATCAACACGACCTTCATTTACTTGAGAGTGAAATCAACGCCTTCTACAGAAAAGAAAATGCATGGAACCAGTTAATTGGTTCAAGATTCCGTTCTGTATGTTATCCCAGAGGTAATTTCGAAAATAAAAGTTCGATGTCCGCAAGGTAACACGTTCTATATCATGAAGCGTTATGAGTGAGCGAAATCATTTGCGAGCGGTTATATGTCCATACTCGTTCACTACCTGGAGAATAATTGCCAGTATTTCCTGAAGTGTTAGTCGCCGGAACATCTGTAAGAATTCGTTGAGAGCGAAGTTTTACACTTTAAAATATTCGATTGAAAAGGTCAAGGGCAGTAACAGCCATCATATACACAACACCGAACTAAAACAGTCAGTAAAAACTCGATAAAATGCAGAAGAACGATGAAGAAGGATATCCGGTATAAGTGAAGGGCCCAAAACGGGAATGTTGATGACCGTCCCTCCATCACGTTTAATCTTGTGTATCCTAAAACTTCAGCCCATCTCGCCAGTGCTTCGCGTCCTTTAGGGAAGAACAGTTCAGTAAACTTAAAAATTTAGTGCACGGGAACCACATTCTTATTATTTATAAGCTGACTACACCAGATGCCAAAGTACAAAAGAGAGAGAGTTGGAAAAAGATCGCGCTCTTCGCTTCAGCATATTTTTGAACTGGGCGAAGTAGCCGAAGCACTAAAGGCCTTACTACCTTGACGGCAGGGAGAAAATAAGTTAGAATGAACACAATCCATAGCTCTTAAATTTGCAGCAGCTAGAATGGAACGATCCTGACTCCTTTTTCCCAAAAGCTTAAAGATTAAAGGTTCAAACAGAGGGTATTTTCTTCTGACTAGCAGCTAGTAGCGAGGCTGATATATGCCTTAACCGGTGCAGTCTCTAGCTGTTTAACAGAAACAGAAAATGACGTTCGAAAATAGGCGTCCTCGCGTTCGTAGAGTAACGACTAGTGGTATTCGAAACAAAAATGTATAATATCTTTGCACTTCTGTGGAATTCTGATTGGATATGTAACTAGCGGATTTGCCGAGCCTTGACATATTGACCGTCTTTTGACCACTTATGATGATCCTGCAGCCTACGCTCGTCTTTTGTTTGAGTCAGAAAATATTTCTACACCGCCTGATATCCTGAACGTAGGTATCTTAATGTCATCTCATTTCAACCGTCGTCTGTGCTGGATGAATGTTGTGTGCGCTTTCGCTATGTTCCCAGCTAAACTGATAACCTTCTTGTTAACAAAACTCTATCCAAGGTTTAAGCGAAGGTTAATATCTGCACATCATGGCCAAATTGTCTTGAGTAAACCGTGCCACGTGTGTTAAGACGGGGTGCTCGTCGTTTACTTGCAGCTACTCATACATTTATAAAGGTCTTCAGTTTTTTTCTTCCAATGCTTACGGTTATATCCATACCCTCATCTTGGCTGCACTTCGATCAAATCACTCTGTCTGTTTGCCCATCTAGTTAAACCTGAATGTTTCTAGATGAGGAGGCTTTCCCTTCCTCTTGTACCGACGAAAGTTTTAAGACAATTTTTGGTTTGGTTTTAGTGCGAAGGCTCATTTTGTTTGAAAGACCTCATAAATTCAACGATACAATTGCATGTCACGCTTTGTGGGCTCTTTCAGAACCCATAGGTGAACCAGGATTGCAATTCCCGAAGTAACTGACTCCTCTCCCGAGGTACTTCCGTTGAGCATTAGTGACTTAGAATTTTTTTACCTCCCTAGATATTTTGTTTGTGTCGCCTTTTGAGGACCTTGCTTATTCTCAGAGCGTTCATCCGCAGATTTTTCGTCTTTTTTCTACGCTACCTTATTCATCACAGATATTGTTTGGTGGTCAAAAGGCGTATTCTCTTTATTTTCCTTGCGTGAATGGTGCAGATAATTTGTCGAGTCACTGTCAACCGTTCCACCCCATACTTAAATCAATCGCATCAGAATTTTCAATTTTCAGACACAAAGGTACCAGGTCCCACTTATGGCATTTTCTACCTATAATTGCAGCCCAAATACACAGGACAGTTCGACCCTTGGTTTCAACGATGTCCACCGAGGGCTTCAACGAGTTGGAACAACGCAGGGGCTTCCGCGAGATATACAACGAAAGCAGACTCGCGGAGAATCTGCTTTCCTCTTTGCCCACTCCCTCGCCGGGACCCAGTTATCTAGACAAAGGCACGAAGGACGTAGATGCGGGAGGGCACAGATGGCCGGCGCGACCAACACTCGACACGCGTACCACCAGTATATCTCACCAGGTAGGCTACTAACTGGGAGCACCATAAAAGCCATGTAAAGAAGGAGCCATTCAGTCTGACTCTCTGCCCACAGACAGCCACTCCACACACCAAAACCCACTGGACCGACTGCGGTGTCCGAGTTAACCGGCCAGCTGCCAACCCTCCAAGCCACGGCTTTCAGCACACCACGATAGATTGAAGCGCATCAGATTGATTATTGTGAGGAAGGAAATGCAAGGGAAGAGGAAATGCTGAAGAGGGGTAGAAAAAAATTAAAATAAATAAAAGAACCGAGAAAGAAAACACGAAGGAGTACGTAATACAAGAAAAGGAAAGGAAGAGGAGAGAAAGACGTAGAGAGAGAAAAGAAGGAAGAAGAGACGAGAGAAGAAACAAGGTGAACTAAACGAAGGAAATAAATGAAACGAAAGAACGAGAACGCAGTTAAACTTTTAGCGGAGGATCAACAGGGAGTGCTAAGGCTTTAAATGGAGAAGTTTGCGTTGACACTAAAAGTCTAGGCTAAAAATGCGACCACTGTAATTGTGACAACTGGTAATAGCGCGAGTAATACGGGGGACGGTTAGGGTGATTATGCTAGGAGGAAACACAAGGAGCAACTAATAGGACTGATGTTGCCTGAGAGGTGGTAGTAAGTTGATCTTGATAGAAAAACGATCCTAAAATTAATGTTGGTAGTGGTAAAATTAGTAGCGCTAGTACAGGCGACGTCAGGCTAAAGTACAGTAGTGTGTGTGATATATCGGGCTCAGTCTTCCAGCGTTTATTCTCCAGTGGCAACAGCCGGGCAAATCCGGTCTTCGGGTTGAAATGAGTCGCTAAGAGGTGCTGATTAAGCTCGGCAGACTAAGGTGCTCTGCACGGCCAGGTAACGACAGTTCACCCCCGCACACGCTGACTCCCGCTTACATCACGCTAGAATTGCACATTAAGAACCGTGAAAGTCACAATATTGATTATCGAGTTGTTTCACGCCATTTGGGGCGCCTGACTGACAATTCGTATAGCTCTAATGGAACGCATAGCACGCATCGTACATCGTGAAAAAAAATACAACATAAGCAAATTCAGTAATGTAGGAGCTTCACAGGCAAATTAAACGAAACAGTAACCACTAGAGCAGTAGTGCTACAGACGGTACTAACTAGCAAACTGCAAGACTGGGATTGCCTAGGATCTAATACTCAATAGCTGCTTATAACGATAATTTTCAAAGGCTGGGCTGAAGGTACGATTGAGGCACGGCAAGAGGAGCAGTAGTCCTACTAATGACAACGAATAGCAAATGATAAAACTTTTTTGTCTCGGAGCCGACACTACGTTTTTGCTCATAGCAATCATATTCTGAGACTATTGATGCTGGTACAAAAAGAACATGCTTAGTAATACTAGTACAGGGGAGATCATGATAAGCTGCAATGTTGCAAGAAAGTAGTAGGCAATTCAACAAGAACATTATTAAGCTTACTTGGGGGGGGAGGGCACCTACCTGGAAGTTCCCGACGAGCTTGAAGGTGCATCCTTTTCTCGGAGATGGCAGGGTGATGAGTGAGAGGGCTGGAGCTGGTGGCGCACGCATTGTCAAATAATCTTAAATCTGGTTCTGCTACATATAGTAATCGAGCAGGCGGTCATATTAAAGATTTTTAGACTGGCAGAGAGCTGCTTGCGCATCCTATGCAATTATTTAATAATTTTTCATTGTATTTTTTATCACTGGTTTTTCTTACATACTTTGTAACTACTAGTGAATCAAAAAGCGTTTGTCTATCTTGAATGAACCTCATTTAAAAAAGTAGTAACATGCGAAAGTTCGGTACAACTGTCGGGTTTGAACTTTCATCTGACTTTAGCAGATGATTTAGTCAAAAATCAACCGAAAAAGATTGGTCTGAACATTATCCTGGCAAGTTTCATCGTTTACTTTGGCTCTTCCCTTACAAAGAGGCTGCCAATATTATTCCTCCACTCAAACATCACTCCTGTGAATTAACTGCACGTTATATCGTGGACTAGGTCTTCCATCAACACCTAAACAAGCACTTTTATAGATAAAAGCACTGTCCATTTAAAGGATTTGGTACTGTTGAGGCCTAATAAAATGCAACTGAATACATAAGTTTGCCCTGTACCAATTATTCCTTTTTTAATATTTATATAACTTGAAATGTACGCGAACAATTTTTTCCTGGGATCGCTCGAATTGCAGCTAAGACTGGAGGAAAACAATTTTTCTTGCTATCTGTTAATCAAGTCTAACGGAATGGAGTACACATAGGGTTAGAGGTAGGGTTAACTATTACATTGGTGCGATCCTTGACGTTCGCGTGTATTTACCGAAATATCAGTCGTCCACGACCTATAAAAATAGTTCGACATCCTCATAGGTTCTCTTTATTGGGTGCTACGGTTTTAAGAACTTAAAAGCAGCGCGTACTCCAAAGATCATGTTTAGGTGGCTTTCACTATTCTCACTCGTATGAGCTCCACTTCAGCAAAATCCTAGTCCCTTACGGCCGATAAGGTGATTTTAATAAGTTGGTGTAAAAAGTCAACCTATACACCTAGTTACCGCCTTTATCAAGGTGAATAAATAAAATTAATCATTCGCCTGAACTTTCATCAGAAAGACGCCGTCACTAACAATCACAATTTCAAGAAACATCTATTCCCTTTTAAATGCATCGAAAAATTGAGTCCGTAGGACGCTTCTGTACAATAAGAAAGCTGTGGATATTGATTAAAATTCGTGGGAATTAATTGATGGACGCCACTCTCCCGAAAAGTATTCAGTACATTTAAACTCCTTGTTAATGTACCCACCTACAATGAAAAATGCGATGGATTATATGCGGACCTAGTAAAATATAACCCATTCATAAACCTTTGTCTACAAAGGCTTCCAGAAGGAATGTTGCAGCCTCAAAAAGGTAGTGCATGCGTCGTTGTGACCGAAACCTGCTCATGTCGGGTCTTAGCCCAATCCAACTTTATTTTAATATTATACCTACTGCTAACATTCAGTAGCGCTTCTATCGTGAATTTGATATCAAATTTTAAAAAAAGCTGTCAATTTAATGCATGGCAAGTTCTTTTGTCAAGCCAACAGAACCATTGGTAAGGATTACTTATATGGCCCCCAGAAGAGGACATGAATACAGGAGCCGTCTGCAATGTAGCTGATTTTGCGCAAAACTCCATCGAAATTAAGGTTACCTTTAAGGCTATGGTCACGGTTATCAGTAAGGTCAGAATTAGTGAAAACTGTTGGTTTAGGATATAAAGCGAGGTTAGGATTAAACTTCAAGCTACGCTCTAAGTCTACATTTGGGGGAGGACACAGGAATATTCACACTTTTTGGAATTAGGTGTAGAGTCACCTTTATTACTTGAGTGGATCGTTACTGTTTCCATGTCCTGTTTAGGAGCCCATAAGGTAAGATTTCTTATACCCACCCTCCCCCTAAATGAGACCGGAGGTAAGCAACTGCCAGCAATACAGATGGATTTGCCGCACATTTCTAAGTTTAAGGTTCAATTTAGGGTTAATTTAAGAGTTGAGTTCACGGTTAGAGTAAGAGCTATGTTTAGGAGTACGGTTAGGACTGGTGATGAGTTTAGGGTTAAAATTAAGAGTAATCGTGCGTTTTATGTTTATTTGAGGTTAAGGACTCGGAAGTATTTACCTATCCTGAAATTATGCGCAGAGTCGTCTTTATTACTCCGGTGGGGACTTCTTATTCCCTTGCCCGATGCCTGAGAGTGAGAGAAGAGGATATGACATCGACTCTGGGGACTGCGTACTTACGGAAACTTTTATGAAAATCGGTAAGGCTATGCTGTGAGTTCGCCTAATGGCAATTTTAGAGCTGGTTTGAAGTTAAGAGCTACGGTTATGTTTAGGGTTACTGTTAGGCTTAATGGTAAGTGCAGGGACGGAGTGAAGGTTAATGTTGCGGTTTGGTTTATTCTAGGTTAAGGACCCGGAAATATTTACCCTTCCTGAAATTATGCGCATAGCCGCCTTTATTGCTCGAGTGGTGCCTTCGTGTTCAATTATCCGGTGCCTGAGAGAGAAAAAAGAGGAGATGAGATCGACTCTGGGGATTGTGTCCTTACAGAACCTTTTTTCAAAACCTGCATAGCTCAGACGATAAGAGGAAAGTCAGATCTCCAAGCAAAGGATGAGGTGCCCACTTTTTCATTAGAGAAGGACGAAGTAGCTTGATTTGCTATTTATCAGTGGACAGATGGTCATGCTCAGGTGTACGGCAGTGGTAGTACAAAAGTCAGATTTTAAATCAAACACGGGTAATTTAAAATTTCCCTTCCACATGCATGTTTTCTCTATGCAGGAAAGCATGAAGAGGTGGTCCATCGTTTGTCAACTGTACATAATCTCATTCCTGTTCACTATTGGTGTCCTTAAAATGGACAAAGTAGTAAATGCGCTGAACCAACTGGGGAGAAGGATGAACAATTTAGACACGGGATGCGTTATTGTGACTGTAAAACGACATCTCGACCGTCGTATTCTGGCGAGGTCTATAATCTGGTGGTTCAGGAAAAGTGCTTTTTTCGAGGACTAGTTTTAAGTGTTGCATTTTTAGCAATCGCCTTTCCTTCACTCACCTGGAACCGATGTCTAAAGAGAGCTAAGACGGCTAGCGGTGGGACTGGTCACAGGTGGCTGTTGCAGCGTGAACACACACCTATGCGTACCGCCATGCCCCTAACCTCATGTTCAACATGTGTTATGAGAATGCAACCCGAATAATGCCGGTCGCACCCCAATCTAACCCCATCCCCCCGCGATGGTCTGATGCATCTACCATGCGGACCCTATAGGAGAGACTGCGTACACTTGGCGTCTCAATTCTTATATTCTCAAAACGAACTGGGTCTAAAGGTCGCAGTGGCGAGGAAATTCACTTTTAACCCTTCTGCGATAGCTTTGTGGGATGACCGCGTACAATGGGCATGTTAGATTGCGTGAGAAAAATGATTAGGGGCACTGCAAAAGTCCAGGTCGTTCATTATGCGGAAGGTTTAGATGAACTCCTGTCTTAGTTGCCCGTAGGAAAGAGAAACTTGGTAAGGGTTGGCAGTCTACTTTTATAGGCCAGTGTTCGCAGATCTTTGGTCATGTTTGTTGCCCGCCTTTGAGCTTTCTCTAAGACGATAAATCTTTGACAGCCCAAGGTCTCCATGCTTATATGGTGTATGTTCGGTGCCGTCATACAAAACTTCCAAATATTTTGGACGAACTATCTTTAACAATTGACATAGAAGCTCGCCTAAGGATTGGCAATGTAGACATGTCCGACATAGCCGTTTTCAATAGTGATTAAGGTGGAAATGTAATCCACACACGCAAGGCCGTCTGACTTTCGACTGATTGCAATGTTTTACCGTTTATAAAGTAAAGCCTTGGATTGTAACCACCAGATGGAAGAAAATTGAACTTGCTAACATTTAAAGGCATATGCCAGCGCTTTGACCAGTCTGCGAGCCTTTTCATGTTTATTAACAATGATCAGCGCCATTATGAACAACTTTGGACATTACCGATGAAAGCAAATGTGTGAGTTTCACAAAGCAGTTCAGAGCAGGAAGATGCGAGTACAGGAACAAGAATGTTATTCTCCTGACGTTTCGAATTCTGTGCGCGCACGGGCCAGAAGCAACCATCAGACGCCGGATCAAGTGACTGAAAGACTTACTACTACGGCGTGGAATGGCAAGATTAGTTTACCGGATCTGGGGCAGTTGTTGAAAAAGCAACTACGTCCAAGAACCCAGGAGATAACTCCGGCCGCGAATGGCTGAATACGCAGTGGCATTGAGAAGAAAAGACACTTACTCCCAGGTTGCAGCTCACTTGACGGGACCCTGCCATATTTTCAAGTTTAAAGAGGTCAAAATCCTAGCAAGAGGTGACAACCGCGTGAGCCGCGAGCTGCTCGAGTAATGGTTCGCAGGCCCAGAGTCCATCAAAATGCGCAACGATTTGCCGTTCCCATTCTGCGTACTGTGGCATTGCCTGAGCAAGAGAATATCGATCACGTGAGAATGGCGGGCCCCAGCAACAACTCTGACGACAGCGAGCATAATTAGCTCGCATGCCGCATCCGACACGGACAACGAAATCACGGCAATTAATGAGTCAAAAGCATAGTGTCAGGCCATCACCGTAAAAACTTAGACCTAAATTATAGTACGCATGTGAATGACCGCTGCGAACTATACCACATAATCTGTACATGTACCACCACAATCTGTGCATACATCACACTATCCTACGGTCACCTATAATGAAAGATTTCCGGCAGAATCCGAAACGCCAGGAAAATAAAATTCTTCTTCCAGTGCTTGCATCTTCTTCTGAACTTTCCACATTAGTATATCATGAACGAATAAGGTGACATCATAGACTAGGCCCCTGACACAGTCTTTCATGAAAACACGGACGGCCATGAGACCTTAAGGTGAGCTCTGCGGGACGCCACTCAGTATGGCTACCTCCTAGAACTGCCGGTGTTCACCTTACACTCTGTGAGACCCCCCAGTCCAGAAATTCCGAATGCCCACAAAGAAGCTTCCTTGAACTCGAACGCTGCGCACTTTGTGCAGGAAATTTGATAAGGAACGCTGTTCGAGTCATTTGTGAAGTTGGTGCAGATGGCAGGCACAATATGGCTTTCATTGCATGCTTTGGTCAGGCATTCAGTTGAAAAGAGCATCGGAAAGAAGGTGATTCTGCTCGAAGAACCGCATTACCACTTTCTCAATGATATTATCTATGATTTTGCAACAAATGGTGGTAAGACTGACCGGCCTGTAATAAGTGGCAGACGCTCGAATTCTAGTCTTGAAAATCGAAGGGATGGTTGCGGACTTCTAGTCGGAGGACAGATACCCATTAGTGAATTATACCTGGAAGAGCAGGGCTAGTGGCTTGCCCATCTTGGAAGCTATCTGTTCCAACGACGTAGTCGAGATTGAACCAGGGTCTGGAGAGGTTGACTTTTTCAAATTAAGCAACTATTCCGGAAGTATTTCTTCGGTGACGAGGATTGTTTCGATAATAGGCTTAGCCTCGTCATCAAGGCGGCTTCGCTCGTCACGAAAGTACAGAAGAACTAAGGAAGATGTTCAGCCCTGCGCTTGTCTTCTGAGATGTCCGCACGATAGAAAATGAGATGAGATCCTTGTTCTGCGTACTCTATTTTATGTAACCGTAAAGTACTTTGGCATTAGTCATGACAAGGTTAAACAGATCTTTCTTGAGCTTCCGCCAATCTCTGATGATGACACCTTTGACTCAATTTCGCTGTAACTTCTTACTGTTGAGAGATTCAAGATTCCAATCAATGAGCGGTCTTTCCTACAGTTTTGTAGCAACTTGCCTCAACAAGTGAGCTCTCTTTGTAAGCCTTCGTCGCATGATTAAGCAGTGGTTGAAGTTGAGGAATATACATTATACTCGACACCAAACCCCTTCGATATCACTGGAGAGTTTGGATATCCAGTTAATTGGACGCAGGTCTTTATTCACCAGTTTGAATGCGCCACGCCAGATATGTTGTTGAAAATCAAGCAGTAAGGCAGGCAAAGAGACTTAGGTGTATTCCTACATGAGACCTACATGATCATTCTGACATAATAGGGGTAAGGAACTCACACACAAAGTAAAGACAGTTCCTCTTTTGGGCCTTGTGAATCTTCATCGGAAACATGACGCGTTGGGTGAAGATCGAATGGGCAGTAGTACGCGGAAGTCGCTAGTCGAATTTTTTTATAACGAGTTTGTTCTGGCGTCTATTACCTAACTATAAGTTCTGAAACAGCCGTTTGGTTTCCGTTTTACAACAGATTTACCTCGCTTCTTGCCCACAGTCCATGGGGATATTTTCTGCTAGAGACTTATAAATGTAATCAGGAGTCAGTTAAATTTTGGCCAGACTCTAGCGCCTGCGTTGTGTATTCATTGAGATCAACTGATAGATTGTTTATTTGTGCACTGACCTCAGAAGAGGCAACCGTCTCTGTCTTAGGGCACTGTACTATTTCTTCGGGTGGTGTTCTCCAACGATTGATTTTGAGAATATTCCAACGTGCTTTAAGAACATCATCCACTGCCAGCAAAAGCAACTTATTCGTTCACCTTGTAGTAACCCCTCATGAATATCCATTTGGCGGTAAAATAGTTTCAGCTGCTTTAGCCGACTACTTAGACTAATTAACTGAAAACCTTTATGAGCAAGCAGAAAAAGAATTGTTCCAGCTTTTGAGAGATGCCCGAAGACATTCGGAGTCTAGCATGTCTTCAATTTGCTGTTAAACAGGCAAACTGCATGGGAAAGATTGATTTTGTTTTCTGTTGAAGGGATGTTTATTTAGCACAAATGTTGTCATTCCTTTTTAAACCTTAGTAATTTCGAGAAATCGGAATTTACAGAGACTATTCCGTAGACTAATTGCTGATTAGCCCCGTTGACAGCCAACTCTACCCAAGGTTATCTGTAAACTAGTCATTTAACTTTCATGCTAGCGGCGCTAACTGTCGTAAGCAATTACAGAAAGACGCTTACTAAGAAGAAATTGCTTTTTGAGCTTGAAATAGAAAATACCAGCCTAGACGACAAACGAAATAATAAGCTGACTGTGGACCACGAAGTAATTGGTAAATCAGCTCCCAAAAAGAGAGTTATTTGAATTTACTGGAAGACACGTTCGTGTGTCACGTGTATGTACGGTAAATAGGCCCTCGACAGCGTTTCACCATTGGCCGCAACCATAATTTTTACCTGGAATCTAATTAGCTCGTGCCTGCAGAGATTTACTCTGTTGTACGAGTCCTTCTCTTTTGGAACGAACTGAATGGAGTTCTAACCATTTTAACAGGACACTATAAATGCATGGGGATTTTCAGCGAGACTACTAAGAATACATTTTGTTGTGGCCAATCAGTTTTTTGCTTCTCTGCCGTGTTAGTGGTTAGGGTAACCAGTAAAGCGGGCATACAGGTTCGGTTATTTCGGCGTATAGGGATGATCCATCACAGAAGGACTTGTTGGCTGGATTTTGAGAGATCTGTTAGAAAAAAGTAAACCTCGATACACACGTATGACAATTATGACCCAACAGTATGCCTGTCTCATCCAATGGGCATGGTCATCTTCATTAAACTATGTTTTTAAGTTTCTGATTAGCGGAGATATCCGGAATGTACGGCATGTTTGGGTAGATAGCGCACCTTGTGGGCACGCCATATCGCCTGTAAACGAGGAGATTGGGTCAAGGTTTCGCATTTAGGTCCATGATAACAGGTTGATGCGAGGTGCCGAAACTGGTACCACCCACGGGTCTGACCATGTTCTCGTTCGCCTAAAATTTCATCTTCTATCTTCGCCCAAACTGCCACATGCGAAAGGCCTTGTTCTCGTAAAGCTTCAGCAAGCCAGCACTACCGTGGCTCCAGTCCCGTCTTACGACCCAAGGTGACGCCGAAGGCAGTAGCAAGTGGCCATCACTGATGACATCTGCCTATGGGACAGCTGAGAAAATTATTAGAATAACTCAGCAGTACCACAGTCACTATACCAGCGGAAGAACCCTGCAGCCGTCTGTCTAGATGGTTCAAACTAGGTCCCATCAAAGATGTTTCCTTCCACCAGCTCCAAAAGCGGAGGCAAATTCGTTTGGGTGAAAGTTCATCAATGAGTGTCAATATCCGTCAACTTTATCTAACAAGACAGCGAGGTCATAGATCCATGATTAGGACGTTTGGCTCTGATCAAAGAGGTCGCGAAATGGAGCCTCGAGTGGGTGCCACTTGGTTCTAGAGAGCTAGTAAGCCAGAAATGGCCATTCCAGTCTTCCTTGTCTTTGCCAGTAATACCGTCTACCAACAGCGACTTCGGCAAGGGATGACCGATCGAAATATTGGTGCGAAACATCGACTTCTATGGAACAGGTCTCAAATGTTGGTGACACTTTAAAACTCTACCAAGTGATCCGCAAAGTTAGTGGTAAGTCCTTGACACTTTGCAACTCTATTCGCGATGGGAATGGCGGCCTTATTGCTGCCAAATTGGTCAAGGTCGATGGCGGGCTTGAATAGATCGATCACCTCTTTAACTTTGATTAGGAACCTATCACACCTTCCCTCTCCTCCGCGGCAAAGTAGCGTGACCACACTTCCGAAGACGAAGTTGCCGATGCAATACAGTAGCCATGCAACAAAAAGGCGTCCGGAGAGGACGGTATATCAGCTGAAATACTCAAGTCTTTTGGGAGTGGTACGCGAATGGTTACTCGTGCGACTTTCTCAACCAATGCATACGCAGACCAGACAGGAAGCCAAATATAACCGGCCAAAACGTTTGGCGAGCTCCTCCGTACTTGAAAAATGCATCGGAAGCAGTCAGCTTCCTATCTTACTCCGCTTGGAGGAGAAGTTGTGCACAGGCCAGAAGCAACCACCGGCGCCAGATCATGAGACCAAAAGACCAACTGCCACAGCAGGAAATGGCTGGATTCGTTTACCGCATCTAGTGCAATTGTGGACAAAGCAATTACGTCCGAGAAACCGGGAGATTACTCTGGACGCGAATGGCTGAGCATGCAGCGGTGGTGTGAAAGAAAGATGCCACTCAACGGGACCCGACCTTTTTTAAGTTTAACGAGACCGAAAACCTCACAAGATGTGAACACCGCGCGAGCCGCGAGCCACGAGCAACTTTAGTTATGGTTCTCAGACCCACAGTCCATCAACAATCGTGCCGACTTGCAGTGCACATACTCCATATTAAAATATCGTCTGAGCAGGAAAATCAGTCACATGGGACGCGCTGGGCCCAGTAATAACTTTGACGACAGCAAACATTATTAACCCGTAAGTATCAAGTCTGCATCCAACACGGATGAAGAAATTGCGGCAGTTAATGACTTGGACGCGGATTGCAAAGCTATCAGCGCACTACTTACGACCCCCAGTTTTGTTTGCGTGTGCGATCGCGTGGCCACTACGAAATATAAATGCTGCGTAATCTGCGCATATGTAATGATGAGGCCCTGTGTGCCTTAATTATATAGTTTCTTTTTTATATCTCCATTCTCTGTATATGTGTCACCCTATTTCACGGTTACCTATGATCATGGGTTCTTGACAGGATCCAAAACTTCAAAGGAATACAATTCTCGCTCCAGCGATTCTTCTTTTTTTGAAGTCCGATTCCCTCTGTCCATCCCATTGTGTGGTCACGCGATGGGCAGCGTTGGAATCCATGGTCAAATTGTCACTTGAACAGAATTATGTTACAGCGAAAGCAGTATGGTGCCGAATTGCAGTAGTCGCCGGTTATTAAGCCCACTTCGGGCCCAGGCCAAATTTGGCTCAATAAGCGGCTGGAATTATTAATCGTGGGCTTAATAACCGGCAACTACTGTACATACCTATGCTTACGTGCAGCACTTTTAAGACATAAACAATTTTCATGAACAAACGTAACTGAAATATTGATAGTAGAAATGCAAAAGCACTAAATTGTTGACACCAAGCGTCAGGGGTGACGTCGGTTGCGGCGTAATGCTCTATTGTTTCCTCTCATTCATAAAAGCCTTTATAACTGTGGACATAACGACTCGACATGGCCCGTACATTCAACCAGCAACAGCTAATATTCCTGCAAATGTTGTTTAAAGTACGATGACTAGCATAAAAGATTTAAGTTCCATATTGTAGGTTAAAGAGCCCTGCTTGAAAGAAAAATAGTTTAAACTATGAAATGGAAAGTCGGCATCCCACGAAGTAGAATTCGGTAGAAGTTTTTTGGAAAATTATTGTTTAATGAGCGAATTTTCGATACTGGCTCACCACTCGTCATCATACGGATGGAAATCGTACGAAACAATTAATCCACAATGATGGCTAACAGGGGCTAAAACAGTGGGTTGGGGTTCAAATTTTTAATTGTCACTTGCATGTGATTATGCGGTTAGTGGGGAAGAAAATAGTTGTTACCCGCATGTAATTATGACGTCGGTTGGGGACTAATTGTCGACTGCATCTAATTCTGCGGTTAGCGGTGTTTGGCTTTGGCTTCCTCCAGTCCGGGTAGGCTGCCGTCTCTTCCGTGCTTCTCTGAGGTTGATGTACATTGCGTCTAATTCGACGTGCCTGTTGATGCACGAGTCGTCGGAGTTGATGGCTTCTAGGAATTCACGGCCTTTTTTGTATGGACAGGAGCCAGCAATGCGAGTTGCGTCCCACGCAAACTAGTTTCCAGTTTCAATTGTGCGCATGGTGACTTCAGACAAGTGATAGCGCCCTTTTCCCCCAATTTGATGTTCGCATAAGCGGGTAGAGGCTGATCTTCCTGTCTGTCTTCGATAAACTGCATTGCAGCCGCTACAGGGGATCTTGTAAATGATTTCCTTTCTGTCTAAATAGCTAACCCTGTCCTTAGGGTGAACAAGCTATTTTCGCAAAGTATTGGTTGGTTTGTGCGCCACTTGGATTCGGTGCTTCCTCAGGTGTCTTTCAACTAGTTCAGACACGTGTTTAATATAGGGTAGTGTTTGCCAAGTTCGTGGGTTGGGCACTTGAGCGGAACAACTTCATCTCTGTTCTTCCTGTTTTAATTCTTGCCATCTCATGCATGGCCACACGAACTCTCTGGAGTAACCGTTTTTGAAAACAATTTGAACAAGCAGTTGAGTTCGGTGCCCAACCCACTTCCCTAAATAAACAACGTGTCTGAACTAGTTGAAAGACACCTAAAGAAGCACCGAATCCAAGTGGCGCAAATAGTGACCAATACTCTGCGAAATCAGCTTGTACACCCTAAGGACAGGGTTAGCTATTTGGACAGAAAGGAAGTCATTTACAAGATCACTTGTAGCGGCTGCAACGCAGTTTATTGCAGCCAGACAGGACGATCAGCCTCTGCCCGCTTACGCGAACATCAACAAGGGATCAAAGGGCGCTATCACTTGTCGAAAGTCAACATTCACACAATTGAAACTGGACACAAGTTTGCGTGGGACAAAACTCGCATTGTTGACTCTTGTCCATACAAGAAAGGCCATGCATTCTTAGAAGCCACCAACTCCGAGGACTCGTGCATCAGCAGGCACGTCAAATTGGACGCGATTTACATTAACCTCAGAGACGCATGAAAGAGACGGCAGCCTACCCGGACTGGAGGAAGCCAAAACCAGCCACAACCAACCTCACAATTAGATGTAGTCGACAATTAGTCCCCAACTGACCGCATAATTACATGCGGGTAACAACTATTTACTTCCCCACTTACCACATAATCACATGTGGGTGGCAATTACCCTGACCCACTATATTAACCCCTATTAGCCATCATTGTGGATTAACTGTTTCGTACAATTCCCATCGGTAGGATGAGCCAGTATCGAAAATTCACTAAGTAAACAACATTTTCCCTAAGAACTTTTTCTGCCGAGTTTTAGCTATACTGAGAATATGGCCTGTGGAATATTCGCACAGATTGAAAGCAGACACCGGTAAGTCAGGCGGTCAGTGCGTTCAATGCGAATTTTAGGGCTCAAAGATTTGGTCTGTTGCAAGATATGTTTCTTTCCTTCTGGCTGTCTGTCTATCAAATTTAAGCGACCGTACCACCGGTCGACCGACGCCCTCCTCCGGCATGAACTCGTCTCTATTTAGGCCTGATAAGCGAACAATTCTGTTTTGGACTCCTTGTATCAACCAATAGAATACTGAAAACTTCAATTGAGCAGAAATAGACGCAGTTGCTGTGACAAGAACGTTATTAGTCTGACGTCTCGAAGTTCCATTCGAGACAGTAGCAGAACGAAGTAGTTCCAGCATGAGGGATAATGTTTAAGCAGGTAACGACCCACTCACAAAAGCGGGCAACTAACCTCAAAATTCCTCACCATAGCAATGATCCACTGATGCTGTAATCCATCTTGAAATCATCTCATCTTAGCCATAGTAAGTGAGCAATTATTTCTTCCAAGTTCGCCGAATAGCCCCGTGGTTAAGTTGAAAAGTTTATCCAGCAAACATTTGTTTTCAGCGATTCGTCATCAGGCTAGTACAGTCGCAGGGATAATGAAAACCGTACAGTTGGATGGGTTAATAAGGCTCTTATGATTATAACTCATCGCTTTCACGTTCCCCGCATGTCGAGATTGGCGCGTAGAGGTCCATGCACTGGAAGAGGGGGGGGGGTGGAATGTAGTGTAGGTTGTGATAATTCCTGACCATAATTATCACTCTAAATAACTGACCCATGACCAATACTCAGAACCTATCTTAACGTCGTGCCCCGTCTCTCCTAGGGTCGATTCTGACATGCAGGCGGCCTAAAACGTTGAGTTATAATCATAAAACTCATATTAACCCCATCCAGCTGTGCGATTTTCATTATCCATGCAACTGTACTGGCCTGATGATAGATTGCTGAAAACACACTTTTTGCCGAATAAACTTTTCAACTTATTTATAAGAGTAATTGGTGAGCATACAAAGTCTTCTACAGATTCTCTTCAGGCCGTTAACTTAATATAGGGATGGGGTAAAAAGGAACACGCTGGTAATTATGTCATCACAAAACGCAAATTAGTCATGGGACTAGGAGAGGGTGCGTGGGGTTGATATTAATCAGCTGGTTGCAACTTGTTGAGTCAGGACAAGGGATTGGGAGGAGGGGTTGAAGTGGTAGAAAGCGAGAAAAGATGCAGGAAGTTGCGTAACCGATGGCCATGCCAAGCTCGGGGCTTGCAGGAGATTCTTCTGCGCGCACAAGACCGGCTTTCTCAACCGGATCGCGGTTGCTTCTGCCGTTGCTAGCAAACACTGACCCAGACCTTGTAAATCACCTTGAAGGCTTCGCTGGGGCCCACACGATGTCCGGAGTCAACCATGTGGGCTAGGATTGGGCTATTGATGCTCCTGACTTCGCCTTTGCCCAGCCATGTTGGGAGGTGCTCCCGTATTCTTTGTCATAGGTGCCGACTCTTGCATACGATATAACTTGCTCCACAGGAACAAGTGAATGCTTATATGCACATGGAGGTGGCCTGAGTTGGCAGCCTATGTTTACCTTCGCTGTGCAGGACCTTGCTTGTTGAGAATAACACCCGAACGTTCGCTGCTGGGAAGGTTCGTGCTACGGCTTGGTTGAGACATCTGCTAAGAAGTTCGCTTGCGGCTGGTTCAAATTATTTTTCCCCTCTCGAAAGCCATCAGCATTATGATGAAAATTTCTATTTCAGGCGGATATTTAGACTTTTTCAAGTGAGCATGACGAGAATCTAGCGAAAAATTGAGATTTAAGTATTTTAATCGAAGGTATCGACAATTTATGTTACGTCTCAGTTTCTGCTTCTATTTAAATCGAAAGCTGAAAATGGGCTGTTAAGGAAGGAAATAATCTGATTGCGAAAAGTAGAAATTGTTACTGCAAGGCTTTGAAATAAGGATTTGGAGGGAACGGGGAAATTCCCAATTTCTAAGCGTAACCAGAGCTCGGTGGAGTAAAGTGAATAACCACAGATTGCATTACCATACAAAAAAAACAGATTAAGGTAAAATGGTGCACACAAACGTTAAAAATAGCAGTTTAATCGATCGCTGCATTCAATATTTTCCAAGGTATCATGGCAGACAACTGGCCTTTGCATGTTAAATTAAATTTATGAAAATGATTGTTTTCATGCGTGGCTTCCGTATCATATCGTTTCAATTACGATGCCAAGGATTTTCTTTGATATGCCAGCTAGGGACTTTGAAGAAATAACATTTTTCGTAAGTCCACAAGTTGGAGTAATGGACACATTATTTACTCTGCCATACTCATTAACATAGAAAACGACCATAGATGAAGGTCCACTGTGCACGCGAAAGCGCTATATTTTTCGTCAATAAAACAAACGTATCCCGCTTGATCTAACAACAGTATATGAACTGTATTAACCCATAAATAAACTCACGGGGCACAGCGTACTAACTTTAGACATTTTATTTACCGCGTTTTATGATTTTCACTACCCAGGACTGCTACAGGGGTCCTCACGCGTTCGTTCATAGGACACGTATTCAGAAATTGCCACCAGATTAAACTGATTACAAGAGTGGTTCGTTGTCCACTCCCTCCAAACTACGCAATAAATACATGTGGACAAGCGCTGCATCGCAGCTCACAATGAATCCAGTTTCCGTCCTTGTGAGTTAAGTAACCGCCAACCTAGACTTAAGCTTACAAACTCATCTGATTATATTGTTAGGCTTCACAGATAACGCAAACAACCTCTTTGAAGCCAAGATATGGGGCACAAGGTTGATATCCACTCGTTGACACGATCATCTAAGGAAACCCCTGAGATATCTTGTCTAGTGTTCAGAATTTTTATTAGGAGGGTGTGCTAGATTTGAATAATTCAATTGACAATATTTTGAAACATTCGTGGCCTCGGTAGAATTTGAACTCACGCAACCAAGGGGCGCTTGAATACAGCCAAAGCTCTACCAAATTACCAACGAGGCTCACCGGGAGCCGTAGATTTAAACACAGTTGGTTCAATTATCCCGCCTAGCCCATGTCACGTATGAAATTCACCAATACCGATACACTAATCTAACTGCCAAGACACGATTTCCCAGGCAATCAATATAGAATCCACCAGATGAACAACAAGCAAAATTAGTCATTAGGAAAGGTGGTAAACTTGAGTAATTGACGTGGGTTGGAATTCCGATGGGGCCACAATTTTTTCACAGTTGTGTCAATCGAATTATTCAGACTTTGCTCTTTCATAGCAAATCAAAGTGTTGCCATTTTCGACGCCATAAAACGATTTGCTTGGCATAACGGTGACTTTGACCTTACAAACAATAGACATTTTTCATTCAGTCTAGAAGAAATCATACATTTCTCTGTGCAATTGCGAGAATGACATGCGCCATATTCATGTGTATAAATTGAAAGGCATGCATCCGAAGAAATGCAATTTAAAGGAAGGCGTTCCTTGTGAAAATAGGGTAGTAGTATTGAGTTAATTTTAGACACTCGATCGTCATATCGTCGTCAGACTTGAGAAGATGTTCAACGATGTGCAACGTTGAATGATTTTCCTACGATTATCTTGTCTATATCAATAAAACTTTTACGGAAGTACCCATCTGACGTTTTGGAAACACTCATCATTGAAAAGTTGGTAAATGACCAGAAAAATTTAACATCTGGCATAATTACCAACTAGCTTGCAAATGCTTAAATTTAACTTTATTCTCATGACCTTGTGGTTGTCCTTGAAATTTGTGAGTGTAGTTTTCTTTGGAATGCCACTATTTTGGAAATATGAACTTCCTTGCCTGACTTATGCTCTTTTCCAGTTACATAGCAATTTTACTTTGCTTCTTAAATTGATAACACGCTTTTTCTCTCCTTGCCTTCTTTAATAAGCATAGCCGGATTTTTTTCTGATGCCTTCAGTTAAACGTGCCAATCAGTTGTAACTTAGCGGTTAGAGCTTCGGCTTCCGGTAAAGGCCTTCTCTGATTCGCGGGTTAAAATCCCACCGAAATCCTCGAGTTTTTTCACAATTGGGTCAGCTCAAATCTAGCAAATCTGTCAAACCTCCTAATAATTAGGTCAGCCTGGTAGTCATTCTGGTGATTTCTAGATGATTGCTTGAAAAATTTTGCTTGGGCAGTCAGCTTGCTGTTCCGTATTGGTGGATTCTATATGGGTGGTAAAGTTCGGCCGGTACTATCGACACAAGTGTGATTAAATTCATGGCACGAGGTAGGGCATTTGTAACAGCGGTAAGAGCGTTGGCTTCCGATAAAGGCCTTCTATGCTCCGCGGGTTAAAATCCCGCCGCACTCTTCGAGTTTTATCACAATTGAGCCAACTCGAATTACTAATTACATGTAATTTTCCCGATTTTGCATTATTTCCTTGCCCTATTTGGTTCATGGTGGATAGGGAATGTTTTCAATGATATTTTCGGAATGATATTTTCATCCTTATAGAAGACACAACATATCCAAAATATGAGCAATTCCATATAAGTCTGTGCTGTAACTTGTTGCAGATTCTCTATTTCGCATCGATGGCTAGACAGGAACTGCTTTCACACATTGCAGATTCAGGTTTTTGAGAGAATTTTCGCACATCAACATTCTCAAAGTAAGCCCATGCAAGTGAACACGCCAATGAGTCACTAAACGTTAGTGAGTTTTTTATGATGCTTGGTAATGGACTGCCAGCACTTGCGGCATTGCCAAGGACGCAGTGGCAGTATATCCTAGTGACTTCTAATATCAAGTCTAGGTCTGAATTACTAACCTACCCGGAACAGTAACCCTTAGCAATCCATGTAAACTGCTACACCATCGATCTCGCGGCGCATTGGTTTGAGTGTTGGCCTTCTGTACAGCAGGCCGCGGATTCGAGCTTCAGATGTTGCACCACTTGAGATTGGATATGACTGGCTGATGACGGCTTATAATCGAGCAAGGGCCATTCCAGCCTTACTTGTCTTTGCCAGAAATATTCACCTGCTTACCCTACTAGCTAGTACGCGACTGCATGTGGATCTCAAGATTGAGCCTCAAGACGCAATAGGAGTGTGCTTCGTAGCGCAATCGGTGAGCATTCAACAGAAACCTATTATTTTTGATCTTCCATGCGATATAACGAAAGTCTATCCTTAAGGAATTGTCAGGAACAGCCCACTTTAAGTAGAAAGCAGACAGCATGAGATTTTGTTATGAACAATTGGTTTTAACGTACGAAACTATTTTCACATTTTGATTTCTTTATTAACGTATTCTCTTCGAAGTGTAGAAGTCGCTACTATTTGTACAATAAAGTCATGCTTTATTCGGTGAAGGTAAATGACGTGAAATAATGAAATTAAATCCGTTCCGTAGACAAAACAGCCACGGCTTTTACGATAGGCATCCATGTATTGCGTTAACTCGTTAAGCTGCTTTCTCGTCCCACAAGCATTGCTGTCAATTTCAGTGTCGTGGAGTAAGAAAATAAAACTTTACTGGGTTTGGCCTATCAAAGTATTGAAAACATTCTTAGCAGGCAGATAGGTAGATATAAAACGGGTTAAATGATCGTTCAATGCAAGCAAATGGCTATGTCTGTAATTAGGCAGTTATAATATAGTTAGCGTGGTCACCTACATGAGGTATTTTATAAACTTTAAGGTATAATCGGCTATCTTTCTACGAAAAGCATTTAGTGACTGCAAAGAACCAGCTTATTTAATTTGTGTATACATATTGAAAGCTTACATAACACGGAAATTTAGGACAAAAGTTATTTAGGTGGATGGACGTTCACCAATCGCTCGCGGAAGCCATTCGCCCTATTCTACCGTGAGGCTCACCCTCAAGTACCACCAACAGTCACACAACGATTAGCATTGTAGACAGGTGCCCATGACCGACAGAGGAAAGGCAGACTGGAATAGCTATTTCTGACTCATAAGCTGGGCATTCCAAACCTTAGATGGTGCACCATCCGAAGCTCGAACCCGCAATCTCCTAATTAGTGGTCAACCGCTCGTAGATTTTAGGGCCGTGAACAGTTCATATTGCGTATCCATCAATTTAGCATAGTAAAAAGTATACAAGATGATCAACATCTGTTGCAAAACTTTATGAAAACTTTGTGACCTTTTCCTCATGCCACAGGGTAATATGTACATACATTGCTAATTTAGGGACCATGTATTCATATGTAACGGCCATTAAGGTTTTGAAGTGTTTCAAATTTCAGAAAATTTTCAAAAAACGAAAGATATGTCGTCTTTAAATATAAATTGGAAAAAGGTTGTACTTTCTATCAAACTAACTCAGGAAATAATATCTCAGTGCTGGTTTTCTATAACATATATCCGAATATGTAAGTACACTGAAAATAAAGGAGCAAATATCTACTACTTAAGGAGCCATTTTCCAACTGATTACATTTTTGCTGGCGGTCAAATGTCGGCATCCTGATGTGAATGAAATATCATCGCCTTAGGCTACATGGTAGTAAATATCACAGCCAAAATTTTGTAATTTACTGTCGAATCGAATCCACATTTTAGAATTTCGATTGACGTTTCATGAGAAAGGAAATCTACTATATTTGGACACACCTTTTAGTAACATGAAAAACGCAGGCTTAAAAGCCCTTGGACCATAATGTGGTGTATTCCACCTTTCGCACCGCCCCAGCATTGTAAAAGGACGCCACATATCATGAGTATAGAACCCTGCCAAACAGTTGTGCAGAAAGGAAACTTGGTGAGGTTGTCTCTAGCGGTCTTTCGAAGGACCTTATGTATTATAGCTACCTACTTAAATTTTTTAGTAAGTTGAATTACCTGTAAACTTCTGGTTTTCTACACCCATCCATCGACCTAGCAGAGATTTTCTGTTGGCATTGAAATGCAAAACGGTTCCCAGAAGGCGAACACATTCCATAACTGCTTCAATCGCCAAACTAAGCAAATTCGGCCTTTTGTACTATCCACGGGAATTACCGCGTACTTACAAATTTTCTGTAGGGTTCTTTGCCTAATCTCCCTGCCTTTTGTACATTGTTAAAATTTTTTCCCAGCTGGTGTTAGTGATACCCGTAAAAAATGTCTTTCAGTGACCTCGCCCGAGGTTTGGGCACACCTTCCTACATGCACGCGTTCGCCGTTGGTCGAGCGGGGCGTTATCGATGATATTAAAAATCACTTCAGTGCGGTCTCCCAAGGTTTGAGTACGCGACCCAACTTGCCCTCGTAACTTTTTCATGGGACACACATATTGGGTTCTAATTTCTTCCCTTGCATGCCCCACCCGTACTCTCTCCGGATATTATGCGTTCTTTAGCCTGCGGAGCGCGCTTCAAACTTTCCCCAGACGACCCCATGACACAATCCTACCGAAAACTCTTTTTTAAAACAAACAGCTTAGTTTTGACTGCTACTGGTTACCTATCCGCATCCGGTTTTCTTGCGTTTTTGTTGCCATCGCAGCCACCAAATAATAAGAAGGGTGTTTTTTGCTGCATGTGGTAACCAAAAAGGAGTTCTAGGCAGCAATAGATTGCTGATAGAGACAAAGACGACTGGAATGATGGCGAACTCTGAGACTCGAACAAGTGGCCTTGTTAGTTAGAAGTGCAGAACTTGCGCCACGGGCTCGGTGCCTTGCCGGTTTCGGCCAGGAATATACACAATGGTTGATGGGCGTTCACCGATCGGCATGGATCTCACTCCATCTGTTCTGCCTTGGTACCCGCTCTGGAGACCCACCAACAGCCACAGGGTGGCTAGCATATTACAGTAAGAAGGAGATTACCGACAGACACACGGGCGACTAGAACGTTTTCAGTCAGCCATACCCATAGCCAAGCCCAGGGACAGTAATCCCCGATGCTTTATAGTAGGCTATATGGTCACTATGTATCGCGGTGATGAATGAGAAAAGAGAAAGTGTGCGGTTGATGCTACGAGAAGTCGTCTTTCACTTTAATCCTAACTCACGCTCAAGTCAATGCACCAGCCTGCTTGGAGCATAAGTTGGGCCAAATCAAATCTGACGGCCAAACTGTCTTATGCAAAACCGGGACATATTGATAGCTTTGTGTCGGTCGGCGCTCAACCGGCACAAAGGTTTATCGAGTGACTTACAATGACGACACCACCCGTAAGTGCATATGCCCATCATTTATGCATGGTAGATATTGGACTTTTACTGAATGCACTCATTTAATTGCTGCCCCCGCGTGGTTTGAAATTTTTTAGGCAGTGGCGTTTCAAGAGGAAAATACTTGTTTCCAACGAGCAGCACACTTGATTTACGTACAAAGCCGGATACTCACAAAATTTGTTCCCTGAACAAACCGTACTACAGTATTCCTCTCCTTAGTCGCCACCTGGGTCTAAATCCATCTGCTCGCACAGTAACGTTGTGACTAGCAAAGCAGACAATCGTCGAAAATCTTCCCAAACGAGATCGGACTAACCAAACTCCTACTACGCTGGTGCTGGTGAAATTCTCAGACGCTAGTACACACGAAGAAGCAAAGGCTGAGTCGCTAAATTCTATTGTATCGCATTTGCTTTTATACCAGTATTGGAGTTACTTACTGCATAGTTAGAAATTAAACTAGCTCAGTTATTACGCCTGCTCTTACCAATCCTGAGCAAAGTTTCCACGTTTAGACATTGCTTTAGTAGTCTGTCAAAGTTCTGCTTCTTAAATTCTAAAATCAATCGTCTTAAGTAAGGAGAATCGCCTTTAACATATTCTTACATTAGCTAAGCGACGACTTAGGGTATCTGTCTCGTATATAAGGTAAAGCTTCACACCTGAATCCTTTTTTGCGGAAATTTCACTATCGTGCAAAAAAAAATGCAAACGAGAAGTCAAATGCAAAATTTGCCACGAGAGGGGCCCGAACTCAAAACCCCTTCAACACAAGACCGCGATTCTAACCGCTGCGCCATCGCCACACGCTGTAACGGGCAATCAAAAAGCTTGACTTATTGGGTGCGATTGACGCACACAGAGAACCGATGCGAAGTATATCATATTCTAGCCTCTAAGTATAGCAAACTTGAAGGTAAAATGGAAAATATGAAAAAACTCCTCCAGCAGACCATCACTGCGATGGAAAAAGTGTTGACTTCAATGCATACACATGAACCGCCTAAAGAAGAACAGAGGAAGCATATACCTGAAGTACAAGCCACCATAGTGGACAACATAGACACCGGTGAGACAACTTCGGACAGATCCGATGACCAAGCAGTCACACCATCCGTTTCGAGCTCTAGGCCCACTGCAGCGAAGGCGACCAAAACTGTACTTCAGGACTCCCGTCAGGAGGGTTATCATGGTGTAGTTGTTCAGGGTTGCAAGAAGCAACTTCATACAGTTCAGCCGACCAAGCAATCACACCACCTAGTTTGAGCTCCGGGCCCACTGCAACTAAGATGACCAAAACCGAAATTAAAGACTCCCGACAGGGTGGTGAACATAAGGTAGTTGTTCAGGGGTTGCAAGAAGCAACTTCAGACAGTTCTGACGACCAAGCAGTCACACCACACAGTTCGAGCTCCAGGCCCACTGCAGAAAAGGTGACCAAAACCGTACCTTAAGACTCCCGACAGGAGGGTGATCATGGTGTAGTTGTTCAGGGGCTGCAAGAAGCAACTTCAGACAGTTCTGATGATCAAGCAGTCACACCACACAGTTCGAGCTCCAGGCCCACTGCAGCAAAGGTGGCGAAAACCTCAGCTAAGGGCACACGACACCGAGAGGATCATGAATACTGTCTAGTTGTACAGGGGTCAAAATAAGCCATTTCAGACCACTCAAGCGACCAGAACGATCCGGAATTGGTTTTCTTTAACGATGTCTTGAGCGATCTGTTCCCGCCAGGTAAAGAATTTGAAGTGCTCACGTCATTTCGTATCGGGAAAAGGCTGGCAGATACTGCAGAAATGCCCCGACCTAGACCGCTAAAATAGTACTTAAAAACAAGGAACATGTTCAGATAATCATGTCTAAAAAACTAATCTATGTCTTGCGCATAAATAGGTTTTTTTTCAACCGGACTACTCCCTGAAGGAACGGCTGAAGCGCCGAAAACTTGTAACGGAACTACAGTCGAGGAAGAAGAATGGCGAGGCAGGCCTAAAAATCTTCAACGGGAAGCTAATTCAGAAGGAAACAGCGAATCAACCCGTAATGCTCCGAACGACGGTCAGGAACTGACTGTCACATCCGGATTACACCGTACCAGGAAACTAAAGTGCATTTACACCAATGCACAAAGCCTGCTCTCCAAATTAGATTAGCTTAAGATTATTTCGTGCCAACTGGAACCAGACGTCGCCCGCATAACAGAAACATGGTTGTCCACGAAGATAGGCGACCAGGAAATTGCTCTCCCCGGGGTTCAAGTTTTCCGAAAAGTTAGAGTCGGGCGTCAAGGTGGGGGTGTGCTAATCTATGTTAGACACGGCCTGCTCGTGTCCGACAAATCCAAAAACCTTTCGGGCAATATAGAGGCAATATGGCTCACCGTTAGAACACTGGGGTCACAGACCCTTGACATCATGGCGGTCTACCGTCCACCATCGAGCAACCAACAGTCAGACAATAGTCTGATAGAAGGAGTCGAAGAAATTGCTTGAAGATCCGATGTCATGGTCATGGGAGACTTTAACGCCCCCCATATCGACTGGAATGTGAGAAGAATAAAGTAAATTTCGATCGACGACTCCTGCGCACAGTGCAGGCATCTTTCCTAACGCAACACGTTCTACATCTGACCAGATTACGCAAAAGGCAACAAGCAAATTGCCTAGACCTAGTACTTACCAAATTACCTGATAGCGTGTACATTGTAAATTGTTTACCACCTCTCAGAAAAAGTGATCACGTATTGCTAAAGTGGGAATATTCACTCTTCTCTGTGCCCAATCGTAGTGCGGTAACCAGACGCAACATCTGGAGAGGGGACTTTACACAAATGAAAACCACAGTGGGCGAGAAAGACTGGAAAAAACTATTCACCGGGCGCGTTCTGGATGATTTATCGGCATTCAAAGCCGTATTACACGGACCAATTACCGATTTCTTTCCTATCACGGTAAGGAAAGTAACAAATAGGCCTCGATGGCTACCGCCGACGCTAAAGAGGGAAGTAAACCGCGAAGGAAGGATGTTCAATATTTATCACAGAGAGAGGACCCCCAAATCGTACAATAGGGATGAGGCGCAGAGGAAAAAGCTTAAGAGCCTGATACGAATTAGCCGCCAAAACTTCGAGAGTAATCTACTAAACCGTGCAGTAAGAAACCCAAAGCTTTTCTACAGCTACGTTAGGCAATGCACTCGAAATAGAGACCCTATTCCTCTGCTGAAAACAGACGACGGTGTAGAAATTTGCGAGATTAACGAAAAGGCGGAACATCTATCCTGCTTCTTTCAGTCGGTCTTTACGAGAGAGGCTGAGTTCACCACTATTAACTGCAAAGTGGGTGTGATCCAGACCATAGACTTGGTTGCACTCACGGAAGCTACCGTTCTGCGAGAACTTCTACAGCTTAAAGAAACGAAGTCGTCAGGTCCAGATGAGATACCTGCAATGCTATTAAAAGAGCTAGCCATAGAGTTGGCGGTACCCCTGTACCTAATCTTCCGAGCTCCTTTTAATACTGGACAAGTGCCACCCGATTGGAAGGCAGCGTGGATCTCACCCATCCACAAAAGTGGGATTCGGGTGACCGCAAATAACTATAGACCGGTCAGCCTCACCTCAATATCCTGCAAGCTTATGAAACGAATAGTCAAACGTGAGCTGATGCACTTTTTGGAGCAACATCAACTCCTTTCTGATAATCAGCACGGATTCCGCAGGAGAAGGTCCTGCTTCACCAATCTGCTCTGTTGTCTAGAACCAAGGACCCGAGCGATCGATGAAGGGAATACGGTGCATGCAGTCTTCGTAGACTTCAAAAAGGCGTTTGACACGGTGCCCCATCAACGTCTCTTATACAAGCTCAGCCACATAGGGGTAAGGGGAGACCTTTTGCAGTGGATCGCAAGCTTCTTGACTGGTCGTACTCAGACCGTATGTAATGGTGAACAGCGGTCGGCGGAGGTAGCAGTTGAGAGCGGGGTTCCACAGGGATCTGTTCGTGGCCCTATTCTCTTCCCTATATATATTAATGACTGCATAAGCGGACTAGACTGCGAAATCGCGATGTTTGCTGATGACATAAAACTTTGGAAGGTCATACGCAACCAATACGATGAATTAAACCTCCAGGCAAATTTGCAAAGACTGAAGTAATGGTCGACTATTTGGCTCATGCCATTCAATGTGGCCAAATGCAACCTAATGCGCTTTGGTAGAACCAGCACTACGCCTCGGAGGGTGTATTACCTGAATCACACGTCACTGCCAGAGGTAGAGGCTCAGAAAGACCTGGCGGTGTGGTTCACGCCTTCACTGAAGCCATCACTCTACGTCCTGAAAGTGGCTAAATCCGCAATTTCGAGTCTATATCTAATCAAGCGCGCCTGTGCTATGTTTGACAAAGTTGTATTTGGCAAGGTATTCGGCACGTTCGTGCGATCACAACTGGAATTCGCCATCCAAGCCTGGAGACCTTGGACAGCCAAAGACAAAAAACCTCGAAAGGGTACAAAGACGTGCAAAAAATTAGTACGAAGCCAACGGAACCTCCCTTATGAGGACCGATTGGTAAATCTTGACTTGTTTCCTCTGGATTACAGGCAGCTACGTGGAGACCAAATCCAGGCATTTCGCATGTTGCGTGGTCAGGAGTGCTGCCTCCAAACAAATGACTTCTTTGAGCGGGCCACCACCTCTAGGCTGCGAGGATACCCCCTCAAATAACGTGTGACTGGGCAAGACTTGACTCTAAGAGGGTAATCCAGGCATGGAATTCCCTTCCTGTGGATATTGTCATGTCCCCTTCCGTGGATGTTTTTAAGGCAAACCTTGACCGATTTAATGAGTATCGTCGCGATTAAGTACTCCGAATCCAATCACTGAAGTGTTCCGAATCCAAAAATTGAAGCGCTCTACATCCAAACCCTTGAATGCTAGAAATGCTCGAAATATATACAAATAGTAATTTGTAAGAAGTATTATTATTAGCACTTAACCAAATGAGTTTCAGCCATTATTTAGCTATGTCTCTGCTTACTATGCGATCTGCACCGATCGTGTCTGAGGTTGCATCTACCGCACCTATGGTCCTAGGCTACGCGGCCCTGTCACACCCTTTCTCGTATCGACCGACTGCTGACGACGTGGCGGGTTCCTCGGCTCTTGGCACAGCAAAGGCGTATCATGGTCGCATCTCCAGTCTTCGGGACGTTCTCGTGACTCCGAGGTCTCCTCCTCGTACGGTCCTTCGGATATAGATATTACTCGTCATGGACGCCATGGCTGCCGTCAACATTCACAGAAGCATCATGTCCCTATCATTTACATCCTCTCCCCACGAGCGACAGTTTTTCTCCTAAAATCCACAAATGACATTACATTTTGAATTTATGGGCCAGCCTTAGGAGTTTTTTCACTGTCTGCTCTTCTTCCTCAGTTACACTACTGGCTCGTGTAAACTGAGTGTGAGTTTATTACTTGAAATAAGCGAGTAGTTGTCTGTTATTGTGTCAACGACTTCTTTGGATTGCTCGGCTATGCCGATGCATTTCTGAAATCCTATGTACCAAGAGGGAGTTCAAAGGCGTTTGCCTATATTTCCTTGAAAACATTTGTTTTGACTTGACTTGACTTGACGTTCCCTTAACCCTTTAACCTACTAAACTCCCCATATGGGTATCGTTTATATACTAGGTTAAAGTTTCTAAATGCACGTATGGGCCACACGGCAGTTTGCCACTAACTGGCTTTAGCATCTTTGATTACTTTAACTAGAATTTCTAGCATATATACAACGCTTCATAAAGAATTATTCTGAGAAATGACACCTGTCACTTTGGTTCGACCTAAGTGCATGATATATCCTCAGCTCCTATTACTTTTTACTCTCTTTAACCTTCAGCCTGCTCACATCCCCTTATAGATGAAGACTGCACGCTCGGTAAAATTTCATACATATGCGTACAAGTATGGTTACTAGAACTAGCATTTCTAGCATAAGCACAGCACTTCTAACAGTATTATTCTAGCGCTAGCAGTGTAAACTAGGGAGAAAATCGGGCTAAGCATTGATGTGCTCCGAGCTCAAAGCATCTGCTTTAGGAGGAATAGCAAAAATCCAGGTCCACATTCCTATGTGCGATCAAGGGAACATGCTCCCAGATCTGACACTAATCAGTTTCAGATCTGACCAAATATTGTCAGCACTACTATTACTCAGATACACCGCTAGAAAAAGCAGTATAAGCAGTAGTTGCAGTAGTAGATATAGGCACCCCAGGCACCACAAATATTTCTGAGCACCTACTATGGGTGACTGAGGGTAAATAGTGATGTATTACCAGCGCAAAAGGCTACTGTAGCACCATGTGACATGGCAAAACCTGTGATATTAATTAATAACATCTCATTAACAATAAGATAATACAGCCTGATAGATAGAGTTCAGAGAACGGAAACCAAGAAAAGCCCTGATGTGCTTGTGCCACCACTAGTATGAATCCTACCAGCATCATTCATATTGCCCTATTCTTGGTGCACTGACTAAGACTGCCCTTCTTCACCTGCCTGATACTGTATTGTCCTACTTCTACAGATGGATACTGTAGTAGGCCTAAATGTAGTCTATAGACGGCAAACTCCCCGATATAAAGGCATAGTAGGACTTGTGCATTACTTTTCAAACGCCCTATTATTATCCAAATACTAATCAACATTACCTTACAGAGATTTGGAGTGCACACTGGGTGCCACTTCTCAAAAAGCACACATAGGCAGTACTTGTGGTATAATATCAACTGACCTTATTAAGCATGATTATTGTAAAATTGACACTTTTAGCATAGGCACGTACCTATATCAGAATTATTTTAGTCCATACAGCTCAATGGATAGAGTTAAGGGTGTGGAAACGAAAGCAAACGCTGCTGTGCTCAGCGCCCCAAGCATGTACACTCCTTGTTGAGACCAAGGGGAGATGCGACCTAGCGTTGGCTTAATCAGGGTCACCTCTGACAAATGGTGGCGCTAGTGATTGATTGAGATTGAGGGTATATTAGCCAGCGTCACTTCTGACTTACAAAACCGTTAGTAATTCTACCAGCAAATAACATCACTCAGCTACACCTTAGTTAGAAGTATAAGAAATAGCAGAAGTGGTAGTAGTATTATCAGTCCTGGCTTGATAGAGTCTGGCTCAACACCTACTGTAGGTGAGTGAGAGTAGACAGTGCAGCAGTACCCGCGCAAGTCTACTCTCACTAAAGACTAAGGTGGGCGGTGTTTCTGGCTGCATCTGGAGAAAGCGGCTTACGCCTGATTCCTGCTTGGTCCTCTCGACAAGTTTTTTCGCCGGTTGAAGCGGATGACTGTTTAGAGTGCGGTAAATGGGGGCGCGTCTACTTTTTCTGTACCTGGCCACAGTCACCGTCCCTGCTCTTGGGCAAATAGTGGAAATCGCCGTTTACGGTGGTCGAACTTACACGTATCGCGTGTATTTGACGTTTAAATGTTTAATGTTAGCCTACTGCAATTATACGCCCAGGGTGATACGAAGCACGTTCCGTCTGGGTTTAGAAGTTAGGTGGATATAACGTACGTGGTGGTATCGTCAAGTTCTTAACTGGCCACAGGGCTCTCAAGGAGATGCAAGGCTAAGCTAAACATTTTTTTGTTGGTGACCAAATGAGAGGACGGTGACTGCCCACTCACGAAGTTATAATTAGAAGTCTCCATGTTGACAGGCCTTTGTTGTTAGAACAATTTTAACTGCTTTATTCACCACTAGTTTAAGAAAAATTGGTTAATTTTTTAAATGATGAGGACTTCAGCTCTATAAAATGTACTCATGTGGGCACGGAAAATTTAAAAACGCATTATGCGCTCTACATAGCGGTCAGATTGGAGGGTGGCGAGTGGTCTAGAATTCAACTTGGCGGGATGTTTATGAAGAGTTTTGGCATGATAACTTCAATACAGAGACAGTTGCCGTTTTAAAACTGAAATGGTCTATTGGTGACACAGTAGGAACTGTCTTGTCATAGTGAATATCGCTAAAAGGTTCTCTTGAAGATGGCTAGTGCCTGTAGGGCCTTAAATATAAGAATATGCTTCGAGTAAACATGTTACAACTGGTGTAGCTTCCAGAAAGCAGAGAGTGGGTGCTGGAGGACTTCCCGATGAAACGAATCCCTAGCGGCTGTGTAATACAGTGGCAGAATATCAGCGAAACCGGTGTCTGAGATTTTACCTAACACCTGAGCTGCCAGTTTGGTTAATAATTCCATAAGTTACCCTACTGGCCGTCTGTTGGCAGCCTGTTTATATAAGGTCGTTTCTCCGCAGTAACATCCTGCAAACCCTGGAATAAAATGGTCCCCGCCCATTAGGAAATTAACTTCCGAGACACGTAGGAGGCTACAAGAAGATCACGAGGGTTCGGGCATTGGTTGATGCACCACCTAGGGTTGGAGATGAATGGCTGATGGCAATTAAGTGGTCAGAAATGTCCATTATATCCCCCATTTTCAATGCCAGCGACGCTACCTACCCATGCTACTAGTCAAAGCGCTGCTGGCAGGGATCAAGAATAAATTTCAGGGCAGAGCAGGACGGATGAGTTCCGTTAGCGGTTGGTGAGCGTTCATCAAGGGTGCATTCGATTCCCTAATTACTGGCCGTTTGGCGAATCGTAAGATTGCTGAAAACCTTTGCATTTCGAACAGCGCCTCGAAAACGATATTCTACTTGGCAGCCTCATCTAAAAGCCGCAACTGTCCGTAAAACATACACCACGGCCTGTTCGTTCCTAAAGAACTTCCAGCCAGGGCTGTGCAGACACAAGGTATTTATCGTAGAACGTCTACTTATCACTAAGAGAACTCATCCACCCATTCTGATTTAGGACTCTATCGATGCTTGCCAGCAGCAACAGAAGGGGCACCACTGTAGGCAAATGAACGCTATATGGTTAGAGCGCTGGATTCGTGCCTGGATTGGTGCACCTCCTGGGTTTGGATGTGACTGGCTGATGACGGCCAGAAATAACCTGAAACGGCCATTCCAGTGTCCCTTTTTTGCCTGCTATTTTCAATAGTTTCGTGATATGCAAAGAGACTGTGGTGTTACACACTGCTTTGCTAGGACCGTGTTGAGCAGCAAGAGGGGATAAACTGAATCTATCTAAGGAACGTCAAATAAAACACCACCTAGTAAAAACATTCCTCAAATTTGTGGCCTTCAGTAATGGCATAGATAAATTCCGTCTAAATATTTTCAAGCGGGCAGCCCAGGCGTTCAACATAATAAGAGTGGATGATGGGCGCACTCTGTAGGCGCACCGTAGAAGTTTTCGTGCAGGAAACCGTTTTGACCGCATCAACAACGATTTTATCAGGCTGACACTTTTTTGACTTGTGGTATGCATAATCTTGCAGGATGTAACCAAAGCGAGGGGAAATGGCTGCCACCAAGTATGGATAGGCAAGAGGAAAATCGGTCTTAGTAGGCGCTAAGCACAGAAAATATGACTATGTACACACATAGGCAAGATGAGGTTCTCGCTTAAAATTAATAATATCTAGAACAAAACTCTTAAGAGAATTAGGAATTGGACTGGAGGTTGGTTTGATAAGAGACTGCGATAAGTTGGATTGAGGATGAGGACCGTAGGCTAGCAGACTGATGCCGACGGATTAGGAAATGTCATTTAATTTTTTATTCACCTCAATAAATCCCTAACTGATGAAAAAATCAGCATGTTCTACGGTCTGTAAGCGCAGACCTAAGGTTGATATTAATATTTCGGCCGAAGTCCATCAGCCACAATTAGATGAAAACTCGCAGATAAAAGTCCAGCACCTGTGCTGCTAGTATGGCAAAGCATGCAAATCACAAAATAATTTTCTCGATATACTGTTTTAAAAAGAACCACCCTTGAGCTTTTGCTACGATTTAATCAACAATTTTCTATCGCAAGCGCAGGTTGCTCTATTTGTTGATAATTTGTCTAATTGAGCACAACCAAATCTGATTTGAATGTTAAATACAACGACTGCCGTTTGCTGTCAATGTATAAAATCTGTACACATGACAGTTCCTGGAAGGATAATGGTGATAATTAGACCGAATGTGGCGGCGAGCGCAATTTCATTTCATCTCTTAAATATCGAAAAAAGAAAATTAATCGGAGATTATACTGTGATTCATTTATAATTGCGCTTTTCGCAAACGTAGAGCATAGTATCCGTTGATAGTGTTGCACAAGGCACACGCGTTAACGATTTGAAGGTAAAGTACGACCGAGGCTTACAACCAGTGACTGCCCCTCCGTCTTCTTACACAAAATGCACACTAGTTTGTTACCAGAATTGCCCACAACAGCCACATTAACGCCACGTCTGGCTATTTTAATGTTTACTGAAATATGGAGGCATTAAAATGGAGATTATTTGATGACCAGCTGACTCTTTTGCATGATTTATCATGCATCATGCAGGTGGGATAAAAGCTGTTACTTTAATGCCAGTCTTCGAGGGAAGTTAAGGTTTCAAAAAGAAGACTGAAGATCGACGGCTTAAACTGACAGAACCAGACACTTGCTCCCACTAATCACTCGACGGGACAGCTGAAAATGTGGGTTAGTGTTACAGTGAGAGTAAAGAAAGTGAGTTAGACTCTGAATACTATGCCCGCATGGCACTATGAAAATGTAAGCCATTTCTAGGAAGCAGTCTGTAAAAAAGGAAGACTTATACACTGCAGCACGATGTTCATTGACCTGAAATTTAAGATTCTTACTCGAACCTATCATCAGATACATGCGTAGGTTTAAATACTTAAAGCAAGCTGTCCGCAGTACGTATAGGATGTAATTGCCAAGACTACCATAGCCCTATGACAATTAACCATACTCGTATCTGTATCCGGGGATCATAGTTGTTGCAATGATCACTTTTCGGGACGCAGCCGAGTTGCTCATTGCCATGAATTCATAATCGCTGTCGGTTTCTGGCGTGACGATTACTCACCGATGGGACTCGTGGTTCCCTTGACTGTAAGTCACTGTTAGTCCCACTTAGTTCCGGGCAAAGTGGCAACATAAAATACGGAGGTAAGAAGTCACATTGGTCACACCACTAGTATTCTGAATGCCAATGGGTAAAGCTAAGTGCCCTCAAATAGAGTCCTCTTGTTGATCGGCCAACTGGGTCAAATGTTGTCTCCAATGTTATGTCACCCAATCGAAACCGACAGGACAACGAGCCGTGGCTCAAGGGTTAAAGCTTTGTACGTCTAGTTAGCAGGTTGCAGTTTAAAGCCTCGAATGATACAACACCCGGATCGGGGTATGACAGGCTAATGATTGCTGACGGGCCAGAAGTGACCAATACGGTCTCTCTAGTCTTTGTCGGTAATGGTTTTCCATCTAGAAACATTTATTTTCATGTTATGCTTCGAGAACAGTTGATGTCGGAAATTGCTGCTCGAAAAGTACTGAATCAAACGTGCAGTAAGTACCAAGACTCGTGAGCACCTGCATGTATCTGCCGGTCTACGTCCCCGGTACAGTAACAAAAGCCAACCCAGCATGACCAGCGGGTTCTTCCAATTACTTTCGTTGAGGACAAAGGAAGCCTGTTAGTGCATATTTTCATCACTTATGCTGATTGTAAATATAAGATGCATGTTTAACCACTCAGATATTGTTACAGTATAAAAAATACTATGCTTAAATACTAAGCTAATTCTGGAACATGTTGTGCCCTTATTCAGACGGGAGATGTTCTTTATATTCCAAACTATACCTGGATACGGCTGCAAGTCTACAGTAAGCCTGAAGACAGTAAAGACGTAACAGCTACTGTCTTGCAAGATAAAGGCTTATCATGCAGAAAAACGGTACGCCGAGACTGTGGGTTGTCTATGGAAATACACACCCAGTGGCTACAAGAGATGACTCTCCTTTGGCCCATACCGACAAATCTCTACAGGCCATGTCAGGTAATCGGACTTTCTCGGCACGACGTTAAGTCGTCGAATACTGACAGGCACTATTCAGGCCATCTTTACTGCCACCCTTATCTGGAGCCGACTTTCAACATGCATATTTATTTGCTCGTTAGATCTAATAAAGTAACAGTTCCCTCGACTTTACGAACTAAAATCGCTAGTATCATCACCATCACTGATATTGCACTATCCCTGCTGCACGATAATTTCATAGTGTTGTCATTCAGTACTATACTCTTCAATGTACATATTTAGAAAAATGATGTTCTGTAACCTCTGAGCTAGAGCTAGAGACTGTAGACAGTCAAAGGTAGTCTAAAAAATGGAAAATGCCTTTTTCTTACGACATCAATACAGGTTTCTTAAATCCTTCAGTTTCCTAAAATGCTGATATGGTTTACGACTGCAAACTAGGTTTAAGTTTCCTATATGCACGTACTGGGCGCATTATTGCATACTTATAACTGGCTTTATCAAGTATGCAAACTAGAATTAGCACTCCTGACATTCGCTTACCACTTCTAGCAGCAGTATCCTAGCCAACTTAGTCTTCATTTTAGGAAAAAAGCAGGGCAAGCATTCATGCACTCAGAGCCTCAAATATATACTCTGCTCGAAATAGCATAAATCCAGGTCCCCACTCCTAGTTAAGTACGATGGAGCACGAGCCGAGTGTTGACGCTAATTTATGTCATTTTTAACCAAATATTAGCATCAATAATAATAATAATACCAGTACCACTATTGCTCAGCTACATTGCTGGTAAGCAGCAGTAGCAATATCAGACTCGGTATCCCAGTATATCTGAACACCTGTTGAAGGCAAGTGAGTAAAATTCTACTGTCAATTACGACTAACTTAGATGGTGTTTCTGTTCTGAATTGGAGATAGCGGCTTACGCTTGCCTGAAAAAAGGTAATAGTCGTCCGGACGGGGTGATGATGACTAGCAGTCAGGGTGATAGCAAGTCAAATGGTCGAGAAATCGTCAGGCCAGTAACCGACAGCGGTGATGACTTCACAGCAATTAGCGACTCGGCTGCGAACGCACAAGCAGCCATCGCACCAACAATGGACCTCAACTGCAAACACAATTACTGGCTTACTGATATAGGCGTGTGGCGGAAATGACACTTGCATCGAATAAGTACTGTGTACCCTGTACTTTTAGAACTTTCCTGCGATTACCTCTGATAATGTATTTGAGTGAGAATCCAAAAATTATTAGTAAGTTTGGCAAGTTTGCTTAATTTGAGCTGACCTAATTGTGAAAATCTCGAGGAATTTGGCGGGATTTGAAGCCGCGGGTTTTTTCCCACAATTGGGTCAACTCAGAATCCCAAAAGTCAGGCCAATAAACGTCTACTTCCGGGGATCGCATACCTTTCGTCTGAACTGATTTCTTGAACATGCCTGTTTGCTTTAACCCAAATTGATTAAAGTGATTTAAATTAACGGAGTGCCAAAAAGGTCTCACATTCCATTTCTTCTCTCGGGCAGTAGGCCACTGTTTGAGCTAGTCCCTCATCTGATTTTGGACTGTAGTATAAGTCACTAATTCAAAGTGTGCGTGCACCCAATTGTGCCATCAAACTCTATTTTTGGCATTATTTTATGATTATTCAATTGTATTAACGCATGTGATGCCCTAAATTAATCTCAACGTTGGTCCAGCACACCTAAGCATCAACTGTTTGGCTGACTATGTTCACTAGCAGGAATCGAATAAATGGCATAGGTTGATGTACACTTAAGCACATGAATGAGAAAGAAGGGTTGTCGAGCACCGGATCATATTATTTATTGTTTTGAGCTGTTGGGCTCTTGCGGAAGTCCCTCACCAATGATGAAAGCCTCGAAAAAAACAAGCAACAGTTGTAGGAGGCAGGAGCCAATCCATCGTTATACGCTTTTATCTCTGACAATGGACTCATGCATAAGCCCGAAAGCTCAGGACAATGTATAAATTGATCCGGCGCTCGACAACCCTTCTTCCTCATTAATGCAAATACCTGGAACGCGAACGTTTTCACTCATCAAATAATATTTTCAGTAAAGAACTATTACCCACCTCTCCACCAGTAAACGAGCTCCAAGTAAATAGTAGCTCTGGCCGTAACTGGTGTTTTATCGGTAAAATTGTCATTTTTTCGTATTCCGCTTTTCTTTCAAGCCAATCTGGTTCAACCCGCAAATGTATATCAAATTGGTGCCACAAAACAGCTTATTTCTACGTAAATATCAACGAATATAAGAAAACAAGGAAAACTATGGACTTTTCAATGTTTGACCACGTTAGAGGTGCGCTTACAAAACTAACACGGTAGTAAATTATCGTAAGGAACTACTCAGAAGCGAACAAAAGCAAGCGCTCTTCAACTGTTTAACTGTCTCTATTTTCACACATTTAAACAGCTTGCTAGTTGAGATGTCCTTATCACTGTAAGAAATATGCAAATAGTATAAGTTTTGCATGGCTACAATAAAAGATGGCTGTGTACATAAAGTCATCGTGTGGTTTGCGGAATTGGATGTGATGATGAGAAATAAATTGAGAATCATACCTTCTGGCTGTTAGTTCTACATTTCGACACACGTTATTTTATTCAGTTGAAAAGCACTTGCATCTTTGCATGCATTTTGGCACATTATTTGCCTCAAAATTATGGTAATGATATAATTTTAGATTTTGACTCTCATCTATTCAATTCTAAGAAGACACTTATTGATATTTCACAATGAAAAATGGATGATTTTGCGAAAAATTCGGGAATAAATGCTTTCGTTGGTGATTTGCATCTAAACTCCATGTCAAAAGACCGGAGACTAACTGTCTTACTGAGTTCAACGTTCCGCTAGCTGAACTGAGAACTGCATTCCCACCTAACTTGCAGCCAAGAAGCCATTTAGCTGACTATAGGCGGTTTAGTCTCGCACGCAACCAATCGGTAATGCTATGTTTTCGGCAATCTGAACCAAAGCAGTAGTGAAGAACAAAAAGCACATTCAGTTGGAATTTAGATCAGGAGCATTTAATCAGGATTCTAGAAGTTTTTTCGGGGTGGGTTTCGTCGTCAACCAGATGGTGCAATGTCTTACGCGCCATCAATAGTTTTTAAATGCAGCAATAATGTCCGCAATGGTTTCTAAAACCATTGTTGATTGCTTAACATTTCGTTGAAATGGTATTCCACAATACAAGCGATTTTACGAGGTCAGCGAAGCAAATAATTTAGCTAATCAATTCCCCTAAAATTTGTGTAGGAATCCTCTGCGCATTTATGCTAGCGGATGACAGCGGCTGCGTAATTGAGCGTGAACACAATTGCAAGGGTTTTAATTTAAAGTCTGAATTTTTTAATGAGCCATCTAGTTTTCACGCGAATACTACCAAACAAACCATTATCTAAGGATATACCAGCTAAAATGCGCTTTGTTTTGCGGAAGTCAGCGTCTGACTTCTAATTTAGTTTCTTTAAATAGGACCACGTGAATGCCTCCAGCTCCCAAAATATCCGTAACAATACCTCGGGTTTCCTATAAGGCAAGGAGTGGAAAAATGGACGGGTAACTTTTGACAGACACAGTCTACGAATCACCAGGAAAAGCTAATACTTTCAAAGAACTGATTTTCAACCTGAGTTATACATGGTAAACACATAGGTTGTTGCCTTATTGACTCAACCAAGAAAGTATAATACTATGAAAACTGAGCTACCATTAAGAATATCGTAAATAGATCATATTGAGCGGATATAATAATCACGATTGATGCAAATTCCGCTAACATAAGCAAACCAAATAACAGTTAGGGGCTTTTGGCATTATTTTGGAGTTTCAATATAAAGCTTTAGAATTATAAATACAAGCAAGAAAATCAATGATGTTTGTGAAGGGCAACTTGAAGTATCATTTTTTGGCTTATTTGTCATGTCCTCGGCCTACGTCCTTACAAAGGAGACCTGAGTTTTGAAGTTGAGTGCGGTCGACCATGCAGCCAATTTTTAATGTTCAGCTTGGTCCCAAAGTAGGGCATTGCCTGTCTAGAACTGCAATAAGGCTGACTGCCGGTGAACGTTTAACAAGATAGAACCATTGCAGTCATGATTATCCATGCAGATCTTTATGATTGAAAATCGTTATATTTGAATGATTCACTTGTGATAACGGGACGTGAATAAGTATCTTGATCAAATAGCGGCTTGGCTTACCTTTCAAGTACGAATAAACTAAATGTTAGCTAGGACTGTTTAGTGCAATGAGAATGTGGACATAAATTTTTTATTTCAAATAAATATAATGGTAAAAATTTAAGATTATAAATATACCAGTCACATGCAAACATTGTGGGACATACACTTCACCGAGTCTATCTGTACAATAGCTGAGCGATAAAAATTTTAAATATTTAATTTGAAGGGACACGTAGCTAAATGATAAAGTAAATATTGATAAACTTATAAGCTGCGGGAAATTTTTCAAGCAGCCTTAAGTTTTAAGTCTGCCCATTTTTCACAATCCATTTACTTTACCAAGGTAACATCGTCTTAGATACCAGCAAAAACGATCGCATTTGCAATTCTTGCTTCAGGATTATAAAGTGTTAAAATCTTGCAAGTTTAAGGCCAATTTTGGGTTTGGTAACAGTTAAGTACAAGGCTCACTACAGAAACCTAATTCCCAGAATACTATAGCAAGTGACTAGTGGTAATGGTTTTTGATTTTTATCTTTAAGTATATATTTTATCTATGCTTTAAAAATATTAAATTTATTATCAAACACTGTTATTGAAAATTATCTTAAGCCATCAAACCTTTTGTTGTTGCTATATATTTGCTTTCTATTATACTTTTATCTACTATTTCCTGCTTTCTTTTGATATATTTATTTTATTTGCTGTTCTACCCATCCGTAATATCTAACCCATATAAAAACTGTAATTACCGGTCCCGAATGACATAATTGTGGAAATTTATCTTCCGTGTTGAACCCTATATTAGACTGGGTTTTACTTAAGTGTCGAAGAGAAGATTGCAGGCTGCAAGACATAGGAAGCAAAACCTCCTGTTATGGCAACAGACCTGCAATCACTTGAAGGGATAGTAAATAAACAATTTCATGGATCCTGATGTATTCAGGCAACGGCGCTGAAACCATCAGCTTCCTGTTACTCCACTTGGAGCCGCCGTTGTACACATACCGGAGGTAATCCTCAGTTACCAGCTATTAAGATCAAATATCGACTGCCATGGTTTAATTAAGGGTAATGCAACTGCTTTCGAAAAACTGGCAAATTCTTCTGGAGGCGTGTGGTCTAACACGCCAAAAAGCGTAAATAAATGACACCAACTCATAAGACGTGGCTCATTCAATGAGATCTGGACACATGTTTAGGTTTGAAGAAGCCGACATTCTTGCAAGGGTTGAAAACTATGTGAGACGCCAGTTGCTTGAGTCCTGCTTCACGGGCGCCTTGTCTATTATCAATTGCAATTCCTTTCTCACCCCATATTCTGTGCTAAGACCTAGTTCAGCCAGAGTAATTTACTCACCAAGGAGCGTGCAGAAGTAATATTTGGTAATGCCAGTGCCGAGGAATCAGCCGAACGAGACAGCATCACACCAACCTCCAAACGGGTCACGAATTTTCAGCCGGTCACACTACACACGCCGACTATCAAGCAATTTATTCATCAGCGGGCAATCATTTTCGATGACAGGGGACCTGTTAAGCATTGAAGGTATGCAGTAGCAGGGATGTTGCATCCTATAAATAAAGCAACTCCCGATGCGTCAAATAAAACTATCTAAGGTTGCCGGAATTCCAAACGTCAGGTGCATGAATATTTTATCCCAGCGATCATGTCTATGGTTTCTCGTGGGATAAGAATTTTCCCTTTTATCGAAAATTTTTAAATAAATGTTATTTGAAAAAAATGAAAGTATTCATGGATGTCCCAAGAAAAGAATGAAAGCCTACTCTTGCTTGAGGAAATTCCACCTGCATAGATTTTAGTAGTGTTGTTCAAAAATTACAGTTAAACACGCGACCGGATATCTTCATAAGAGATGCATACTGATTTTGAAATGTCCTTCGGTCATACTGTTTCCAGCGAATAAAATCGAGATTTTTAAAACAAATAGAAAATAACACAAGGGCAAGGCTCTGAGTATTTGTGCATGGGCAGTTAAAAGAGAGTTGTTAAACTAAATGCGTAATCAACCTCAAAACCTATTGGCCAAAGGCGTAAAACGGTAGAGAAATGATACTTGTTCCCACAAGAATGAAACACTGTTTGAGGCAATACAGAAGACAAGGATGCCATTGGAATTTAAAGAAACCTTCCTGCATTCAGGCAAATTAGAATTATGGTAAGTAGGTCACGTAGATGCTCATCTTTACGTAGTTGACGGTCTGAGCGCATCCTTAACCATCTTTTTTCATAAATAACCGATAAGCGACACCTATTTGGATTCTTGAACGTGACATTTTATGCAAAATGCAAAATTAAGGTTTGTTTTTGCAAAGAAGGATGAAATATAAGTCAGAGCAATTGAGAGGCAAAAGAGCAAAGTTTACCTCCAAGGTAATAATGCCGTATTTTCTGAAGTCGGAATCTCTACGTTCATTCAGAAAAGGCGATGTGTATGTAACGAATTCAAATAACGTATATAATTGATATTTTAACTTACCATACTAACAGCTAAGGTACTTTTTTAAAGGCCCAGACACGTGGTTCGCCGGTATTCTGCCAATGCTCGACACAGCTGCGAGGGGTCCGGCGCATAAGTGGGTCCCCAGCTTTCCCTATCTGCTTTCTGGTTGATATGCCCGTTTTGAACGTTCAGCTTTTTGATCTCCTGAGAAATTAATTTCCATTCGCGGCATAACTGAGTATACTGAAGATATTTAGGCGAACACCAAAATGGTTAGTGTATATTTGAGCTGAAACCTGCCAACCACTGCAAAATATGCACTTGCTGTCGACAAACAGACTTTACTAGCAAAAACTGATGTTGTAAGTTACCATATTAATAGCCTAGGTACTAGTTGCAATTCAGTGACACGTGTTTCGTTAGTAAATAATCTTAATTTATTTGTCCTGACTACGAAGAAAGCTCGGGAAGCTTCAAGCCAATGACAGCAAGGGCAAAAGCAACAATTTAAGTGAGCCTGGTGAGTATCTGGGGGATAACTTAAGAAACTTTGCATCTGCAGCAAATTTACTCTATCAGAATTGGTGGCATAGTCTGAACATGTAAAGTGACACGACTTCGATTAATTCGACGGCTGCTAATGTAGCCTCGTGAGTCAATTGAGTAAACTGTTGACTGTACTCAAATCTGGCCCTTAGTATCATTGTTTCAAGCCTCAGAAGGCCGCCGAAATTTTCATAATTAGGCATCGAAAATGCTTGAATGTATTCCAAATTATAATTAATAAAATTAATTTCTGTTGCATTAATAATATTCGTGTATGTTAACCAACAGAAAAAAACAACACATTCATTTACATAGATTTTGTCATCGATTGCACTCTTAAAGATTAACTGTAAACTCAGTTTAACATTAAAGTATGCCCCAGAGTAACATCGGGCTTACATAATCTTTTCTACAGATTTCAAAAATAGTCTTATTTCCCATTTTGAGCCGTACGGACAGTTAAGCGCAAGAATACTCACACCCACGTTCCGGTTAACAGCTCCATCGGGCGAAAACGAAAAACTATCTGATCTTCCCGCTGATGTATAATTTAACAAGCTCGGTTGCTTTGGATATTGACTTTTGTTACGACGTAAGTCACACTCTATCATCAACATCATGATGAAAGCTTCTTTGTCCAAATACCCGAAGTTAGTCCGTTTGTAGGTCATCCGAGTTAAAGAATGCGAAATCTAATTGTCAAGAGTGTTTCGGGAAGTAACTCAATTCAGGTTGAAACCGATTTGATTAAAGGAATTCAAAAATATAGGGCCAACGTCTTTTGGTTCTCTTGGGTTGCTTACCCAAGTGTGTGTGTGTTCATCCATCGCAAGGGAAGATGTCCACCATTTACTCAAGAGACGGTGACTGTGGTCAGGTATAGTGATAGCAGGCGCGCCACTACCTACCCCACTCTAACCCTCTCGACTGTGTTTAAACGGCGACAAGACAAAGCCGAGATGGCCGCACAGAGATAGGGCGTAGGCCACAGCCGTAAACACCGCCTAAACTAAGTATATAGTGACATAAGACTGCGCCGGTACTACTGCACTGTCTGCTCTCACTCACCTATAGTAGGCGTCTAGCCTGATTCTAAGAAGCCAGGCCTCGTTCTGCTAAACAACCACTACTGCTATTTCTAATGTTACTGCTAGGGTGCATCTGAGTAATATTGACGCTGGTTAACGTCAGCGCAGGGTTCACATCCCCTCAAACCTACCAAGAAGTGTAGTATTACTGGCGTTGGCACTGGTGCCACCACTTGTCAGCGTTTACGCTGACTGAGCCTTCAATAGGGTTCTTATACCCTTGATCTGAATAAGGAAGGTGAATCTGGGTTTAACTGCTTCGGGGAAGTACAGACTTGGGGCCTGAGCAAAGCTGTGCTTACCTTGGCTTCCGCACTCTCAGCTCGATCCCTCGAGCTGTACGGAATAAGACGCTGTTGCCATAGGTGCTTGCATATGACATAAGTGCTAATTCTAGAAAGTATACCTAATGAGGCTAGTAGATAGTATACTATAAGTACTACCTGTGTTTTTTCTATTTTTGGGGAGAAGCAACCAGTATGCCCTCCCCTGTCTGTATGAGGTAGAAGTGAGTAGCATTTAAATAATAATAGAGCTGGGTGTCCTGAGCAAAGATGCATACGCCTTGGTTTCCGCACTTTCAACTTGATCCATCTAACTGTACGGACTAAGAAGCTGCTGCTATAGGTACGTGCCTATGCCAGGAGTACTAGAGCCAGCAAGGGGTTCATGTCCCCTCAATCTCGACAAACAGTGTCGCTAGCCCTGATGCCACCATTTGTCAACGGCGATGCGGGCTGAGCCAACGCTAGGGCTTATATGCCTTTGCTCTCAGTAGGAATGTGAGACTGGGTTAAACTATTTCGGGTAGGTACACGCTTGGGGGACTGAGCAAGCTCTGCTTGACTTGGTTTCCGCACTGTTATCTCAAGGAAAGTAGTTCCACTGGTTGGAGTTTGGTCTGGGGCCGTATTCCCTTGATCTCTAGTGTACTACTTTTGAAAGTATAATTCTAGGGGCTAATTCTAGTAACCATACTTGCTAAGATCCATAGGTGGTAAACTACCATGCGGCCGGTGCATACATGTGAGACATTTTAGTTTAGTGTGCATTTATTAGGGGGTATTAGTCAACTCAAGGTTTGGGAAAGGTTTATGCAACAAGAGCTGCGGATCTGTCATGCATTTAGGTGGTAACAAAGTGACATGTGCCACTTGTCAGGATACTTATGTAAGAAGTGCTGTGCCTAGGCTAAAGTGCTGGTTCTAGTAATCATACTTGCTAAAGCCTGCACATGCATGTAGAAATGTTGGAATTTTGGTAACAGTAGGGTTAAAGAATGTGTATTTGATGATAGCTAAATATCTGCCACCGATGCGCGCTCAAATTTCGGGCGTTTGCACCATCCACAATATCTAGTTTTAGCTGAGAATTTGCGGAGCGCCGTCCGTCTAGTTGAAAGCAAGATTCTCCAGTAGTCCACTAGTCATGAAGCTTAACAACTTCCCTTATCAGCATTAATGGTTTAGAAATATGACGTTCATTCTATTTTATATCAATTCAGTTTAAAAGGTGGGAATATGAGTTTATCAGCTGAGGTGATTCTGTCTCATACGGCAGGTAAGGTTTTTAACTAGCTTTGCATTGTTACTGTTAGGACTCTTGCTTCATCTGCTAGTTCTTGATACTGATAGTACTAGTAGCGGCAGTGTTATTTCTATTTAACTGATAGTGGGATATTGCAAGTACCTCTTAAAGTAGAATTGATGTGTACAGTATGGAGGGCGCACACTAAAAGTATTAATCTAAAGGACAGCAGTACGAAATTACAGTATCAGGTAGGTACAGTAGGACAGTATAAATCAAATGCAACAGGAATAGGACAATTTCAGTGATGCTGGTAGTATTAATGTAAGTAAAACCAGCAAATCAGCAATCTCCATGCGTACGGCACTTTCAACTCTTTCCACCAGGCTGTCATCTTATTGGCTGACGAAATTTATTAAAAAATAGCTCAAGCTTAACCATGTCTGGCTAAATTTTGCATTGTCTAACTCCCTCTGATTACACAGGAGAGGTCTTCTTTGTAATAGGAGAAAAATCTGCTCTCTAGTCAACTCAGTTGCTGTAGGCTATAAGGTCGTAACAAGTGGCTACCGTAGCCTTTCTAGGATATCTAGATCTAGCTCAGATTGTTAGAGATAACCATTTTTCTAGAAATGTGCTCTACAAGTTCGGCACTAGAGGGCAACAGTATGACAGTACATTGCTGCAGTAAAAGCGCATTAATTGTGATGCTGAATATATAAGCGATTATAGTTCGTTCAGTCCATAGGAAACTCTTACTATATTTGCTCCAAAGATCATATAATCATACACGTTGGAAGTCGGCTCCAGATAAGAATAACAATGGAGACGGCCTGCCTACTGCCTAAACAGGATTCGGCGACTGAACTAAGTGCCGAGAGTACTGATGATCTGACATGGCGTCTAGGGGTTTTGTCTGTCCGGGCCATAGGAGAGTCATCTCTTGTGGTCACTGGGTGTAGCGTTCGGTTGACAGCACCCACCTAGTACTACTGAATGTATAAGATCGGGACCTAGTATGCAGCCGCAACCTTTATCGAGGATTATTTAGCCACTTGCTGCTAGTAGGCTATTATAATACTTTTTCCAGTAGTCAACTCCTTCTTCTGAGGTTTAGAGGACGTCTCAGGTCTAATAGGAGATCAATCTCTTATGTACTAAACTAACATTGCAATATCCTATAATTGTGTCGGTAGTTAAGTACTAATGAATAAGCAAGGTAGCACCTATACTGTAACAATATCTGAGTGTAAGACATGCATCTTATATTTGCAAGAACCATAGCTGATGGAAATATGCGCTTACAAGCCTCCTTGTCCTTCACGGAAGTGATCGGTAGAGCATGCTGGTAAAGCTGGGTTGATTTTTGCCGCTGTATAGATGACGCAGGCCAACAGACGATTGATGTAGCCGTTGAAAGTCCCATGATAATGTTTTGTGTCAATTGAGCGCCCAGATAGGTTCGTAAGCAACTAATAACTCTCTGTTTTGCACGCGACAGCTTCGGCCATCTATTTTGTTGATGCCCTAGTTATGCTCCAAGCAGGTTGATGCAGTGACTTGAGCGCGACTTAGGTTTTCAGTGATAGTCAACTTCCCGCAGCATTGAACCGCATTCTCGCTCATCACTCACCCAAGTAGCACATCCTTAATCCAGTATTCTTTTGACATAATCTCACAAACAATTACAAATTGATTTTTTCACTAACACATGGAGAAAAATTTTTTGTCAAAACCATCAATTACCAGTCAAGTTTCTTTATCTGAACTAACCTTTTTGACAACCCAGCCGGCAGTCACCTCAACTAAAGTATCAAGTGATGTTCAATAAAATTTCCTAATTATTTGGAATCCATCCAAAATGGATTCCTTCAAGGTCCAAGTTCAACACGAATGACATGCAGTTGAATTAAAACACGGAAAAAGTGTTGAACGTAATATCAGTATGGTAAAAGAGCATGAGTTTCATACCAAATCCGGAAATTTCGAAGACGTTAGAAATGGCTTGTATAAGTGTGCTCTCGATCTCTTTGAACAAGTGAATAAGTGAATAAGACATTTATATCGTCGAAGTTCACCTTGTGTTTACTGGCAGGGTTGGTGCAGGGCAGCTGACTTGCCTGTGATAATATTTTCCGCGCGCCGTATTCTCTTACCAAACTGGTCCGGTGGTAACATAAATTCAAAATGATCAGACACGAGACAGGGTGCAGGCATGCCATGAGTCTGTGCCTAGGCTTGCTACAAAGGCGATGTGCGACGACTATTATGGTTACGCATCCTAACGAACGCCTGACGTGATTTTCTGTGGCCCCCATGCTTCTCTGGCGTATTTACCGCGTGACACGTTACACGTGTCTCAGGTAATTAAAACGGCATAAACACAGCAGAGCTTGAAATAGCATTTGAGAAAAATCTCAGCGTATTTGCCTTCCAGAAAAAAATGCTATGTACAGCAAGTCAGCTCGTTAAAATATTCGATACTTCATTATAGTCTTCAACATAGCGTGATGAGAATTCATTAATTCCTGAACTGCTTGGAATATGATAAGCTAGACCAAATTAGATTTCGTTGGAGTTCACAAGTAGAAATTTCAGGGGAGTAGCAGCTTACATAAAAACCCATTTCTAGAAATCGATCATTCAAAACTATTTTGGGATTAAATTAGAAACGGCAGTTATAAGTATCAATTTTCTGCGTACCAATACAATGTATTTCATTCTGAATTAGTGTTGCAAATTGGGTAGTGTTATTTATGCTCTTCATTTGCATAGGCATTTTATTATTTTTTCTCATCATGTACTGGTTTTACCCCTCTTCGTTTATTATAGTTGCAATCAGTAAGTCATCTGCACACGACGCTAGCACAGTTTTGACGAAGGCAAAATTTAGCCAACATTTTGCAAATTATTCAACGACAATTCTTCCCTGTGTCAACAGTTGCAGTTTTCGACCATCATGCTTATTTTATGACCTTCTAGTGCTATCTCTTTTCACTATCTTGTTGTGCTATCTGATTTTGCCTGACGTCTTCTATCCACGGTGCATAAAGGACTTTATTTTGAAATTTGCGGAATGGGAACCAAAATAACAAAGCTTTTTCCCATGCAAATTTTGTTGCACATGCGGCGCCCGCCGAGATATTAGGAGTCCTTACAATGGCAATGAATACATAACGGTTTTCATTTTTATTGAGCGTCTGCCTTAGAACCTGGCTTCTACTGTTCATTTTTATCAAAGTCTAAAATCAAGATATTTGCTGAGTGTCTTTACCTATGTCAAAATTTCGGATATTTGGTTAAATACTGATAGCGTTATGATCAATATTTCCCAAAAGAACCCAAAATATGCAACGTACTTTTGAAATTTGAAACGTGCAACTAATACAGTCCTTGTCCCGGCGATTGTAACAACTTATCAATAGCCCAAGTAGTCCTTCAGACTGGAACGCAATGTTAGTTTGTTTTAACGTGCTTAAACGTTCTTCCTGTCGACCCGCTTGCCATACCACTGTTAGTAGGTCACATGAGTTAAAGAATAGATTAAAAGGTCAGTGCATGCAAAATGTCTTGCAAGCCAAGCGTCCTCCATATCGTTAACGCATTATTTACCTGTTAACATTGTGAAGAACAATGACGTCTTATCGGTATATTAGCATTCATCCTGAAAGTCACCTTCCAGATAGAAAATCTTCTTCCCTAGATGTTAGTAAATCCAAATATGAGGAGTGAATACTTAGAACCTGATTCATGTGCAAATAAATATTTGTTTAAGAGTGGAGAAATACGAACAAAACATTGAGTTATCGATGCATTGTCATTGTCTCGGATTAAAAATAACATGTCATGTAAATTACTTGTGAGTATAGAAATCCAAAACATCTTATTTGAACAAGGTTATTAAATATCAAATTAATATTAAATCCTGTTACTGAGTAACTTTTGGGATTTGGGGATAATCTGAGTCCTCCAAAAGACTGTGTAAAGCGAATAAGCTACGTTCCTGTATACATTATGGTAATGAGTTAGAAATCTGAACGCAATAAACACTTTTATTCACAGTTGGTTGACCACATTTGAATAAAGCTTGCAGTGGAAACCGAGTGTCCTAATTTCTCTTTGTAATTTTGACAATCAGATTTATTTCAGAAAACAAGGACAGGGGTCGCGTTTAAATGAAAGAAGAAACTTCAGAAGATGAATTGGCGAACATACGTTTGTTTTCGATAATTCTCATCAGGCCTTTACATTTATAGGGTAATTAAGTAAATTGACTATGCGGAAAGAAGAAACTCAAACGTTTCGGGATAATTAAACTTGCTATTCTGCAAATAAAAGCTTCTGTTCTCTGACTAAATCTGTGATGAAGAATCTACGAAGGATCTTGCAACGTCAGGCGAATAGAAGAAGTGTCCCAGGGGTTGAATCCTCTTCTTTCCACTGATTCATCTGTTTACCCATAAAAACATAATTTATAATCCGAGATAAGGAGACTCAAGGCATAAGCAGAAGCTTTACAAGGCATCATTGCAATTTTTAATTTAAAATGGGTCTTCTGTGTTAGTGGAAAAACATGGCACTGCTAAAAAATAAGGTTCCTAACATCATGATTTACACGCACTCATAACTGGATAGGGATTATGCAAAGGTTCCGGTAAAGGGTCTGGAAATTGCTCTAAAACTCGACCGGCTCCATGTATCGCTAACTCCCGCAAGTTCTGCGCACTACATGAACAACGGTCGCTTAACTGCATGCGTTCCTTTGTGCTCTCTATTCCTTTCCCTGGGCTGGCTCCACCAAACGCTCAACTTTGCATATCCAGCCGTCTCTTATCGACCTCACCACCCTGCCTCTATTTCCATGACTCACCCGGATGAAATGACGCACATAATTGCCGTTTGGTTTACCATTGACCCCGTTCCCATATAAATCTACTGGCCTGGCGAGAATTTGTCTAATGCTCGCCAATGACTGCTCTGAATTCACTGATAGAAATTTTTGCAGCTTAAATACAATGCAATAATTTAAATATGTTTTTTATATGAACATGTGCACAAAACGTTTGTTTTAAACTTCCTTGGTAGTAAATTACTTCTTATTCAAGGTATATGCATGACGAAATAGTACTTTTCATTGTATAAAAAGTTATAATTACTATTATTTTGAGACCATGAAATGTCTACTAAATTTAATCATTCTCAGACGTCCTTTAATACACCTTTAGAAGCGTACAACGAAGATCACAGTCAGGGCAAAGTTATCGAACACCGTATAATAGTTTACTGTCTACATAGATAAATGTTTCATTTTCCTTTTTTGCAGGATACAGCTTGTTGATACTGAACCCTGGACGCAAATACAGAGAAATATCAACTTCTTAATTATTCGATAGCTGATATGCATTGTCAAAACCGAACAAGATTAGTTCTTCGACTTAAGAAGTAGGTGTGTTTTTCTACAAGGTGTACAAGGCACAATAGGTCTATGCACGATTCCTATAAAATATATTTGTCGATACTTGCATGAGTATCTCATAGCCCGTTTTTATATAAATTCACTTGTCTGGTGAAAATTTATCCAAAGCTTACGGATTTTCATGAATAAGGATTTATGTTTGCTTACACCAACGTTTGTGTATAATTACTTTTTCACCGTGAAATGAGCGCACGACAGCAGAGCAACAGCCGCCAATTTGCCCGGAGGCTTAACCTTGATAAAGTCGAATGCGCAAGCGCGCATAGGCAATCTGCTCATGCTGCGATTCCTCCAAAAACCTTTAATGAAGACCTTTTTTCTGGGAAATTGCACTTGAAGTAACGCCCTTAATTCTCGAATTAAAAAGCGAACACTTTCGAATGATAATGGAAAAATTAATAGGTAGCCTACATTTTACTCAGTCGTAATTTATCGTTCCAAACATGTAAAAGGCAAGTTAAGTAGAGTACATTGTAAGTATAGTGAACTAAAATTCAAGACATTTAAGAGACAAAATAACGAGCAGTGGTCACAATAACTAGAAACGAACCTGGTTCTTTCCCTAGTGAAACAATCCGTTTGTTATTAAAATCCTGAACTGACAAAAACTGAACAAAAATTGAGCAAACCCGGCATTTTATTCTGTCAGTCCGTTTTTAATAAAAGTCGTCATACATTAAGTTGCGTTTTCCTTGTTCCATCTACTGGACTTTGGGCATGAATGGCTGCAGTATAAGTCGAGATTTTCACATCAAAAACTCACTTTGAAAAACAAAATAAAATTGTTTTCCTTTTATCACAAAAATGAATGCAGAATATTGCCAGTGATTTCATGGAATAAACGTAGTTGCAAAATGTTTCATCTAAACGATCAAGTGGTTGAGGTCGAGGTTTCAACTTTACAACGAACGCTGTAAAACTGTCGCTCGTTGAGAAATCGCTTTTCTTTGCATGCAAAGGCAAGCTTACCTTTGAGTTCTGGATGTAGATGACACGTTTTCGTGTAATATCGTAAAATCAGATAGCAGACAGGTACGGTCTGAGCAATTCGCCGCCCGGTGATACTCTCTTGGCAATAAAAAAAGCATTTCAACATTTTCCGTTTGCAAACTGCTTTCTTGCGTTCTCCGAAATTGTGTTAAAATGTACATTCTTATATAAAACATCGATGCTCATACATATCGAGATATATTGTCCCCAGAAAATTCACTAAGTAGGCTTTGTTTGCTGAAAGATTGCCTGCAACTTTTGGTCCATTTATGTACTTGGCTAGTAAAACATACGATAGGGGTCACATTTACTGATAAATTCAATGAGGAGTATATTAAATATTCTTATATTCTGGATATATGTACGAAAGGAATATATGTTTCTACTAATAGGAAAAATTACGGTTTGCTGTTAGGAAGGCCTGGACATGGGAGTATCTATGTAGAAGGATTTTTGAATGCCACAAAGCGAACTCCGCTTTAAGAGTAAAATTTAAAAAAGCGTAAACGAATGACAAATAAGTTAAAAAATTTGCATTAAAAATATTTTATACGCAATATATTTGCATAATTAAGAAATTTGAAAATTAAAAGCAAAATGCAGCTACTTAAGCTATAGTTTAAGGAATTCCATATTTTCCACGTGACCAAGATAAAGCCCCTTTTAACGCCGGTAAGAGGACGTTACTGAAATATCTTGGTACTGGGCTGTGAAAAATTACTATAACAATCCCAAAAATAATCTTTTCTGCTAGAAGAAAGCATTTTAGAATTTTGGCAAATATTTCATGGGAAAGTGGATCGATTTAAACTATATATGAAAATCTAAAGGAGCAGGAACTTCAAGTAACTTAAAATACAGTTAAAAGGTCCACATTGCGATTAAAAAAGGTTTCGGAGTTTCTGCGGACGGCATAAACCAATGTTCACTCACATGCGTTGTTCTGTGTAATATATTTACTAGACATTTTAGTTATCTATTCAGGTGTTTGGCATACACGCTTCAATATGATAACCGTGGCCTTTTGAGAAACCATCAGTATTCTCATTAACAATAAAGTTTGCGTTCAAATTCGAGTCACAGTGACGCCTGTCCTTATCACCGAAGCACTAAATGTCACCCAATGTTGCAGTTTTTTCAAGCCCACTAAACGTTCATGCCTATATAAATGAAACTATTCAGTTCATCACCAACCACCAACGCATTTGAACACACCCAAGTCACAAAATGTCTCAGCATGTCCCTGTAAAACTTCATTTCGTTGCAACTAGAGTTGAAGTTGCACATTTTAAATTAATGCAAAAATGCCGTTTCATTTGAAAGCGGTTAAGGGATTTTGTTTCTTATTTCAAATGCGCAAATAGTTATGCTAAGATTCGTTGAATGAAAGCATAAAGACGTACTAATTATCAATGCCTCTAATTGTTTGCCTAGTTTATGAGTGGAATTAACCAGAACTCGAAATATTTTCACATAAGACGAAACTTACTTGCTCCAGTTCCAACATGAGTATGAGCCCTTGTCGAAACACCAGGACAAAAAACAATAATATTTGTTTAGACAGAATATATGCTTGAAAAATCTCCCACTCATATATATTAATAACATCAAAGCCGACTGATAATCGGGTGCATTGGACACCAATGGTGATGCTTCCGTGACGGGTTAAAATGGAAGTTAATATTTTTTGGCCATAAAAGGCCTCACTTTGTCTTACAACTTGACCAAATTGTGAAGTTTTCGTTACTAAACAGATTATACAGTGGATCGCCCTTTAACGCATGCATAATTTTTGTGAGAAAAAGGTAGGTTTTATTTGCAGTCAAATGATTTCAAGGTAGTTTCTGTTCAGTGAATTTAAATACACTTTTCAGAATAAGCAACGCATAAACCGTTAAAGGCTTGGGCAGATGAATCTTCCTGTACGCGAGGCTGCTATGCTTTGAATACTTAACAATATACGAGGAATAAAAACCAAAATTGGTGGCGTTCTAATATCGTCCATTTTCTCGTACCACGAAGGTGAATTAAGCTTATCCAATGATAACGTGTGCTTGTCAAAAAGTTCATTGCGCTTAATTGTTTTTTGATAGCAACACCAAATTAATATTATGCACGTATGAATGCCAAGTAAAATACACTAGGTTTCGAACACAATCTAAAGATGCCGGCTGCTTAAACGTTACCTTTAAGCTGTTAATATAAGAACACGCAGAATTCTTCCTAGCTACTTTGAGAAGGCCGCATTTGATTGGATAATGCACTCCCCAATCGTGCGGCCAAATGTGTTTTACAGCCAACTTGTTGCATTGTGTTCCTACCCGACCTTCCTAACAGCTCTTTGCGAGAGTTTGCTTTCTTTTGGAAGCCAATCTTGACGATAGCCTCCACAAAGAGTTTGCCACATGTTAAACCTTTTTGGAAGATTAATGTTTGAATCAAAATCATGTGCGTGGACTTTTCTTTTGGCCAGCTGCTACGCTCTTATGGATGCTTATCATGAAAATGCATCGGTGGAGTACCTGCCTTTAAGAAATCTGGATATCGGTAAGCATTGCGTGATTCCAATTTAAAATAGAGAGTTTGATACACCTTGCAGTAAGAGTGAACAAAATAATAATCATAAATAAGTCTATAAAATGATGCAGGAAATAGATTTATCGTTTGCAATAGTAATAAAAATTGGCTTAAATAAATTATTTTCGTTCGAGTATTACTTTCTTATGTGCATGGTCTTAATAATCATTAACTTTTGCCCTAAACCCACTCAGCCTTAGTACTTTACAAGGTGCTAGCAAGGTCAACATAGTGAAAATATAGGTTTTTTTATCCCCGTCACTTAGAAAATGTCGCAAAAATATCAATCAAAGTCTGAGGTAGGACCTTGAATAAACGTTATGGACATGTGGCAAAGTTGCGTGCATATATATTTAGTCACAAGGTCATATATTATAAAACGCTAAGCAACTAATCAGTGTGAGACGAGCAGTATGTGTGTGAATGTGTATGGTGTGTTTTTGTTTGCAATCGCTAAACCAGACAGTTAGAAGGAACACCAAATTACATGCATAAAAAGTAATACCCTTACCCCTCTACAAAATTTTTAACAACTGCGTAAAGCGCGGACTTTTCTTCATGCTACACAAAGCACACTGAGGCTTGTATTACTTAACCACTGCCTTATAAATGAGGTTCTGATTCCCTCAAGACATTTTTTAACGATAAATCCTATTCCCGTTTCAGAATTAGTATAAAGACAGATCTCCTAGTCGATAACATATAACTCTGGCTGTCATTAACCATGGCTACGCCCTTAGCAATGTAATTCAAACAGCATTTGCAAAGTCACTCATTCCGTTTTCATGACAAGAGAAAGAAAAGTAGCAAAATAAGAACATCCAAAACGCATTTTACACTTAGGCTAGTCTTTGCTCGTTATCTCCCTCAACAGAGCGTGAGCCTGCTAGCTTGAGCAACATAAACGTTCTACACATGGCAAATGTGCATTCTAAATCCCAAAAGCGTCAAAAGTAGGGTTTAAGTTTTCGCAGTTTGCGCAATGGCCTTCCCAACGGGGCTTGTTTGCAAGAATCCTGGTAGAGGAATTTCACAAAAATATGTCCAAAAATAGAATGGAATAAATTAAAAGACCTCAGTGTTAAAAAAATTAAGCCAGCCTGCTCTATCATATTCAGTGGATTCCGTGCGTTGTAGTAGGCTTAGCGGGTTGCCTAATGTAACGCTTGATTAAAATCAAGATTTTCGATGGGAAATCGTATTTCTGGTGGTACAATTGTTGAGAATGTTTAACCGTTTCCCATGCTGGCGTGGGTTAGAGTGCCACCGATGCCACATTTATTTTTACAAATAAGACGAACGCAATATTTGATAGTTTCGGTGGAACCCAAACCAATAAAATCAAATGGGTAAAGCCAAGTGTACCCCCAACAAATTCAACCTAGTGGTCATTTTGAGATGCTATATAGATGTCTTAGGAAATTTCACTGGGGCCCTTACCTTATTATGTAAGAATAGATGGATTCCATACATTTTAATCAATTGCAACTAACTTAAATTTAGCCTAATTAAATCTTCGGTCTGCAGTCAATCATTAGTACGCTGACTGCACTAAAGCTTTGAATAGAAAATACGCAATGGTAGCCAAATTTGCATATTCTGGTCTAATGAATTATGGAAATATACAAAAGTAACTGTCAAAATAGAGCACATAATTTATTATGTGACTAAGACACAGCTCGTCGTTATATATTTTAATGCTAAAGTGGATCCGATGAAGACAAGAAAGGCCTGAACGGCTATTTCTGAATTATTAACCACCGTTAGTAAGTCATGCCCAATCGCTGGTGTGAATCATCCGATTCGAACCTGCAGATTTTGGCTACTAAGGTGTAACAATTTCATTGCGCCAAGAACCAGTTTTTTTTCAGTTATCACTGGAAATAAGATGACAGTATATCACTAGTAATAAGAAGTCGCTATGCGACTTCCTTTGAGGGCATTATACTCAGCACCAAGGCACAACATGACATATGTGCTCCTGGGCCAAGTCAGTGGGCCCCATGCTATCATATATATATATATATATATATACATATATATATATAGGTATTTTGTGGATATTAGTCTCTTGAAGTAGGATTGAATTTAGCAACAGAACTGGTTTTTGACGTTTTTTTTAAAGAGCTACAGATAAAGGTAATAAAGGGTTTTTTCGGGGTTTTTTAACTTCATGATCATCAATGAGGCTCCTTGTTACCACTAATGCTCTGCCAGTCTAATTAAATGTGAGCGTAGCAGGACATATTTTTATAGATAAGAAGATCCGATAAAATCAACGCAAGGATTGCTTACCATACGGGTTATGCAGCAAAACGAAGAGGATAGCCAGAAATAAAGAATTTTGGGAACCAGTAAATTGCATGCCACAAATGGCGTTTGAATCCTTAGAAACATGTAAAAAAAGGCAAAAACATTCTGGGTGTTTAAAAGCATGTGAGAGGATTGCAGTTGACTCTTTACCTCAGTGAACTCATACACAATACCTGACATCGTAAAAATTCGTCGTTATTCTTGATAAAACTAACAATTCTGATCAATTTCTTACAGTTTAGAGGCCCATTTCGGTAAATATGCATTTTCGAAGGACTGTGTGTTTACGTCTTGTAGTTATGCTTTATTCACAGTAAGGCCTAATATGTTTTATTTTGCCTGACCATGAGTAAAACATATGGGTGCAAATAGGACAGCACTTACAGAAACACGAGCTGACCTAATTTTTGTCATAACCAAAAGTCACAAAATAGACCAACAAGAGGTCGTAAAATTACTGACTGCAGCTCAAACGCTTAACTGCTGGATGAACTTAGAAATAATGACAGCAGTGTTTACTGATGCAAACCACAAATAAATTCCTTGGTTGAAATAATTGATTATAGTTGAGCGACTTGCTATCAAATGAACAAATTCGAAGGCGTGTTAAATGCTTCGGTGTATCAAGAGCATCGCCGCAGCACAAAATAAATAATCGGCGAAAGTAAATATTTATTGATGGCAAAGCAAGAATTTGAATACCGATATTTTATCTTCAATCAGGCAGAACAAGACTGCATATTTTGTTCATGCACGCATGAGCTCAAATAGTGATCTGAGTGTGAAAGTGGCCGAAGAACAGCCTAGCTGTCTCGTTTATTGCGGTAATTGTGCCACAAAATCAGTGCCGCCTGATTTGCAAAGAACTGACAGTTTGAGCGCATGATCACGAACTAACGGTGAAACCTGCAGAGCGATGCATGTACACAGGTTGGCACGGCCAGCCTCAAACATGGCGTCAAAGTTTGTGTGCGCTCGTGGATAGAACTTAAAACCTGCGCCAGCCGAACAACGAAAAAAAGTTATAAAAAGATAATTGCAAGCTGACATTTAGGCGCGCGGTCGACACATTTCGGTCCATGAAGCCACTACCCACCAACGCAGTAACAAAGAATGAATTTTAGTGCGATTAAATGATGTGCATTGCATGCGTTCTCGGTGGCTGCCGTTGGAAAATTTAGTCCGGATGCACAGTTTCCCATAAACGCCAATGCACTTGGAAGATCGCAAATGCTTAGTGAAATACAGTTATGCAAACACAATAACCTAAGAGGGGGCATAAACCTGCAACAAAACAGCCTGACTTCAGGACAACCGATATAATGTCTCCACCAGCAGCCCCGTGTTTCTTAATCTTTTAAAATATGGTAACTCCCAAAACTACAGTTCCTCGTTAATTTTACCCAACTACGTGAAGAGTGCTCAAATGGAGTTTTTCAAGCAAGTAAGTCAGGGTCCATGAAACACACGTTCTTAGCAGAAAGTTTTGGCAAGCTTAAATTAAACCATGACCTCGAAAATATAATTTTTATATTCTGTGAGAAACATCAAGTACTTCAATAGTGCAGAAAGCATTATGTCTAAATTTGAATAGCAATCACTAACGTCGAAGTCTGACAAGTTAAATAACATTGTTTTCCAAAAAATGTAGCTTTTTTCCATATCCTTAACAATATATCTCGCAAACTACCAGAAGCAATATTTTTGGATACCAATAAAAAATCAAGTTCCGCGCTATATGCAAAATCAAAACTTTAAAATCAAAATTACATTTTCAGTATAATACCAACTGACAGAAGCTGAACTACAAGCACGCATTTCACTGACGAAAATACGAGGAGTTAACAAGCCCCAGAATATATCAGAGCCCTTTACTTGTCTTGTGATATTCGAAGTCCAGATAATAAATATTTTTGGGAAACATCTCGTTGCCATTTAACCGGAGCCGTTTTTTTAGGGCAGTAGAGATGAAAAAAATCTGCTTCTGACAAATACCAGCGGAATCCTTTTCTACATCAGAGTGTTGTTTTGAGTGATATCATTTTTATGACAGCAAATATAGCACACTCCCAACTATGCAGGATGGTCAGTACTTCATGTGAAATGCGAAAATGTGTAAAGATGTATAAAAACTGGCAAAGGACATTAACTCGAGTGCGGCGGCAATTTCAGCTGCTACATTAGAGTTGGGCAACTCCTAGCTAATGACGACCATGAGCCAGAAATATGCATCCTAGAATTGCCTTTGCCTTGCTGGAATACCACTAATATTACACTAAGCAAGGTTTTAATACCGAATTATGTGCAGCTTAATTTGTTTTTTTGAACTGCCGTTGACTGACCACTTGCCAGACGTAGATTCGGTAAACAAGGGACCACTTTATTCGTAGGTGTTTTACTCACAGATTTTTACTGCCCTTATAAATACAAATAAATCTTTTTAGAAAATGTACAGAATTACCGTTCTTGTACCTCTCTGGTACAAATTTGAACCTCCCACATTTTTTACCAAAAGAAGGGTACATTTGAATTTCGACAATGTTTCTTAATTGCCGAGTAATTTTGAAACCTATCGATCGTTACACTTACATTTAAGGTTTCGAAACTATATGCCGTGTATATCTTGGCTAAGAAAAAGTCCGTTCTGTCCTGCGGTGTAAAAAAGTGGTCACATTGCTGTCATAAAGTCTTACAGAAATGTTGATCATGTAATTTACATTGTAAACAACCCTTCCTTTAGGTATAAAATTGACGAAGGCGTAGTTTTTACCAAATAATTAGAAAGAGAATTAATTAATTAATTTTTTCAATAAAATGTATTTAGATTTATAAGTATCGTGAAAGGCAATGAGTCAAATGCACACCACTTAAGCAGCCAGAAAACGGTTTGGGAGCGGTCAGATAGAGACTTATTAAGAAGCTTACATCCTGACATGACTGATGTCACGTTAGATTAGGCTGCACAGTAGTCAGTATTACAGCCCTACTAAATGTTGGTTTGCGAGTGATAACCATAATTTCGAAAATTTCGGCTCTTTGGAAGAAATACCAACCAGACTCTAGGGACTTTCCAAAAACACAGTGCTGCATGATATAATTTCAAGGATTTGGGCTCAGAAATGTGATGTTAAGTAGAAAAAGTCGAAGAGTTAGTTCGAACACATAATTTGACTCTTTGTTTTTCTGACGTGCCTCAACACGTGAATTGGGTTTGGCTGCCATCCATTGGATAACGATTTGGTGGTAAATATGAATGATCAAATCAGGAAATTCATGTTTTCTTCATCTTTATTCCATTCGAGGCCTATATTTCTTATCATGTCACCTTCGTTTGCAGCGAACTAAAACAAGTTGGAGAGTTTCATTTCTGCTTACTTCATAGAAGTGCAATGCCTTAGGGTTAAATAAAGCAAGCATTATTTGCTCAAACACTTTTGGCTAGAGAACACAGGTTGTGTTGTGAAAAACTTGAAGCATGTGCTGGGGATACAGTCAGAAAGATTATAACTTCTCAATCTTAAAAAAAGTTTAATTCCAATATGTTTTTGACTGTTTTTAGATGCAGGTAGTATTTTTTCGAACTGCCTGTAAATGCTCAAGCAGCCGTAACCAAAACAAGTAGATTCAACACAACGGGTAATAGAAAGTGAACATTTTTGACTTAAAATCGGCCAGTCGTATAGGAGCCGCAAGTGTGTCGATTTGGGCATTCAGAAAACTACAGTTTGCTCTTGCTTAATAAAGTCAGTAATCAGCCGTGAACCGTAGGTTGAAATTGCTGTGCCGAGGCTATGCACCAAGGAACTCCCTGAAACCTGATCTCAAGCTGAAGTCCTAGTATGCATCCCTGAATCCCTCCATAGGGACATAAAATGATGATCAACTAAACATGGAAACGTTATAGGCGGATTGAGCATACTTTATGGTTGCTAGTCGGACGTTTCTAACCTGGCATTAAGAACCCGACCGTTTGACCACTAAGCTTTAAAGCAACAGTCTGTTGTCCTGTCTGTTACAGTTGAAGATGCTAATTCAAACAGGAAAAGTGCTCTTCATTTCTGAATTTCTTTTAGATGGTTTGATTATCCACTTGTCCTATCAACCTACATGTGGAAAGAAGGGTAGTTCATCTGCAAACAAGAACATTGATCTGTTTGACCTCTAAGCAGGCCACACATTATATGAGGTAGACCAACACGGGAGCTACATCAGGCTGAAACACGCCTTATTCGAGTTGCACCCCTATAAGAAATGCCCAGGGGCCTGGTGTCCCACGTAGGTGATGGTTCAGGCCACGTCAGCCACCTGCGCCTTGTCTTGTCTCCGGTTCTTTGCATTTCGTCAAAATGCCGGGCTTCAGTGGGAGAGGAGAGAATACGATTAATACAGCGTAAATCTATTATCGCGAAAATCAATTTACTTGCAAGTCACCTGTCCCTGCTCCATCTTGCACGGTTGATCTTGTCGGATGCAACAATGAATACGATCTGCTGCTGAGTGAGAGGGCAATGGCTAAGAAAAGCTTGAGAGTATTCGCTCTTCATAACTGTATTGCGTAAATGCCGATGGCTTGTCACCAGTTCCTCGGGAGCATCGTAGCGTGAGTTAGAAATGGAATTCAACACACACAAATAAACAGTACCAAAAGCGCGGATTTAAAAGAAAAGAAAGGTTTTTTTCGAACCCATAGATAACTTATTTGACCTTTTAGAAAGTTTACGCTTCGTTTTTTACCTCACTTGCACATTCCATTTTATGTTCATGCTTTCCTCTACAGTTCTATGCACCGATGTCCACTTTTAGTTAACGTAGCGGACCTGACAGTCTTCACTTGTGCGTGAATTTGTTTACATCGAAACAAACTTACGCTATGTGTACCTCGCTGTTTCCTTTCACGTATCTCCTATCGTAGGTCGACGCGAAGTGCGCGTGTTGAGGTGTTTCCATACAACAGCGGAAAAATACCGTATGGCCGCTTTGCCTAACTTTATTTCGCGTACCTTCTTCCTGAACGACAGACAGCTAACCACAAACATAGTAGGTCTCAGAATGTTAATCTGGATATCGCAATAATTCAGTTTTTTTGTCGTGCGGATATGTGATTCATCCGCAAATGTCCAGTAGAAAAGAGGGTGTCCTTTGCTGCATTATAAACCTGGCATACCTTTGATCATCAGGGCATTGTCTGACTATCCAACTTTCAGTAGCGGCCAGAAGCACATTTAACATGGAAACAGATTCCCCTGGCTTAGTCTTTGCATAGGACCTTACTAATCACCACTTAAAACGTAGAAGGGGGGTCTTTCCTTACTTGGTGAAAGTTTTAATTTCCGCAAAAATGAATTATAAACTGTAAGAAGTGTAAGCAAAGAAGATGTTTGGCTTGTTGGAATTATGGCGCTAATTGGTAGTTTTTTCGACCTCGTACTGGTAGGCTATCTCTATAGGTAAAAGCAGCAGCAAAACAAGCAATATTTATAGGGAGCAGGGTTTATTAAAACCCAATTCAATCATTCGAGAGATGACCACGCGGGGCTCTGTATAGCAGTATCAGAGCGATAAATTGATTGAATGGGTTCTCATCGGAGGCTCTGACTTCAATAAATTCCGCACTCGTCTTGTTTCTAACGTGGGTGATTACCTTTGTTGCTGCAAAGTTGAATTTGTGACCTATTTATTTTAGGAAGTGTGATAAAAAACGCTAACAAATGCATGCCCGGAGTTCATTTTTATATAGCAATTACCTAACCTGCTAATAGCTACGTTGTAGAATGAAGAAACGCTCAAGATTGAGACGATACGTCCAATTTATCAATGCTTCATGCTAACTAGACAACATAATATAAAAGTCGCATTTATGTTGCAAAATATTAAAACATATATGGATAATTGCGTGACGAAAATGCTCCCGTTCGACTACGTGATTTCGCAGGATCAAATTCATGTCAAAACCACGCGCATTTATCCAATGTTTGAAGTTCTAAAAAAATGTCCGATAGACACTGACTGTTATCTAAAGCAAAACAAAGAAGAATACCATTTTTTAAGGAATTGAGAAGTGGAACAGGCCTAATAATTTTTAAACCCCGTTGTTTCAACTCTGCGTCCAAATCGAAACTCGAGGGATTTTTGTGACGAACTCCACCAAGTGCCCGACGTGTGTCAATTATCTGCGCATAAAATGCAATAATACTGTTGTTGATCTAAAAATGCTTCCCCACCATTCTTAAGAAGAATACTTGACAATCGAGTGACAAGCGCAATGTCGCTGAACGACGAGAGCCTTTAGGTCAAATGATGAAACATATGGGCCAGAACAGAGTGTCACTCTCATTTTGTTCAATTTTGCGAGGACGTATATGCTAAGAGCCTAATTTTACTCTTGCTGACAGCTTGCTATCCGAAAATGACACCTACCATTACCTGCAGAAGTACGGATGAACAATCTTCTTATCCATTTATTTTGCGACAGACGATTAATAAGCCTACCTTGTCATGTAACCTACGTGGGTTGGTGGCATAAACATAAAATAAATAGTAATAAAATTACCCAAATTTCTGAATGCATTAGTTAGTATTAGAGGCATCAAAATGTCGTGTGATAACAGAATCAGATATCAAAAACCGAGTGCATACTTATCTGATATTCACAAGAAATGATCATTGGATAGGTTGTGCCCGGCTGCGAAAGACTGATACTCTTTCGCTACTTGGCATTGAGTAAGGTTGTAATACTGATTATCGATAGTCTTTTCTGAAACCATTTCAAATACAATGGGATGCTGGCTTTTAACGAGTTTCTTTCCAACCGCTAAGGAAACGCACGTATTGTAAAAATGGCTTCTTAAGAGGTATGCATTTTCTCATTGATGATGACTGTCTTCCTAAATTCAAATGTATTTTACGTAAAAAATAAAAAAAAAATATTAATTGTTCTCGTTTCATAGAAAAACACGCCTTCATTAAATTTTAGTCCTAAACAAAAGGCGTCTTTCAATTTTAAAAAGAGCTTGCCATTTGGCGAATAATTATTGAACTAATGACTGCTATACTTGAATCTAAAGTTTAAAAACTGCGCACTTTGTATATCCTGTTGAAGGAAATATACGTGTTCTCGTACGGTTTGAGGAAGAAATCACATAGTTCTCATAAAATATTGCAACAGATGTAGAAACTGTTATATACGTTAAAGGCAGCATTAATAAATTGACGGATGTAATGCATAATGAGAAAACACCTCACAATCGTAAAAAACTCATGATTAAAAGCTTTTTTTTAAAACCGAAAGATACTCTTTCACAAGGTTTAACACTTAAGGAAGGCGTAATTTTCTACAAAACGAGTAAAAGAAATAATTTTTTATTTATGTTTCCTGTAAAGCATATTTGAACCTAGAAAGACAGTCAAAATCAATGATAAAATGCATCCTACTTTAGCAGCCATTTTTTTGGTAGATACATTGTGTTAGTGGTCAGAAGGAGGCTCGTTAAAAAGCCAGCATCCTATCGTGACTGAAATGTCTTCAGAACAGACTATCAATAATCAGTATTAAAACGTTACTCAACGCCAATTAGCGAAATTATATCAATATTTCGCAAAGTCTGGCATGTTACACAAATTCTCGGTCGTACTCTATATATCAGTAAGTGCATCGGATAGTCGATGAGAAATAAAGTCACAAAATCGGCAGATATAGGTATGAAAGCCTTCAGGTTATACGGCTTCGTAAGCGTTAAGATCTTATCAAATGCCATTTATGAGAGATCACTTAACGTCACTGTGACCTTACATCACAGTACATCAGGCCTGCAAACAGGTAGCCGATTGGTAAAGGAACTCGGAGCATTGCAGATAATTGCTAACTCTGAGCTGCCGATTGATCATTAGGTGATAACTATTTCCCTCACAAGCATTTTTTCGCACTTTTCAAAATTTGGTTGATTACACAATACAGTGAAATAATGTAGCTCAAGACTACATACTAAATTATATTCAAACTATTGTTAAATTTCGCTCTGAATCAAAGCGAGCAACGGCTATAATGCACTGTATTTTGAAACGGGCTTTACCTTTTTCTTTGTCAAAGTGCTCACAAACAAAGGGGGTATGAATGAAACAATACCATCACACGACGACTGGAGCAGCAGGTCAAATGATTCACATACAAACCAACATACGTGCTTTAAGGGATGTTTGATAACAATCGGCATTGAAACGCTTTAGCAGCAATACTTACGCAAGAAGGGCCTAGTTTTATTGCGCAAATCTAGCATTAATGGTTGTATGTTGGCCACATGGTTTGATAACGCGCGGAGCACATTTAACTCTGAGTTTAACAACAAAATGCGCACTCAATGCCTCCAAAATCAGATGAAAAAAGAAGAAGAGGATAATGCTGCGGTCAATATGGCAAGGCATTTCTTGACGCATCCAGGCGGTGAGGGCACAGGATGGTATGCAAAGAAATGGAAGATAGGTCAGAAGTCAGTACGTCCATAGCAGTCAGGAGTTAATAAAGGAGTCAAGAGTGCCACAGAGGCAGATCGGAAGACCGCAGCGGTTGGCGGGCGCAACGATAGGATAAGACTAACGTTCAGTGTTGAACAGAAGCTGCCATGAAACATATTTGACTATGTGTAATAAAGATTTCCCAGAACGCACTATAGGTGTGCCTGGATTTTATTTCGATAGATGGGAAACAAGGACAGGCGAGAGAAAGTGAAATCAGAGTTCGCATTATGCTGTCTTATTTTTGACTTGGTGAAAAGATCAAATAAAAAGTTGAAACCACCGACTTAACAGTTTTCTAGACAGAATTTACCATCAGACGGGGGCTTTGGTTTGCAAAAGAAGATCAATCAACAGTGCGTTAAAGAGTCGCTTCATTCCCTCGACTGCAGTTTTAGTTATGTCCTTAAGACCTTGGTTGAATCCTATGCACGTGGAGAACAGAGATGTATATTGAGGCCTGGCAAAATAAAATAATTTTTCTTCGTCTGTGAAAACTGCATCCCTGACACTCACTGTTTCCAATCGTACTGAACGTCAGCGGACCTGCAGATAGTGGTCAGCGGTACTTTTTTGAATAAAAAAATGATCAATATCCTCACCAGAACTAGGACAGGACTCGGGCGCAAAAAACATAGATTTATTTGGCATATGAAATACAATGGCTGCAAAGTCGGGCATTTTGGTGAATCCATTACCTACCGTAGGGCAACAACCGTTTACTAAATATGTCTTAGTTAGCGAAGTTTTGGCGGCTAAAACTAGCTGCCAATAATTCACGACATTTATTAAAAGTTAAGCAAAATATCAAGTAAAAGTCATCTAATGTTGTTAAGACATAACTATTTTTTCCGATGGAGGCGAAAATACCAGCAATGCTCAAATTCGTGTCACGTGCAAATGAGTAAGTTGTAAAAATACACAAGAGTGTTTGCGCAAAAATGTATGAAACACTGTAAGCATAATAGCCTTTTAACATATCCGCGTTAAGAATACTTAAAGTTACCATTCTCAAAAATATACACGTTCATAATGGTTACGCAAAAGTTTTAAAACTCCTTCACGAGATTATGCTGCACATTTGGAATTTCATATGGTTCCAGGTTCAAATAATGAAATTTAGAAGGAGCTCACTTGTCTTCTTTGACAAATACCCCCAAGGATTAACAAATTCTTAAAACTTTCTGTCCGAAGAGCTTGAAAGTAAATAATGCTAGGTGATTTTCTGAAAAAAGTTCAAATATGCAAGATGAATTAAAAAAATAAAGAATAAATTGGCCTGATTTTCAGCTTCTTCCTCAAACGCATCACCAGACACTCGTAGCTAAAGATGCATTAAAAGACTATACTTCAGTAAAATTACTATGCTGGCTTTAGCGATGGGTTAAAGGATGCCATTAAAATGTCAGTGAATGCTCTGCGGGTTATGATTAGGTCTGCTAGTGGGATATTGCTAGGACTGGCAAAGTTCTGCTTGCGTTCTTTATAAATAAGGTATTAGCCACTTATCACATACAACAGACTTCTGCCCAAATTTGTTGTCATTTTGCTCGCTAAGATTACTTTTCTTAGTATTCTGAATTTATTACATATCAACATAATATGTATGCCATCCTGACAAGATCCTATGGCTTTCCGTTTTCCCATTTTTGTCTACACATGCCGCATGTCAAGAACAGGACACAGAAGTGTGACTTCGTAACTAGGTGATTAAGTTGCCTTGCACTTGTAGTGGAAAGTAAGAACTTCTATTTTAGTACCATTTACCAGTTTAAGAACCGGTGTTTACAAAGGCTGTAAATAGCGAGGCATTCGTGAAGTCAGCTCTGACATTAAGAGACGAATTAAGCAATGCGATTGGAATTCACCGCAGCTTCTCTGACTTTGTAGCCAATGTCTACCTGAATACATGATATTTAAGATGTTGAACTTTATTTGCCACGCTCTACTGCGTAGGCCAGTGAATAGTTAAAAAAAACAGGAAAGCTAAGCCAGAGTACTTAAGGAACGAGATAAAAGAAAGCTTTCTTAGGCCATCTCACCAGAGCCTTTTGGTACAAAAAAGGAAGCATGCCGTTATCAAGTTAATTATATCCGCAACAGGCAGGCGCGCGGTAGATCCAACGAGTGGATTTTCAATTTGTTTGACAAAATTGATAATGTTCTTGCAAAGGAATTGTGGAAATATTTCATTTGGACTTCTTTGATGCTTTTGTTTGTTGCAAGAGGATTCAACACTGAAACTGAGATTAATTACTCAATTGCGTTTCCACATTTTGTGTTCATGTGTTTGAATAAAAATTGCCATAAGACTGACGCGTGAGGTACAAGTTTACTTGAGAATAAAAGAGATGAATTTTATTTTGAAAAAAACTTCAAGAATTCTTCAATTGTTATCCACTTCGTCTTTCAGAATGTATACCATGAATACTGGCACCCGAAATCAAAAAAGATTTAATAATAAGAATCCAAACTTTTGTGTTTTCCTTTAAGTCCTTACGCATTCCAAACGCATGAAAAAAATACCGAATCGATACATTGACAGCGACCACAGCCAACTAAAGACTTATTCATCGCAATGTGAGACACCGTATACAAAATTACACAGGAAATAACTTTAGTTCTTATTCTATGACAAATAAAGATCAAACTTTGAATGCATGGTTTCATACGCATTCGAAATTATTTATTTCATTCATTGAATAGATTTAAGGCGCAAAATGAGGGTTAGCAGGAAATAGCTCATTTTAGATGAGTATATCAAAGAAAAAAGTGGATCCGATTGAAGGAACGATAACTTTTTTTCACAAAGAAGGAATTTCATATGCTACAGAATGCCTGAACGTGTTTTACTATAAAACACCAATTAAGAAGAAAAAAATTTAAGTGAAATCGGCTTAAAGGTCAGAAATGTTTTTGTCCGTTCATGCAAGCGAGGTATGTGCATGTATGAGATAAGACAATATTGTCTACAGTGGTCACCGCTGACCACATAATTTTCCTTAATTTGCATAAGTTTGATCACTACTCCAATACCAGTGTGAATTTATTGAGGAAAACAAAGAAATTAGAACGAAAGGCATAAGGACTTTTAAGTATTCAACAAAATACAGGAATTAGGAAGTGTTCGTAAGGAATATACAATTTTCTCGATAATGCCGTGGTTCTAGAGACGTAAAAAGAGCTCTTAATTAGAACAATAAATTTAGATATTGTGTTGAGCTGAAAACTTAAAGCAACCACTTTCTATATAATCAAATATTTTTTTTCTACTCAAAACATTCTGTAAAGTCTATTCTTACGGGTTACGTATTAATTGAATGTCTTCGAAAAAAGTGTAGCATCAAATTGCTTACTTTTACTATCTTCACTGATCAATTCATAATTTGCGCATCTGTTCGACGCTTACACCAAAACCTTTAAAATAAGGTATATGTAAAGAGTATTTACCGAACGAAAGTGTTTTTGGATATAAGTTCTTAGAATGCTGGCCATGTTGCTTGTTTGTAGGAATGGCTCGTAACAGCAAACCACATTGTCAAGAGTAAATCATGTCAGCAGTATAAATCTGTAACTAATATTCCTTTGATTAATAAAAATCTTTCCATAAAAGGTCACCTCTTAGAAATTGCTTTGGTTTTATATTCGGCTGACGAAATTCTGTGTATCTGAAATTTCTCCAACGTAATGTCACAATGAAATTTGAAAGATTTGAGAAATTCTTTAAGTTTTCTGAAGATCAACGATTCAATTTGACTGGAAATAAAAGAACTTTCGGTTCTCTTTATAATAGTTTACTTTGCGCATGAGCAGATTAATTCCCCTTTCAGATATATACTGGCGAATTTAATAAAACTGGCCATATACATTGCCAGTTTTTGAAGTTTTTATTATTTTTTTCGCCTGTTCCCTTTCTGAATAAAGTAAAAAAGGATTGCTGAGTATACAAAAAACTATTTTTCTTCACGACTCCCATTAAATAAAGCATTATTTGTGCTTAATCTACAAAAAAATGCTAGACATTTGGTTTTTGTTGAAAGACATTTGAAGTTTATTGCTGCATTCAAGCAAAAACACTTCTGTTAATGCATTTATTACAAAAAAACTTCACCAGATAGCTAAACATAATTTCTTAAACACATATGCTTAATGTTACTGCAAACAAATTTGGTTCCTTTAACTTGGCTTCACTGCAATCTCAACAATTTTGCATAAACATTTCCATGTTCTTACTGTACCTTTTAATTTATTTTGGAGTTCCTTCTTAATATTACCAAGTTTAACGTGCGGTTTGGTTCGCTCTTTTGTATAAGCATAGGAAATTCCTTTTTTATGAGCCGACTCCCAATTTTTTCAAACCTAATGGTTATTTCTCTGAATAAACCTTAGTAAAATGACGCTTTAAATTAGTTAAAGGCTTTTGCAGAATTCAATAAACTAAATGAATCACAAAAGTGTTTTAAAATCGATGCCAAAGTGTCCAAACAAATTTCATAATTAGCATTGCATGGTATTTGGCGGCTACTGTAGAAAAGAAGCGTGGATTAAGTTAAAAAATCGTTCATTTGCTACGGTTTTGCCATAATATTCAGGAATAAACATATAAGGCTGTTTTTGTTTTACCACCCCATTAATAAGGACGACAAAAAAGCGTATATGAGCACCCAAAACATGCCATCACTATATGTCTCAAAAGTTTACTCTGAAGTTCAGAATGAACGATAAAAGGAAACTACAGACGAAACGACTAAAAGATTCTCAATTTTTGCAAAATCATAGTACAGATTCGGCCACACTGCGAACCAAGCCTAAACGTATAAATGTAGATGTAAAATTGTCCAGTTTATACCAAAAAGTTAGCTATTTCACCATTTTTCCTATTTCGTAGGGCAGTCAAGAAAGCAGTCAAGCGTTAAGATTTTTATCTTGACTAAAGCTTTGAAAATGGTCAATAACGCAGATAGTTGACGTCGAAAAATCTAAATAAAGATCTTTTTAAAGATATAATTTATAAAAGAAAGCCTTTTAGTTGACCTTAGGCGTATAACTGTCTGGCATTTGTAACGGACGTTCATTTTTCTCGGCAATGAGTTGATGGTTGAAAATTTAGATAAATTGATCATGGTAACAGTTCTTATCTAAATGTCAGGAATCAACTCAGCCAGAAGCGCACCAGTCAAGTTACTGTGTATCCCGTGGGACCATAGCGAAGACTTGAGAGAATTCGATAGGAATGCCACTGACAATAGGTGAATTGGAAAGAAAAGAGGAAACATCAGATTGGCTTAAGGTTAACACATTCAGTGAGATTACAGAACGTTAGAAAAAATCCTTACAACGAAAGAACACAGAACAGAAGTTGTTCGCCTGTGGCAACAAGATGACTCGACACAGATACAGGATGGGAGGCATACGACATGAGAAAAACGTAAGAGGGACTGCTTAGTTTAGTACATGTTTATCAAGTACCCTCTTCAGATAATTTGAAACTCTAGACATCGGCATTTGACAGAGTACACTTCGCTGTCATTTTCAGCTAATGAATGAGAAGTAAGGCCCAGTCGCCGTTTAAGGGGATTCACTAGTCCCGATTTCTGGTCTGCTCAAATTGGTGGTTGAGAAGTTATGTCTAAGTCAAAGAAAACATAGGTTTCCGCAAGCCAGTTTTTTCTGACACGTAGATTCAGCAGAAATGCGCTTCCTCACCAAACAGATTGTCACTTCAGAAGGCCACTTGAAGAGCATATCCTTGGTTTCGATAAATTCCCATCGAGACAGTTAATATATCAAAAAACAGCAAAAAAGCTAAAACTACTGTAAATAACGCTTGCCGATTCATACAAATGAGTTTTAGAAATTTGAGGGGAAGATAAGAGAAGACTGAGCAACTGCAGCTTATGGAGTCTTACACATCAATTCCTACTTCCCACTTATTTTTCTACGAAAACGGTGGTTATTGGGTTTTATGGGTGGGGAATTAGGACATGCAGTGGAATATATTTTAATGAAGGCTAAATATATTTTAATTTTACTGTATTTTTACGTATTGTTAATTTATATCTGTAGATTTTTCTTATCTGTATTATCATTTAACTTATTACGGAAAAACTCGATTATCAAATTGCAGGTTTCTTGAATTTCCAGCAAAATTAAACTGTTGGCTAGTAAGTCGTCTACTTCAACTTACCTGAGGTCCAACTCACTGTTCTGGAGTTAAATAAGTATAGTACGCGGCGCGAAGCACCGTGCACACCCTCCATTTACATGTATAACAACTTACTCTTACTGGCCACCGGAAGCAACTTGTACTAATTTTTTTATTTTGCACTTTCTTCTAAAAACTTCCTACTCCACTACCAAAACTCTAAAACCAATTTTTTTGCAGGACAAAATGCTGGGATTAGGGATATGCGAGTGGAATAGCTTTGCCAAAGACTACTATAATTGCACTATGGTATTGGTGAAACCATTCCAAAGGGAAATGGGAGCAGAAGAGAGAGAGAGGACGTAGAAGGGTGCATGCAGTTTACCAATTGTTTGCCATACCTGACGGGTTCTTTTGTGTGTACGAGACCGGCTTCTTCGACCTGATAATGGTTGCATCTTCTGTTTCTAGCAGACCCTAACTCAGAACATCGAGATAGTTTGGTATGATCTTATAAATCACCATGAAGTGTTCGTCGGGGTCCACACGATATTCGGCATCAATAATGTGCACGAGGATAGCGCTGTTTTTGCTCATAGCCTCGCAGTTTCCCGGCTATGCCAGGAGGTGCTTCCTTATTATCCTGGATAATTGTCGATTTGTGTGAACATAATAAACGTAAAGATGCACGTGAAGGTAGCCTAAGCCTGCTAATTACCCTCACCTTCCTCGTGCGAGAGGAGGTTGGTTGACAATAATTCCCGTACTTTCGCTGCTGAGAGGTTCTTGACACGGCTAGGTCAAGGCGTACTCTCAGGAGTTCACTTGATGCAAGGAAACATTGAGAAATAGCGCTTTTTCACAGTGAATGTGATGGGCCTATTTGGATACCTTCCCTCACAAAGCAGGTCCTGATTCCTCTTACGCCACATTATCATTATGTATGAGATGAACTTTGAGATGCTGCATCGGCAAACGCTACGTTAATACATATAATATAAGGAAAGGTTTCAGTCAAACATGCACAATTGGATGCTAGGTGATAATTCAGTCGTGTATTTTATCTGGTTGGGGGACAAACAATGGCTGCGATAACCAATCGTGTAAACTAATCTAAGACGGTAGTCCAAGCGCTAACACTTTTTTATAGATCTACAAAATTAGGCTACTTCCTCTTTTGCAGAAATTAGAGAAGTCAAATTAAAGCAAGTAAGCTTAATTCTTTGCAAATTTATTAACTGCTCAAGCCATTCAAAGTAATTAAAACAAAATTTATACAAATTCAATGGGACAGCTTGGCTTTTAGCCGGCAATATAGTGCAAGATATGACTGTAGTTTTACAGTACAGTAAGGAATACTTTTCTTTTTTTTCAAAAATCCAAAATTGCATGTCGTTCTCCGAAGTTTGCAACTTTATGAAGATAAAAAATCCCCACCGAAGAATTGCCATCTCTCACAAAGCATAATTTAAAAATGGGTATCGAAAGCTAGAATTCAATTTTATTCTGTAAAATATCCAAATAAAAAAGCAAAACGACTGCATAAAATAAATATTAACATTTACATTTGTTAATTCTGCACGTAAACTTCGCAGTCTTGAAAATATATATTGAGCATATTATATTCATTGCGGTATATATGATGAATGCCATGATTAAACAAAGCCTACAACTTATTCCGCTGTCCATTATCCACGAGAAGAATCCATAATGTTGGGTCATAATAACGGTTCATAGAGAGTGACGACCCAAGTTGGGGCCAAGCAAATAATTTTCAAAAAAACGAATCTCCGATAACGACATTAAATTATAATTTATATGAAATACAGCATCATTAGTGTGTATGTTCATTTGGGCCTAAAACCTAAATAAACTGTTCTAGGGGCTCGGTAACTTTGCGTAATTTAGTTGTTCCAATTGTCAAATAATTGCGGCCTAAGTGGAAGTCGAACCCACACAACGTGGAAGGCTTTTGTGCAGCCAACGCTCTACCATTGCGCTACAAGGCTCAACGATTTTTGATTTCGGTGAGAGGACTTTAAAAAACATTGTAAATGAGAAATGCTGGTAACAGCTTCCCTCTAACAGCGCATATTTGACCGAGCAGATGCTATATAATACAAATGGTTTGTTGAAGAGGTCTCCCGTTTATGTCATAGCCTGCAGTTCTTGGGAGCTTAACACTGAAAAGGATGATTTCGCGGCAGAATATTTTAGCTGGGTCGCCGCCCTCTTTGCACAAATCAGTGTTTTTCGAAAATAATCATTCTTTTTTTTTCATGTGAAACTTATGAAATGTGTTTGCTTCGGAAGCCAAAATGACATAGTAATTCTCATCATTTTTGCGCAGATATTTGCTAAGATTTTATGAGCTTTCAATCACATTGTTCAACATAGGCAAAATGCCTATCTTTTATCTACTATACGTTCGCTTCTGATATTTAATAGCAATCATATCTGCGCAATTGCTGTCCATCGTTTAAATTGTTCGACTGCGGAATTAAAAAATAAATGTTAAGTTAGATCAGGCGATAGGAAAATTGACAAAAAAAGCAACCACATTGCTCAGTAATCGATTCCGAGAGCCGGTTATGGTAATTTGTTAACAATTTTAGCCGCCGTGCAGCTACGGACGGGATTCATGAATAAGCCTTAAGGCAGAACTTGATGAGCGAATTTCTTTAGCGATGTTCAAGAAATGACAGTGTTCCTGCATTTAACCGGCACAAACAAAAGGCCGTCTTACAGTGTTTAAAACTTTGAACTTCTAATTAAGAGGTCGCGGGTTTGAGCCTGGGCTTGCTTTCCTTGTTCTTGCTAGCAATGGTAATCTGCCCCTATGCGGCTGCTGGTAGGACTTGAGAAAAAGCCCCAAGGCCAAACAAGATGAGAGGGGTTCAGTTAGCTATCTGTGAGCTTTAATCAACGAAGTCAGATAGGAAGTTGTCAGCCACGTGAAGTAAATGCACATTATCTGACAAAAAGAAAAATCTCAAAGAAAGGCGTCCTTTGGAAAGATGAGTAAATTTTCGACACTGGATCGCCAGGTCATCGTCTCAAAGGACGTCTTTCCTTGAAATTAAATTTCTTAGGATGCCTGCCTTTCAGTTTATACAATCTGTTGAATAAAGTGCACTTACTTTTTGAGCAACAGGGTGCTGACCAAGCCCGTCGGAATGGCAACATGGGAATACTTCTGGTTCATGTGCTCCTGTCCTATTTCTAAAATTATTTATCCAGGTCTTTAAAATAAGCTTACGTTATTTGCTTGTATCTGGAATAAATGTCAAAGTTTCAATCTGTTCAGCCTCAAACAGGCATAGAATTTGTGAATCAGGTCATTTCTGGTAATCCTTTTAGGTTAAAAGACTGCCTTCGTGAAGTCTTATCAAGGCGTGTTAATGCAACGATTATTTGCCCGTTTTTTTGTAGATGACAATATTTACTTCTGGAAGTAAGCTTTTGGCTGTTGGCACATATGATGTCTTTTTACCATTTTAAAGGTGGCACACAGTAGATATCCGTCATGGTTTACGCTCGCCGATTCTATTATGCCAAGACAGCCATTAGAGTGCCGCGAAGCTTATTGGCTCATTTTAACCCCAGGACCCTCCATAAAAATTTCGCTAAAAATGCATTTCAAATACCAAAATCACATCCTATTGAACCTGCCGACAGGCAGTTGCAAAGAACACAAGTGAAGTCCACCCATCGCATCATCAGAATTCAGACCCTCGGGGAAAAATGATACAAGGGGTCGATGAACGCTAACCGGTCGCCTGCGACACTATCTTTTCACCTTTTGTCTTGAGTCTCATTCTAGAGCCCCGCTAGCAGTCATGCAGCGGGCAGAAGTGTTAATAGATATACATTGCCGGCAAAGACTAAGGGACATCCAGAGCCCCAGAATGTGCTTCAATTGGGCTCGAACCCGCCGGAAGTTTCATAGGTCTGGAAATGAGGCAAAAATGGCCATTCTAGTCTTCGTTGGATTTTCCGACAATATTAATCCTTTCTGCGAATGTTAGATATCATGTGAGCCAGGTTTTTTGACTGGCGACTAGGCAGTTGTGGGTCAGCGATGTCACCAACCTTAAGAGGCTTGTAACGAAGGACCAACGGGTGACTGCCTATGACCTATACCTCCTTATTTGCACACTTCCCCGGTCCTGGTATGCATAATATTGATATGAAAAACACTAAGAAATATTTCAACCTACATGGTAGCAGTGTCGCCAACAAGTCTGCTAGAAGGTAAGACCGATAAGACTGGACCATCACCTCATCGCAGTTTATCCGTAGGTTAAACGTGCTAGCACTGGATACCGTGAATTTATCCGGCTGTAGATTTAGTCTTTTGAATTTTTTCAGCAGACTGAATCTGATATCTGAATATAAGGTCAGCAATTTGGGATGCCGATCCAGTCAATTTTTTACTGTGTACTTTGGCTTGCCCTTGGGTGATCAGACAGAACTGAAGGGAGCATCCGCATTGAAGACTGTGAGTGATCATCGAATCAGACAAAGACCGTTTTTAGATTCTCAGGACTCATAAGTCTACCAGCAATATTGTATCTGAATTATAAAATGCTGAAAACGTTACAGTGATTTAGTAAGATCTTGTTTTTTGGAGTTGGTGGCACATGAGTTATCGAAACTGGCAACCCTCTAATAAGGTTTGGATTTCGTAAAGGTAGTGTGTTCTGTATCAATTGCCCTCTTGCTCGATGTTACTGCTTTTTCTGTCGCTAGTGAATCACATTCGACCCTGGGATGTACTGAATAATAATTGTGGGCAGAATACGGTGTTAACTGGAAGCTTAAATGCAAAATTGGGAGCTGATACTTTAACGGCCAGATACGCTTCATGATTTGTTGATCTGGCCACTACTTTGCCATATCATTTTTCCACGGAAGCCAGTCTTCCTTGCAAGGGTACCTTTACGCATGCTAACAATAGCTACCATGCAACACAAGAAAGCTAGGTACGGCATTTGTCAACAGTCCAGAGCCATATATTGTCATCTGCGTTGTGGTAACGCTTCGCACAAATTAATGTTAGCCGTAACGTTTGTAATGAGGAAGTAAAAACGCGAGACACAAGCAAGATTGCAAAGGAACAGCGTAGCGATCTGAAATCATTTCTGTCAGACGCAAAACATATGAGATTAAAAAAACCAGCTAGCTAGCATACGTGTGGCCTCAATAAATTGCCACTTGGGCAATACATTTACATGGGACCGGGTGGAAGTTAAAACACTCGGTCAATGATATTTTCCTTTTCATAGAAGTGAGTTGCGAGAGTAAGGAGGGGGTGGGCGATGATAAACTGCTACCTTAGTGGTAGTACACGTTTAAGGGAGCCGTTCCAGTGAGAAATGGTGAGGAGAAAGAGCACATGCGGTTAAGCAACCATTGGCCATTCTAAGCGCAGCACTTTCAGGAGGTACCTGTGTGCATACAAGATTGGCTTTTGAAACAAAATAACGGTCTCTTCTGCTGTTGGTAGCAGATACTCAAACACAACCTTACGACAGTTTTGTGGGACCCTATAAATCGCCCGGAAATCTTCGTTTAGGTCCACATGAAGTAAGGAATCCACAATGTATGCGAGATTGACAATGTCTATACTCCTTTCTTTGCTCTCTCTCAACCCATGCCGGAAGACGTTTGTTTTTTATCTCGGATAGGCATTGACTCGTGCAACCACTATGACGTGCTCTTCAGGTGCAACTAACTGTGTGTGGAATTGGTCTGTGTCGGCAACCTGCCCTTACCTCCTCCGTCCAAAATTGGGTTGGTCGTGAATAATAGTCAGACTCTCGCTGCCGGAGTCTTCGTGAAACTGTTAGGTCAAGGTGGCCTCTCAGACATTCACTTGTTAAATACCCTTGAAAGGAAAAGAAGTATTTTTTCCATCCAAAATCTGATGGTTTTTACTAGTCTGGCAACCATTTTTTTTATAATGAATTTATCAGGATGCGCGTTCGCCAAGAGCAGGTCCTGAATCTTATAAAAAGCCTTCTCAGTACTGTCTGTCAAGAACATTTACCAGCCCTTTGCGTCAAGCATTTCCATTGGATGGATATGAAACTGTCGAAGTCCATATATTATCCAAATGGGAGTCCTTTTAATAAACGCCCCTTCGGATACTACTGACAGGTTTTCGACATGGGACTTAGAACATGTGGTTTAAACCTCCAGTTGGAACGCAGTGGACGGATGTGCTCAACTGATAGCATTAAGAAGTACACCTACATTGGGTTCTACTGTGATGGCAGCAAATATGTCATCAAAGTAATGACTACAGTGCTAGTGCTTATAGATCTGATCTTTTGGTTACAATTTTTTCCGGCACACCCATAGAAACGTGGACTTAGGGAGGTCCGTAAGAGGTGAGCTCATCGCAACCCCATTTATTTTACATAACAAAACTGCGCATTTAGTGTGCATGTTAGCAATAGTTGTTTGAGCCCATTTTTCAGTTTTTCAGTTTCCTATTTTCCTGCTCAAATGATACCAACCACCTACTCGCGCAGTTAATTAGATAAGAATTTCGCCAGATTTAACTGGAATCACACAGGGGTAAAGTTTGCCGATATTTACTGACCGGAAGACAAAATACGACCGATTTCTTTCCAGCATTCGTACCTTGCCCCCTAACGCGTGCGTAGACAAATGCTAACGGATGTTTAACCATCGAAAACCACTGTTATTTACAGGTCGAATTTACACGATTAACTCGTCATGTGGCCTGCGCACATTGGTATGAATATCTTTAGTTTAATGATTTGCAGACGATGTTTTTGGGAGATAACGTTAACGTATTGGTGAATTTTGTGATGTGCAATGAAAAATAACGTTTCAAGCGTGCGGAAAATCAATGGTTATACGCAGTGGAACCTGATTGGTAGGTGTGGACTCATTAAGTCTGGGTTGTGTCACCTTACTCTCTTCCAGCGTACTTTGAAGTGTTCATAAACACCATCAAATTGTATGAACTTGTTGATGGATGAGTCATCGGAGTGCATGGCCTCAAGAAAGTCTTAGCCATTTTAGATGGACAGACTCCGACGGTGGGTGTTTCATCCCATGAAAAGGTGTGTCCTGTGTCAAGGCAATGCATATCCACTTCAGACAAATTGTTGCGTCTCTTCACGGCAAATTGGTGCTCGTGGATGCACTCTGAGGCAGATCGACATGTTTGGCCACAATGTACAGTATCACAAATCCCGAATAGGATTTTTTAGATTAATTCCTTCTTATTAAGGTAGCCTTACCTATTATAAGGGTGTAAAATCTGGGTGGGTAAAGTAGCCAGCGGTTTTGCATCATTTTTACTTGATTTTTTCGCAAATGCCTTTCAATAAGTTCAGACTATCTGTTGATATAAGGGAGGGTTTGCCATGTATTTGTTTTAGGCGCATGAGTGGAACCATCTAAACCCCTTTTCTTGCGTTTTTGTTGTTTCATGCATCGGCGTTTAAAGTCTGTGGGAGTAACGTTGCGGAAAACGAAGCAAAGAGATAATTAAGCTCGATTCACTAGGGTTTTTGTCAGAGCAGTGTGTCTTCGCTCGGTGTAGCATTTCAGGCATTTTGCGATATCTCCTGGCAGTTGTTTTATCCCATTAAGGCCACTCAATACTTTGCCAAAAGATGATATTTGCTTCTTGGTAGGGTTTGTGGGAAGCGGTCAAAAGGTTGAAAAATCTTTCAATAGTGATAGCATTTTGATTGTAGTTTGATTTATTCAAGAAAGTAGTTGACCCGCCCTTGTCTGCGGGAAGTATATGTACATTTTAATCAGCTTTTAAGTTCCTTAGTGATGCATTTTCTTCAAAGGATAGAGATGAAAACTGATTCCAATCCGTTGAGGCATGGACAGCACTGTTTCGGATTGTAAATCATTCGTCGTCACAGAGGTCTCCTATTAAAAGGAAAGAGTCCAAGCTGGCTAGGAAATACAAGCACTTAGAATCAGAATGGTTGTTTTTCATCCGTTCGGAAAGCCAACTTTTCTCAGTTGCTCTAAGGGCTCTGGAGGACAGGTTTACGACTTTTGTTGCAGATTGTTGGACAGCACTGTTTCAGATTATAAGCCAACAATCTGCAGCAAAAGTTGTGAACCTGTCTTCCAGAGCCCTTACAGCATTTGAGAAAACGGATGAAAAAAATCCATTGTGATTCTAAGTACTTGTATTTCCCAGCCAGCTTGGAGTCTTTGCTTTAAATAAGAGAAATATATGACGACGAATGGCTTACAATCTGAAACAGTGCCGTCCATGCCTCAAAGGATCGGAATCAATTTTCATCTCTATCCTCTAAAAAAATACAGCACTTAGGAACTTAAAAGCTAATGAAAATATAAGCACACATTAAGCAGACAAAAGAGGCTCAACTGCCACCTTGAACCAAAAAACGTGGTAATTTATAATGGTAAGAGTAATTTCAGTTGCCAAGGTATTTTATAAAATGTCCGCCTTGGAAGATAAATAAAGGCCATTTGGAAAATCACAGCTTTAGTATGTTCCGATAATACAGGGCGTCATAAAAATGTATACGCATTTTACTTATTTATAAAATTGGTGTTTATCATTATTTTATTATTAAAAAAAGGAAAAGGGATTAAGAAGTAGGTTTTTATAGCTCTTATCACTAAATGTTCTCAAAATGACATCCATTTTGATCATGCCACCACTAAAAACGCAAAACAATGAAATCGCACATACCATTAAACATTTCAACAAAATAATTTGCACCTTGAATGCACTGTCGTTTATCCGTCAGTTACACTTATCTGCTCCCCTATCTGACAATGATTGCGGATGTGAGCTGAAATAATAACAGAATAAAAGTATTTTTCTGCCTTTAATTTTTGGTTTTACACTGCCATTTGAAACTCAATATTTGCTTGCATAGGCTCAGTCAGCGTCAACAAATAGTGGCATCAGTGCTAGCACCAGTACTACTTCACTTCTTGTTGAGATTGAGGGAATATTAACCCTATGCTGATTTAAACCAGCATCAATTCTGATTAACAATACAGACTGAAATAGTACCAGCGCACATATAACTTAGCTGCACCATAATAATAACATTATAAATAGCAGTAGTGGTTGTTAGCAGTACGAGCCCTGGCTTCTTAGAATCAGGCTAGACACCTTCTATAGGTGAGTGAGAGTAGACAGTGCAGTAGTACCGGCACAAAGTTTACTGTCACGACATACTTAGTTTAGGCTGTGTTTACGGCTGTGGCCTACGCTTTGTCCCTGCGCGGCCATCTCGACTTGCCTTGTCGCCATTTAAATGCAGTTGGGAGGGTTTTGAGTGGGGTAGGTAGTGGCGCGCCTACTATCACTACATCTGACTACAGTCACCGTCTCTGCTCTTGAGTAAATGGTGGACATCTTCGCTTACAATGGTCGAACTAACACACGTTCTGATAATACAGGGCGTCCTAAAATTGTATACACATTTTATTTATGTGTAAAATTGGTGTTTATCATAATGTTTTGATTAAATAAATGTGAGGGTATAAAGAAGAACTATTTTATTGTTTTTATCACTGAATGTTCTCAAAATGACGTCCATTCAGCTCATGACACTGCTGAAAACGTGAAACAGTGGAATGGCGCATACCATGAAAATGTTCCCCTGGTGTTCGGGTGCATTCATGTTCGGTAGCTTCTTATAACTCAGCCGCTGTTGCAAAAGTCAAAATGCAGATAAAGAAACAATAAAAGGATCCTTTTAAATATTTCTAAGTTTTAGAAATAACAAAAAAATAATAAACACCTAGTTTAAAATTTCTTTAAATTTTTCTAGATTTTTTTGGGATATCCTGTATAAATACAAAACCGAAAGTTATTAGATGATTACTTTGAAAAATAAATGCTACCATGACGTTGTTACTAGAACTGCTACAAAAATTATCTAGTGACAAAAAATTTCTCAAATTTATTTTCATGAACTACATTTAAGTTGGTTTGAAGAAATAATGACTGTTGTCAGCGGGGTTACTTTTTGTTTCTTTCTCATACAAAAACGTTAAAGAGACTGAGCTCGACAAATGTGCAATAGTATGTCGAATAAAATTAAATGTTGTCTAGCGTTACAGCTACAATGCAGTGTGAACAAAGTGGAGACAGTTTTCATAAAAATATGGGAAGCGAAGTCAGTCCTTTGAGCGAAGACTTTCTGTGAATTGTGTTCCTGTCATCTGCCAGTTCATAAACTAACGTTACATAGGTATTATTATCAAAGTATTATCTCATATCTAAACCACACGTGATCACTAGTCTCTTCTAGTGCTGGTCGACACAAATGCCAGTTTACATCACTAGCAAACATTCTCTAAAAATAAATTTAATCTTGTGAAATGCAAAAGCCTTAGGTAAAAGGTAAGTCTGAATCCCAACGAAAGGCGACCGTTGTGTCAGAAAGGATAAGTTAGGTTCGCGCTGTCACTTAAGTTACTTAATTTGCCCTCGTTTTAATCAGGCGGCCTCCAATATAACTGTCACACATTAGCAAATACAAAAGTCAAATACACAAAGATATTGCGGTAAATAGATGAATGTTTTAATAGGATACTCTCCAAACGTTTTGAATGGACTTTTGTGGGAATTTTTTATATTCCTGGTGAGAATATCAGTAAAAATAGATTGAAGAATGCTATTAGTTCCTGTTTATTTATATAGCATTGCCGACAAAGACAAATACCAAAATGTGCGCCACTATATTTTTACAAAAAATATTCATCCTCCGGTCTGTTCTATATTGAGCTTTATTACCCACAGAAACAAAGTAACTAAAATGATTTCCTTTCAGCTCATATGACATTAGAAACTTCAAGCCCGTAAGGAAGACATTTCCGCAACCCGGAACATAGAACATAACACTTCTTCCATGTTACTTACAAAATTACAGTTTCTCACTTATTTAACAACCCCTGAACATGATTTTGACTGCTTTTGTGCGCACATTTCTAACTAAGTTACCGCTGAACCCAGACATTTGTGTAAAGTAAGAAAAACCAATTATTCTCCAATAATTTACTTGGTAGTTCGCTAAAACTGACTGCTCAAGGCTGCATGCTCGTTCAGAGTCTTAGTAGTAAACAACAAGTACCAAGTGCTAGCAATTGAGTGAATCAACAGACGTAACAATATAATGCCTTGCCAGAATGAATCTTTCTGGTGTTACGAACTTTTGCTATCTCAGACAGTTTTTTTTACTCAAAAAACTGATGTTAACCGCTAAATTCACTAGGTAATGCCATGGAATTTAAAGTGGATGGACTCTTCTAGGCAAGCTGCAAACAATAAACTACTTTTATTGTGAAAATAACAATAATAAGGTGCCCTTTTAGTTAATTCACACTTCAAGCCTTAACTGTTTCACCGTATACATCATATAATAGGTATGCAAGAAGCGAAAAAATATTTTAGTGAGCTGTAAACTTTAATGAGTAAACAGAGATAAAAATAGCTCAACAGTTGCTGCAAGAAAATATTGAGTTTCAGATGGCATTGTACAACCGAAAAAGAATGGCCATTTTAGCCCACATCCGCAATCATTGTCAGATAGGGCAGCAGATAAGTGTAACTGACAGATAAGCGACAGTGCATTCAATAAACGTAGTTATTAAGCAACCAACATTTATATATTTGCAATCTGAGCACTCGTCAGCAATGATGGAATTTGGTGATATGACGGTGCGGTTTTTCGCATCCGAGTCGTTGAATACTGCAACTGTATGAACAGTTTTTGTCATAAAATTGTGTTGCGGATTGTTATCTTCTCACTTCTTTGACGATAACTGAGAGGGTAACAGTTATATGGATCAGTCAGGAAACTATTATCTCTGAATTTTGTAAACTGTAGGCGGGGCTAGTGGTCACTTATTCTTAATTTATCATTTTATGAGTTTATTAAATTGATTTAGGCTGGTATATTTTTTAATAATCGCACGTTCTTATGTTGATTCGTTTAAGCTTTTGAAAATAATTGTGTGCAGTTTTTTATGTTTTTTTGGATATATCTCCCTTTCTTTCCCTCCTGAGCCCAAGTTTAACCCTTATTAAGACCGGTTCTCGATTATACATTTCTGAGGGTTTCGTTTTGCTGACGATCGATACATCTGTTTAGTGTCACTGAGCGGAATAATCTAAAGAACATTTTGGGCTCGTTGCTGAGAAACTGGACGTCTTTTTGATCGTTCGAACCTGTGGCGGCATGGTTTCAATAGAACGGACACTTTCTTCCTGGGACATATGGCTTATACCACAGACATTGGGTACCTGGGCAATTCCAGGTTCGAAAACCGCCGATTTCTTACCCTTTTTGCTCAAATGAGTCAGACAGCCATTCAACTATGCAATATAAGAGTATTCTGACATAGGCTCACATTAAACGATCGAAGCCTTTGCGAAATTTCCACAAACTTACATTTCATGGAGTAAAGTGGGAGTATAGCACTGAAAACTCCCCGGGATTGACTCTAATATAGGCAAACATCAAGGGTCAAGTGCGAAGGTAAAGCTTATTCACGGCCAGACTTAGTGTGTACATACAAACCAAGGGCTACACCTACTAGCATGTCCTGCATACAAAATAAGGGTATCATGGGCAGCTTTATTCTTTATATGCGCATAGTTCACTCGCAAGGCAACTTGTTCATAAGAGATAACGGACGGTCAAGTGAGGTGGCTTCAAGCCATGCCATCTTAGTTGTTTACGGTTTTGACACTTTTTGTAGATCCTAAAAACCCGTTCAAAACCAATCAAATGTATGCCTTTTCGGATGGAACTAACGCAGTCTAATAAGTTCACTCTGAGCAACAACGATCAGTTTCTTCTGGTCCTGACTAGCCTCTGTGGAAGTACAATTTTTGGACAATCTGTTGCGTCAGACAGGCCTGACGATACAAATGAACGCGAGTATAAGAATATAATTTCGCTTTTCAGAGGATAGGCACAAAGGACGAGGGGACACTAATTCAGATGCGACGTGGCCAAAATAAAGGAGGAACCCAGGCGTCAACGGACTTTTGAGTCAACCGCCACATGATCTTACTAACACTTATGTGGTTTTAAGAGCAGGGAGCCAGCGAAGGCATCGAACAAAAGGGCTACTGATTATTATCACTGAAAATTATATGCGAGTGCAGGAACAAAATCCCTATTTGTCTGCAATTTTGGATTCCCTCTCGAACCTACGCGATTGTCACCTTTCGCGAGAATGTTGGCCACATCAAAGTCGAATGTGTGACTGGGTGTCGTTCGATGAGCAGCGAATTGAAAAATGACATAATTTCACCTCACTGCTGTCACGCACTCGGTGATTCTTATGTTTGCTCGTATCAGCGAGTAACGTCACTGTCAAAATGGGGATCAGATTTGTGGTTCAAGGTTAAAACAGTGGTTCTCAGTTCCAGACTAAAAGTGTTGCAGTTCGATAGAAGAGAATAGACGAAGTCCAGTAAGCAGTTAAGAAGTAAAAGACGCGATCGTTGGACCAGGAATTTCATCGGCCTAACGTTTTGGATTCTGTCGCAAACACTTTATTACAGATAACCGCAGAATAGAGTGATATTTGCACAAATTACGCAGTATTTATAGCTATTAGTGGCCAAGCGACCACAGGATCAATGTAATTATCAGCTGCAGTAACCAATGCTGAGGGTCATTATTGGTGGAATGCTGTTTAGCTGTCCCCAATCGAGTCGTTCATGTTGGATTCAGGCTTGATAACTACGCGAAAATTATGTTTGTTGTCTTTGGAGTTGTTGCTGGGCCTGGCACTTCAAACGTGTTTGATTGTCCTGCTAAGACAACGTCTCAGTACGGACTATGGGAACGGCAAGTCGTTTTGCTTGTTGATTAACTGTGAGCCTGAGAATTAGGACTCGAGCAGCTCGTGGCTCACGCGCTTTTTACCTCTTGCGAGGTTTTCGGCCTCATTAAACTTGAAACTAGGGTCGGGTTCCGTCTAGTTAGCTGCAACCTGGGAGTTAGTATCTTTTCTCCTTAACGCCACTGCCTGTTCGGCCATTCGCATCCGGAGTTATCTCCCGGTTTCTACGGCATCGTTGCTTTGTCCACAACTACACCAGATCCGGTTGCAATATATGCGCCACATAGAGAGGGGTACACGCGCGTCCCTACAGAATCAGAAATGCAGGACAAAAACCAATACGTGAAACGCCATAACAACAGCAAACTTACCTTGGTGGACGTCTCGCCTTATTTCACACCTTGTGAAGCAACCTTTTTTGAACAGCTACAAAAATCGTAAGACGGGTTTCTTATACGTTCGAATATTTAAGGTGCACTTTTCGAACGATTTGGTTGACTAGTGTGTCCGTCAGACTTACTAGCTTTCTGACATGTAGACAGTTTGGTTTGTCTATTTATCAGAAGCGAAAGTTGGAAATATATGACAGTTTTCTGGTTTTTAGCTATCTTCCATGCTGTGGGTGCTGTATGAAAAACCCTTTTTTATACGCTACTCATTACCTCTCGGTAGAGTGTGAATATAACGTAAATAATTCGCTGAATTTAATCTCAGAAATACACCAGACTGCGAGGGTAATTGCACACGCTAGTAACAAAACAGGCCGGGAATTGATTGAAGCCTAGGCCTCGGATGAGATTCTGGACAATCTATTTGTCGATCTGGCGCTGGCGTACATCGCACTGCGTAGGCATCGCCGGAATGATGACACTATCTGTTGACTGTTCCCTTCCTAACGATCGATTGGTCCCCGCGTCCTTTAATTTTTGCTTGTCTTTCGTGTATGCCTTTTATTTCTGACAAATAACTCTTGAAGGGGCCCGAAAGCCTAGAAAAGTAAAAATGATGATTCCGATGATGGCCACACCTTCTTCTTCTCCATCTACGTTACACTAAACCTAGTGCTACCCTAAACCTGGGTCCTACGATAAGCATGAACCCAAACAAGTACCCCTAAATTAATACTTCCACCTATCTAGGATTATTAACGGCTCCCCTTCATTCCGGATAATTACCATCTGGTGCGTAAATTACTTGATGACCAACGTACGGACTATTATCTGGTTCAATTTAATCTCCCACTTCGGTGTGTTTGGTGGTTGGATTTAGTGAGCCACCACCATTGAGGTTTGAAATTGTGTCTTACCGAGTGGGGGCTGCATTCCCATTCCTGAAGACGACTATTAGGTATCCTGGCTGGATAAACAGTGAAGCCATTTACAGGATAAGAAACAGCCACTGCGCTATTTTTTCTTCTAGATGGGTGAAATTGTCTTCCGAAGCCATTTCAGCTAACCAGCATTTAGAACTTTCGCTGGCTTTCGATCTATTGCAAAATTAGCTGCAGGTTGATCATGGAGAGAAATGGAAACAGAAAAAAGAGAAGCAATAGTGATCAATTCAAAAACGACGCCCGGTCTTCGCACATAACCTGATGTATCGTAGACACCGGGTCTAACTGTTCAAAGTGTTGACTGGTTGGTAATAGTGTCCAAATTCATTTAAATCTTGTTTTAACTATGGCTTATGATGGTGGCTACTATGGTGAAAATTGTGATCGTGGTTTTCCTTATTTTTGCTCTTTCCTGCTTTTACCTTCATTAACGAATCCTGTGCAGCCATCCGCAAAATATCTGTATGGGATTAAAAGGACCAACAAATTGATAACATCACATAATCTGATCGGTAAAAGATACCAGTAACGTAAGCTAGAGCTTTTTTCGCCCAGATCAGAAAATCGTAGTACATATCCAGTTTAAAATATCATGCCCATCATCTCTCGGAGAAGAAAAATATAAGGGAGGAAGTTCTTCGGCCGAACTGTATTTGTAGTAAAATTTCGGGAAACCCTCGTTTCCATCATCAGAATGTAGAGTCTACTCTTCCGTAGGTTTTGAATTAATGCTCCTTGCCGTCAGTGTCTTATTTTTAGCGTGTCCCATGCGTGTGCGTTCGCTTACCCCTTGGTTGTTGGTTGGTTGTGATCTCTTTAATATCGACCGATAGTGGGCTTGTGTCTCCTGCGTGCACGAGCCCGAGAGCGCTCGGAGTTAATTCCAACAACCGATTGGTCCTACCGATCGGCCAATGAGCAGTTGAAAGCACGTGCATTGCGCCCGGTTACAATAGGAGGCTGGCTGTGGGGCACGTTAATTCAAGGCCCTTAAAAGGGTAAGCCTGGCACTCTGATGATGGAAACGAGTGTTTCCGAAATGTCAGTACAAATACAATTCGACCCCAGAACTCGTCGCCTCCTCCTCCTCATCTTCCTCTTCAGGAACTGATGAGCACGACATGATATCTGTACCTCGAATCATTGCGCGTATTCGAAAAGAAACCCTTTTTACGTTCTTGCTTTTCGATAAAGGATAAACGTGATGTGTCAAAGTAGAACAGCAATGGAATACAGTGCGATTATCCATTTTATCTGCTAACGCCATCGATAAACTGCGAGAAGGCACTGGAGAGGAACCTAAGATGGTCTTTTTGTCAGCCAACTCGCCGGTTCGTTTCATTTTCAAAAAAATACGCAAAACGGTGCGGAAGATAATGTCGTCCTTTCGGAGCTGCGAAGAATCATCTGCTAGCGAATATAACTTAAACTATACGAATGTTCATGCATGCATTTAAAGAGAACGAAAACTACGCGTTATCTTGAAATTATTATTCTCGAATTTTCAGTCAAGTCAACAAAATGCCTTTTAAAATTATTCACTAAAAGACCTACTCGGGGACAGTGGGAGTTAAAAACACCCAATCCGACCGCTTATGGAGAAGAGAGACATTTAAGAGTCAAACAGATATAGTTGAAAAAAGGCATATTTTTACAATATTCCTATAGTCAGAGAGCGGATGGAGTGTTTCAGTTGGATTCGTGGATGTTTTGTTGCCACAACCCAATTAAGGTTTCAAGTGCCTTTTGAGTCAGCGTAGTCTAAAAACCTGAACAAGCACCTTCTGTGCATAAGTAACTGCATGACGATCAATCAAGCATCAGAAAAAATCTCGCTGTTAAGAAAGTTGGAGCAATTCACAGCACCTCGATGTCTCCAAGGGCTTGACTGGCCTATATTCGGCATCCGCTGTTAAACAGTTCAGCCATGACTGTGATAGGTTTGGCTTTTGCCACGCCATGTGCAGAAGCGCTCTGAAATCCGATTAGGCAGGTGCGTCGTCATTTTACACGTAAAACCACTAGCAGCAATATCGCCCCTATATAAAAATTTGAAGTTTTAGATGTAATTCGCAAATGTTTGCAAAGAAAGTGTATCCTTGGGCCTGTTTGACAAGTCTGAACACTCATCGACTCCCGTCCTCAGCGCACGTGGTTGGCTGCTTTTTGCCCTTTACTATTCTACCGAAGCAAATATTACTGTACGGCCAAGATAGTAAATAACTGAAACAGTGTACTGGCTGTTTTTAAGGGTATATATAATGAGAAGAAGTGCTGATCGCTGGGACAAGAGTTTCATTTGCCTGAAGTTTCTAAATCCGTGGCAGATCCTTCATCAAAGACACAAGCAGAAACAGCAGCAAAACCGGGTAATGCATTCACAGGTAGAAGCAGTATTTGAAAGACACCGTCCCCTATCAAGGATAATTGTCCGCTTGTGCGCTAATTGCTAGATTGCCGGGGTGCAAGCCTGACCTGATGACATTTCTTAACCCACGCTATACTTGGGCGTGGTTATTTATCGGCCCTCTAGTTCCCTGTGTTGGTAGTAGACGATGCGTTGGCCGGTGCATTCCCCTGGTGGCGACTTGTTTTGGCCAAGTTGAGCTTCAGCACCATATATAGATCGGACAGTTCATTGCAGTTACTTAAAAACTTAAGGCCCGTGAACCAGGACTCAAATAAATCACGACTCACACGATTGTCATCTCTCGCGAAAATTTTGACCTCATCAAATTTGAATGTGTGGCCGGGTCTCGTCGAATGAGCCACAACTTGAGAATGGGCATCATTATGCCGCACTGCTGCCACGTGCACGGCAATTCACGTCCTAAAAAGTCTTCCAGTTTCTTCGACGTAATTGCGTCGCCTACAACTGCTCCAGACTCTATAGACGAAATATGTCTTGCCGTGGCAGTGGAACTTTTAGTTTTAATTATCTGATGACTTGTGGTTGACTCCGCCCTGTGTGCGACTCCAACTCCAAGTGGTGCGAGAAGGCGGCCGACGTCCTCCAACGCGTACAGATTGGCTCGCCAAAATTTGTGGTCGGTGTAATTTTGTTGCCTGTATCGTTTGCGCACACACCGGTTGGCGTAGCTGCGCGGGTGACCATTTTCTCACTGCTCGTGGGACCCACTGCCGAGGTTGACATACAGCGATTAGAGTCCCTGGTCATCCAACACCACCCACTGAAATACTGGGTGCAATAAGTGGATAATACATTTGTCGTGAGTGAACTGGTCCGGCCCTCATTACCAAAGAGCGTCTTAATGGCGTCTCCGCAGTCATGCAGTTTACGTTTGTGGAGAAAGATGGTCACCAATCGGGCTTCTTTGATGTCCTCGACTGCCGCAAAGATTGTGGTGGTCTAACGAAAAAAGGATTCAGGAAACCGACAAACATGGTTCACTACCGCACTTCAACAGCAAGCACCCAATCAGCCACATATGGAGTTGCGTAAAAACGCTTTATCTGCGTGTTGAAATGCATTGCAGTGAACCAGACGACACAGTTGCCGAAAGGCAATATCATCGGCGGACATTTCGAAAAAATGACTACTCACACAACTTTGTCAACCGGTGCATGCGCAAAAGACAGAGGCAAGAAAATTACACTGGTCCCAAATTTAGGCCAGCCATCCCGTAGTTCCGAGGACAGCCTGAGACGGAGAAGCCCTGAACAACGCCAGACTACGGATTTAATTTAAATCAGTTTTTGATTTGCATTATCCTGCTGCGATTAGGGAATTAATGCTGGTGCGCAATTCCTTTACAATACGTTTAGCTGAAAGTGGACGCAAATGCTCCAAAAAGCGATGCTGCATATTAGTGAAATAATCATGTATACTTTATTAGCGGTAGGGTGGAATGATTTGCGAATTTTTCACAATTTCAGCAAAATGTAAAACTTCCATATGTAAGAATATGACCAAATGGGTTATGCCTACTATTCGCGTTTAAGAAAACAACAATTATATTCGTCGTCAATTTGTTTTGTGTTTGCTTCTGAGAGCATGAAAAAGCAAAAAGCAGTTGGTGGTTTCTTCCACTGCGATATTTTAATGCGATTTATGCCCAGAGAGTTCGCTTGAAATATTCAAGTGAAGAAAGTTTTTAGAAAAAATAGCATAGAGGGTTCCAGTTTATGCTTTCCATGGCAAAAGCAGCGAATATTGCAACAGCGCCATATGGAATTGTGGGGGTACGGTGGACTCACTTTTCATATCTAAGTTTAGAGTTCATGCACGTGAAAATAAATGAATTTATTGATATCCTCTGTGAAGCAGTATTAATCGTGCTGGTCTAAGAAATATGTCCACATCATCTAGTGCCTCTTTACTTTTCTGCCTTCACTATATTGTTACTTATTTTTATTAGTAGGTTGATTTGTGTTGACATTCCACAAGTGCTGATTTACATCTAAGCCGTTAGTTGAGAAAAGCTGAAGGTAATACCACAGTGGATTCATACGAATTCTCATTTATAAAGATTTCTATGACAACATAAATCACTCATAAATAGATAAAAATGGAATCATAACAGGTTGTCGCACGCCGTTTGTAATAGGCAAGTGCCGAATATAGTTTAACTGCGACTACTGCATCAGTTGATGAAGAAAAAGCCACCGTCGTTGAGCCGGAAGCTGGTTCATATCAAGTCCTCCTGAAGGAAAAGCTAAAAATTAAACCACATTCCGAAATTAACTGTGCAGTCACTTTCTCGAGTTGCGGACGTCGAGGTCTGCTTTTAAGATTTGGGGTGGGTTTTGTTGTGACTGTTACTTCAGATCTTTTTAACCTCTTTATTTCCACACCGATCTGAAGATGAAAAAAGCACAAAAAATTTCGGAGGAAGGCATGAGTGAAGCTTCTTACATAGCTGACCGAATAGTGTACGCGGGGCACACACGATATCGTTCTCATTTCAGTGGTGTCCGACACCGGTTTGGAGAAGGTTCATTGCTTCCGCATAAACCAAAGTGCGACAACACTCAGAGTAAGTGAGAATTGTTGCAAAATCATTTTCAGCTCGCTGCATGAGTAATTTAGTTTGTGAGATGTGAATTTTTCAAACTACAATTGATTGCCCATCGTGATATATAGAGGTGCATCTGATTTACTACAGAAGACGATAGATCAAGATGAAACTCGCGAAAGCTCGATACTTCAATAGTCGCTTTCTACGTTCTTCATCGTGCGAATCACTGTTGGGCGTGTCAAGAGAGGGCGAAAAACACTTGAATAAGTTAATAACGATAAAAGCTGCAATCTGCACGTATCATACTCACTCCTTTATCCCTCACTCATCTTAGCGTAGTGTCACGACGTAGTAGGGAGACCTGGAAGTTGGAGTTTACAGTGTTAGACACAGCTAAACAGCCAATACAAGCGAACGTGCGAGTTCCATGAAGCAATTGAGAAAAAGACTCGATCGCTGGGGCAAAACGTTGATTCGACTGACGTTTTGACATCCATCGCATATTCATCAGAGACCTGTGTAGGAAACAGTAACAGAAACGGGTAATGCATGTACAGAAGTTTGCAGTATTCGCAGGATACAGTCATTACTGCAAACATACAGTAACAATTAACGTTAATTGCCTTCTTGCGCGTGGATAGTCTGACGAACGGCATGCGGAAGCCGTCGGCCACCTTCTTGCACCACTTTGAGTCGCACACAGGGCGGAGGCAACCATAAAACGTCACATGATGAAACCAACAGGACCACTGCCACGGCAGAACATTGATGGGGCCAATATTCTCGCAAGAGATGACAATCGGGTGAGCCATGTCATGGCTAATGGGCCCTCAATCCATAAACAAGTGCAACGATTTCTCAAATCCATATTCAGTGCTGAGACTCAATTTGGCCAAAACACGTCGTCACTTGGGGAACGGGCAGGCCACCGCCTCCTCTTACGCCAGTACCGGAGAGCCAGACGGCCGAGAAATCATCACGCTCGAGTCCACCGCCCGTGATGAAATTTTAACAAGCCAGAGCCCACGTGCCGTCCAAAAAACTTTCCACGCGCGAGAAGGCGATTAACGTTAATTGGCGCTGTATGTTTGCAGTAATGACTGTATCTTACGAATACTGCAAACTTATGTGCATGCATTACCCGTTCCTGTTACTGTTTTTCTACACAGGTCTCTGATAAATCTGCGATGGATGTCAAAACGTCAGGCGAATGAACGTATTGCCCCAGCGATCAACTCTTCTTCTTCTTCTTCTTCTTCTTCTTCTCAACAGCTTAATATATCGTCCACACGTAACAAACAGGTTTCGTCTGCACACGAAGTGCTGGGTTTTTCCACCAAGATGATGGGGACACCTGCGATCCCGTTGACGTTGGGATGTCATAGAATTCAAACTGGGAGAGAGCGAATACAACCTTACTCTCTGCTCTGAGAGGTGGAGCGACTTACTCCATCAAAATATTCAGACGCTTCAGATTGCTTATAACAAGAAAAAGCACCCAGGCAGTCGATATCGTTGTCCGTTTTCCCTCTACTAGGCACTAATTCATAGTCCTGGTAGGTCAGTCATCTGCTGCGAGGATTGGGTACAGATGGCCGGCGTGACGTGAGCCTGTGCCCAATTTTACAACTTCAAACTCAATGTGTGACATTCGTTGCGGGTTTATAGCTCTAGTTACGCGTGCCGTACCCTGATTTTAACCCCACTTGGTGGATCACAGCCATCGCGTGACCCGCTGCAGGTCCATACGGTCAACAGTTATTAGTAATTGAAAGGCAAATCAGTAAGGATGACTTGCGTGGTCACCCAAACAGGACATGGGACTAGGAACGCCCTAACCTCTTAAAAGAGGTGACCTTGTGGTGCATTTCAGGAAGGGTCAATTACTCCTTGTCTTAAGCCAGACGCTAACTGAAAAATAATAGTGAACTGTAAAAAAATCCTAAACCCTTGCACTACCCTACAGCTTCATTGAACCCTTACCCCTAAACCTTTAACATAGCCCTGACCCAAACAACAACTGTAACTCAAACCTCAATCTTAAACTTAAGCCTTACTCAGCCCATACTCTAAGCTTAATCATAGACCTAATTTCTCAGGACTGCAATGCAAAGTGGTATATATACCGAGCAAATACTGTTCCTGTGTCCTTTTTTCGTGGCCATACAAGTCACTTTTCCCAGTAAGTCAACAAAAATATTATGAAACGGAACCTACTTAGGGCAATTTAACAGGCATTATCTAGACCATGATCAAAAATGCGATGTCACTATGGATCTGATCGATGACAAAATACCAAGTATTGTAAAAATTGGCCACTCACAAAAACGGTGGGCAAACATTCAAATTCTGTATAATATGCTCACCAGCTATGAGGTTTATAGATGATACTCGTCTAATTTACTGCATTAAAGCAAATGGCTTCCTAGCACTAACTTTCTAATCAATTCAAAATAGTCATAGAAAGTTAGTTGTTCTGCATTGTAGGGATTGATCGTTGTTCGATACGATAAGCCAATCACAAAACGGTTGATTTCAAGCCTGAAGCAAATCACTGAATGACCCTTCCTACATAATTACGGTTGACTTGAACGTAAGCGGAACTGAAGTCAACTTTTTGATCTAAATATAACTGCTTACTGACCTATTTACGTTATTTATTCATTAATGAATGCTCACCGATTATTAATGCAACTTACTTGTCCCGTCTCGCATAAGAGCACATGGTCAAGCCCTTCCACGAGCTGCAAAGCGGATAGTAGTTTAGGCAGATGAACAAAACTGCTAAACACAAGGAGGCAACGAGGCAGAATGGGACGAGTGTGTTTCCTTAGTGATCAGTATGCACTCACTAATGAATGTGAATATTTCAGCTACAAACTGGCAAGACAACGAGTCCGTGACTCAATTTTTAAATTGTGGGAAATCAAGCCAACAGGTCGCGTGTTCAAGCCTCAAGTGGTGCATAACTTGGGACTACTACTGAGTCAGAGATAGCCTTTCTGGTTTTCCTAGTCTTTGCTGGCAATATAAATGCACTCTTTTTTCTATTTAAAATTAAATATCCAGCTCAGTTAGCGTTGAATATGAAAAGAAAGGAATCGTAATTACTTAGAAAATGATAAATATTTTTTTAAGGCCGAAAGCATGCTATATCATGCTATACTTGTCATCTGAGAACCTTTGTCAAGAAGATCCGCGTAATTACCGCCATAATCAAGCGAATACGACCTGCGTGAACATCCATTTTACTTTCTTAAGGATAAGGTAATAGGCCATTTTTCCTCAATATCTGATAAATCTCCCTATGACGTCATTCAATTTTGTGTCGAGCACATAACAACAATTACTCCTAAAGCAATCGTTATATAGCAGTGGAAATTGGCTAAACACATTAATTGCGTTAAAACCACATTAAGTTTGGCTTTGATTGTTGACAAGAAAAAGGACAGGTTGACATATTTCCTACTAAGGTATTATAATTTAGGATGGAAACTATTTTGGGAAGCAAATTGATGAGCCCTAACCGTATCTTATTCAGAAAAAGGACTTTAAATTTTATCTCCAAGCTCGCATGAATGATTAGCTCAAAAGCACTAGTTTCAAATGAAAAAAACCTATTGTTTACCAGCTGCCAACTGGAAAACAGTTCTTCCGCATTTGAAAACTGTTGCATCAAAGATCAATGATCTTACGTACTAGAGAGCACATAGGAGACACTAAGAGCCCGACAATGAGTAAAATCCCCGGAAATCGCGGCACCAAATGACGCAAACGCAATGAGAGTTTTATATTAATGGGTTATTTTACACCGATCTGTTTCAGGATGCACTCACCCTGTTTTTGATTGTTCGTTTTGCGGGCTAATTGGAACCCCAATTATTTATGTTACTCGCTAACTTTTAGCAACAATGGTTTTGCACGTTATTTACCGACAAACGGAGAGCACACTCACGAAGGCCTTTTGTGCCTCTTTGGGCGTCATCAGGTGGTGGTAGCTCAACTCAACGATAGCAGCGGAAATTGCCGCCACACTCGAGTTTCGAACTCGCGTCTCTCGCGTGAGAGGCAAACGCCCTTCCTCTGAGCCACGGGTCCGCCGAGAGACGCGGGTTTGAAACTAGAGTGTGGCGACAACTTCCGCTGCTACACTGGATTTGAGCTACCACCGCCTGATGACACCCAACGAGGCAGATAAGGCATTTGTGAGTGTGCTCTCCATTTGTCGGTATATATCATTAAATACCAGAGTTTTATACGTTCAGTTCGCTAAAGCTGTTGAACGTTCGTAGGAATATTCCAAGTTAAACTCGACATGAGTTCCATCAAGGGCTGTACCTTGTGTCGCACATTAATTTCGGAGAAATTAAGTATCTCAACGCTAAAAGTTGAAGTAAGTCCGAGAAATTGAATGTTGGGTATCGATTGATGAACCGATGCCAAATGCGTGAGTGCAGTTCACTTAGTATATGCGTAAAGAAAGTGGCACACAAATATATAACAGGACTCTCTCTCTCATCACATTTTGTCATCTGAAATATTTTTCTCTTAGTTGCTGGGATTTTTCATCAGAAATCTTAACAGTCGATTATCTTGAGGTTTTTACAGTTATATGTTTTATTTCAATTGAAAACCTTACGCGAAAAGTTGGTTTGCGAGTTCATTATAAAAAGGCCCTTTCGTTTGTTTAAAAATAAACATGTATCAATGTATTTCTCAAACGTCAAACAGGAAGGTCATAGGATTTTGCACTTCATATGGTTGTTTAGCTGACAGGAATAGGTAACTCTGCGATACTAAAAAAAACAGCACAGATACAGGTTAAAGTAAGATGTCAAATTGATTCACTTTACGCTTCGAATTCCTTCTCGAGCCTATCATCAGGGGAAGTGGCAGCAGAAACGGACAATTGTAATAAAAGAGGTTGCAATATTTAAAGGAGGCAGTCACTGCGCTATCTATTCTGTTAAGTGACTCCCCTTTTATCGGAGATCATTGTTCTTTTGTGCGCTTATTTCTACTATCACGGATGATGGGTTCAAAAGGTAGTCTAAAATGTCAGGCGAATAAAGTTCTTGTCTCAAGGATTGCTCTAAGTTTTTCTCAACAGTCAATTTTTAAGTAGATTGAAAGAGTCAAAGGCAAAAAATATATGAACTGCATGCTGTCTAAAACGACTACTATGAAGTTCATTTTCCCTGCGTTTATTTTCTCCATGTCAAAGTAATTTTCTGTAAAAGCAACGACAAATGCATTTCAGTTCCCAAAGTAGAGGAAGGTTTCTTGCCTTCATGGGGTGCAGAGGTTGGCATCAACCCCGCCCATTCTTCAACCGCCCGGTTAAGACTACATATTGCGAAATGATCTAACGATGAAGACAGCATGCACTTTTTCGGAATCATCGAAGTTTGCGTTTAGTGTAATGGGCCAAAGGTAGCAAAAATATATTAGCCTATATATGTGGCTGTAATCGAGAAGATGAAAACTTTGAGAAAATGCGTCTAGTCTTTCTAGTCAAAACCCAAATTGTTCACGTTAATTACGACCATATGCAAAAAAAGACCTTTGGAAAAAAAGTGTTTGTTTTTCTATACCAGATGTTTATTGAGGTGGATGACACTCCCTTTGTTACTCGACTTGGCCGCTGCACGGAAAATTTTGGCTATAAATTGGCTGAGTTTTGTCGTAGTCCCAAATATTCGCAATTGTCCTGAACTTTTAAATTCTTGAAGTGTGGGTACACCAATCTGCATAGGTTGTGGACAGACTGACATCAATGTTATTTTTACTTTGGTTTCATAAAATATTAACATAAAATGTACAGATGAACCATCGAAACTGCGGAGTTAGTGTGAATGAAAATGTTTAATGACCTTGTGCAGTTTCTTGCCCTAGTGTAACATTATAAAATAAGCTATATGTTATCGTTTTACCGAGCATTACGCGTTTTTGCCGATACAGGATTTAGACGGCGGCCCTTATGCAGCCTTTCTCTTCTAGAAACGAGTATCCATCGTAGGGTCTGACTCTTGCAGAATCAAGATGGAATCAAATGCTTCTGGCAAATTCAAGCTAAAATTGCTTTAATTATTGAAACAAACGAATTATCACCTTGTCGATTGTTTTGTGCAACGTGACTATATCATGCAAGCATATTCCAGACATTAGAATTTGAATATGCTTAAAACGAAAGCGTTGCAAGCAGTAACTTATAACGAATTGACAACTCGAGCAAGCCACCACAATTTTTAGTTTGGACGCGTAGGCAGGTTGGCCTGATCGATACATTTACTAGGGTAATCACTTTTTTTCAAGGTAGCCGTGAAGTTTGATAGTTACTCGAAAAGTTTTTTGCATACAGTTGGCCTTCGGTTACTACAAGAAATTGCCCTTGCCGCTACAGCGTAAGTGCGTTAGTGGCCTACGCCCCAATCTATTTAATTGTGATAGGTGTGCCGTTGGCATATGATTCTTGAATTGGTGGATCTGCTGAAGAATGCTAAATTAGCATGAAACAACTTCACACACATAAGTATTGAATTGACGGTGACATTCCAACCTAGATAAATCAGTACTCAAGACACTTTTACCTGTAAGATCTGTTTTAATCTATTATGTAGCGTCAGTTAATCCCCATAAAAGGCAGTACCTACATTCAAGTCCCATAAATCTGTTTTCACATAGGAACAGCCCCTAGAGTGCCATATTTTGCAAAGGAAAGCAATATTTAATTTACAAAAAACGAACTACTTCCCACTTATAGTCTTTATATTTAGACCTGCTGTCCATTTTAAAGTGACCAACTCCATACAAACGCATTCTGCTTGATTTAATGTGTGTCGCGCTGCAAAATCTAGCAATGTAGGAACTTTAAATTTATGGTTTAAAATGTAGGCCACAATCCTAGGACGAAGGGAAACAAAACTATCGTTAGAAAAAATGCAACGCAGCACCAAGAAAAAATTCAACTTGGTAATATTTGGTTTGTCATATTTAAAGCGATTAGATCAATACTTATTTTTGTCGAAGATGAAATTCTTACTTTCACGGCACAGATCAGAATGTTTTATTTAACTATTTGGTTTTAACTATTGAATACTTATTCTGCAAGTGCGAGAATTAACTCATAATTCCAGATCAGATTGGTTGGCGAAAAAATGAGTTTTCTTCATACAATACATAATAACTCAAAAAATTTAGATTAATTAGTCATTGAGAATAATGAGCAACTTGGCTTAGTCAACGGCTCCGGCGGTAACTGTGGCGGAAATGAGAGAAGCGTATTCGTATAGTAACCGTCAATTTCCCAATTGAAGGTGTAAAAATATTATGCAGTTAAGATTTGTGACTTTTTTCATATATACTTAATCACGAAATGCAGGCTTTTTTCCGCGCATATATTCCGTGGTCATGTATGCAACAGGTTAAGTGATATAGATAGCATGTAATGAAGGTATTGCCTACAAATTACCACAATTTCCGATGCATTTCTATCACCAAACGAATCACTCAGTCGTGCTTTTTTATAATGCTGTAAAGTTTTTTATTGCGTTAACGGCCAAAGTCAACCTAACAGATTTAACATACTTGAATAATTAAGTCGCTCTAAATTTAAAAGCTCAAAGTTATTCTTAATGGTCAACTTACTCAAACTTACTGCAAGCAATTTTTCACAAATGGGCAGTCATTGATAAATTACACCAACTTGGAGATGAACTGCATAGGCATTATTTTATTTTCGCAAAGTATAGTAACGGCTGTGAGCTTTTTATTTTTCCTGTTGTTTTACTTCTCGTTACTGTTTATTCCTCAAAAGAAAAACGGAACAATTAACTATGGACTTCCTCGAATCTCAGAGCAATAATTATGCTTTTGAATTTGTCTTGATCATTCAAGACAGTATAGAAGTGGGCCTTATATACAATAACAAGTAAGATATTCTGGAAAATGCTTAATATACTCGAGAGCGCTCAAAAATATCGATTGCGTATTTTAAATTGGCAAGAGGAAACGTGAGCAACTGACACAAATGGAAACATAAAACCTTCACAATTCTGAAGTCCTTTGGTAATTTTCAGGCAAACAACGTTCCTCCACGACATGGTGGTTTTCCCTCGCTAACGCGATACGAGACGCAATTTTAAAAAAGTGTAAGCTGCCCACATCATTTTGCCGTTGAAATAACATTGCCATCCCTTGGGTGTGTCATCTCCAAGTCGCTATCCACAGACGCAACTGCCAACCGGCATTATCGTAAAATCATTGGACGGCTTGAGCAGGCACTCCCAAGACACATGTCGATGCGCAATTCGCTGGCACTTTCGTCAGACGTGACAATGCGCTTTCTCTGTTAGTTTTTCGCATAATCTTTCTGGCCGATTTAAAGGCCAATACCTGTGTACCTTTAAAGTCATTACTGCAGGCACGTCCTGCGCTTATTTGGACTAATTATGTTTTCGACAAGTGCGGCCCTTTAAGCAAATAAGACAGCAGACTTCCAAAGTTGGAGAGTTATGACACTACACAGCGTACTCACTGTCTACCTCTTCTGCTATCTCTTTTTTCGACTCTGTCAATCTGATGAGTATCATGTTGTTGCTCCAGGACCCTGCATAGCGGAGGGAGATTCGTACTGCACGCGTAGAGTCGCCAACAGCGTATGCTCCCCGACCAAGAATGAATGCTTCTGCCAACCCTCATTTGTAGCCATCCAGGAGGAGTATGGTATAACGTGCAAACCATGTAAGTTCTGACTGCTGCCGTGCTTTAAATACCTTTTGCTAACATATGATTTTTGCATATTTCGATTAACAAGAGCGAGAGAGAAAATGCTCTGAGTACATGGAAGATTACGCCAATAATTTGCAATGCACCTGCATGTTCCTTTTCGACATAGCGGCATAAAACGAAGAAAGTGTCACAACCAAAATACGGTGCAAAATGGAAGCGGTATGCGAGCAAAAAATTTCAATTTTCAGTCCTTTCCTTATGCCATGGACGTCTTTTTTAGATATATTTTTTAAATGGAGTCCAAAATGATTTTGACTTGACAAGTAATCTAGAAGAATGCAGGGCATTAGACCGTAAAAGATGTTTGCTTTTTGTGTTAATCTTTACTTAAAAAAGTTTTTATGACACCTTAAGCTGCACAATCTAAAAAGTATTGACAATTAGCTGCTCCACACAGGTAACTGCATAAGGCCATCAGATTATTCATTATAAGTCCAAAAAGTAGGATTACCATATAGAGAAAAGGGCTAAAAATCGTAAATCTTCTTTAATTACTTGTAACAAGACAATTAGACAGAAGCTTATAAGGGTATTTCGTAAAATCTTTTGAAAAATTTAGTTTACAATTTGAAACAAAATACTAATCAACTACTTTTGTGGAGGACATAAACAAAAAGTGGGATTTAGGTCGTAAACAGATACCACATACAGAGTTAATGAGACCATACGTACCTATTCATGGATGTAGAAGTTGGATTGGAAACTGATCACTAATCTGGGTGAAAGAGTAGTTTGTCTTAAATGTGAAGTCTTTAATGTAAAATTCGATCCTGCCTTACAATCTTCTGGAGTCCGTGGCAATTCAGAGTGCTTATGAACAAAGTAAATGTTTGCATTAATAAGGCATACAAGCAAAACGCGTGTTTGCCTAGGGAGTCCAGATGAATCAAATGGTTGCAAAGTTTCCCACCTAAATAGCGTTAGCGGATCTAAAGGCGTCTTTCAAGCACATCAAGAAGAGCAGGCACGTATTGGCTAAAATATTTTGTTATTTGCTGGACTGGTTGTGAGGTAATGGAAGCCTTTTCAGTTAAAAAAACTTTCCACGGCTTGTACATGATATTGGCTGGCGGAGGCGTAATCTCTAGGGCTTGCCGAGGACTATAGTTTTGTTCACAGAGTAAGTTAGACTAACCAAAAGAAAATATTCAGCGTCGGTTAAACTTTGCATGCAGTCCATTGCGTCACATGGCATAGAATCTAAACAGTTAACTGCGCAATTGAAATAACTTGAATACTCTCCGCACAAGATAGCGTCAATATTTGTGTTGCCCAAACGACGTGAAGTCTACTAATTAGGATAGAAAATCAAATAATTTTCAAATAGGCCCAGTAGCAGCATAATTCCATGAAAAAGTCACGAATGCTTATTGGCTCCTAAGTGTGGTTAGAATCGTGCTTTTTTACTATACACGGTCAGGCTTTCAAGTAAATGAAAGCCTTACTCAGTTTTGATATTAAGCTTCTACAAGTGCATAATAAAATTACCTTACGCATTAACATTGACAGTTAATCGTGCCCTTTTAATGTTAAATAAGAAATTCTTTGTATTTTTGGTTTTTGTAAATCCCGCCAAACACCTTAAGTGTACATTCCAGCCACCACGATTCATGCAATCTTACTCTTTGTTACATTCAGCGCAAAAAAATTTATTTGGCTTTAAGCCAATATTAACATTTTTTCTTCACCAAGAATGGCACATCTACCTTTATTGTTAATGATTGAGGTCAGGATGCCTTACTTTAATTGTATCATCCAATGGATACGAGTTTTTATATTTGAGGCATCTTAGGGCAACGAATTTACTTCGTCAGTAGATATCTTTTGTCCGCTTTTGCAGTTAGCATTTTTTTGCCAAACAGTGGTTTATCCATCTGAAAAAAAACACAAAAAGCGAATGCTGCATAATTTGATATAATTGAAGGCTGTATGTAAACAGACCGAATAAAAGATATGAAAGATCCCATATCTCATGAAATGGCAACCGAAACTTTTGAATATTTTTTAAGTTGAATAAATTGCTTCAATGAACTTGCAGCAGTAATTTTAATTCAATTTAATCCTACATTGGGCTACCGGCTTTTGGATGAGCGTTCTCATAAACACCTAAAAATACTTTTAAACCATGGCTGCTTCAGTAGTACACTTTTCTTTCATTAATTTTCAATGCTTTTTTACATTCAAACATATGATATAGAAAAATTCACCACATATTCTTCCTTATGGTCATTTGGTGTAAAAATGCATCGTTCGGTTTTTCAAACACTCGAAATATTCAAACATTTTTTGAATCCTTTCGGTCCTTACACTTGAAAGTCAAATACGAGGCGCCGTCTCAATTTTTTGCATTCGGAATTTTACGGGCGGATTTGATATAGGTTCATTCAAAAGCCAGTACACTGATGTGACTCAAATACAGGGTGTCCCAAAAAAAATGTTTACATATTTTACCTACTTGTAATATTGGTGTTCATCATAATTTTATTATTAAGTAAATATAAAGGAATTAACAAGTACCATGGAACAAGTACCATGGAACAAGTACCATGGAGCAAGTACACAATGAAACAATTTTCTTGATATTCGGGTACGTTCATGTTCGGTAGCTTCTCTCAATTCAGCCATGGTTACTTTAGTCGAAAAAGCAGTGAAAAAAACAATAAAATGATACTCTTGAATATTTTACGTTTTGAAATAACAAAATTATAATAAAACAAAGTTTACAATTGCTTAAAATGTGTATGCATTTTTTGGGACACCCCGACTATTGGCATAGGCTGCACGATACTCAATCTTACAACCTTACTAAAGAAAATTGTAAAAACCACAAACACAGTTCGGAATGTTGTTTGTTATTCCCTTACGTATGTACTGACGTTAAAAAGATGCATTAACAAGACGCCATCAATTTGGTAACCCAACACTATGTAATGCGTACAATAAAAATATTATGCAGTTTATATTTCATTTAAAAATCAAAGACTCATATTTAATTCACGACTGAACACTCATCACGCCTAAGTTCAACACAGGTGACGAAAGTTCATCAGATCACGAACCACATGTCAGGCATCAGGCAATTAGCGCACAAGCGGAAAATTGTCGTCGATAAAAGAAAGCGTTTAATTGCCTTAGATATGCAGAAGCAAAGCGACTGTGTCCTAAAAATACTACAACTGTCTTGGTACGAATTACCGATTTCCGCTTTTATCACTGATGCTAGACCCTCGTCGAATTCTGAAACGTCAGGCAAATACATGTCTTGTCCCACCGATCGCATCTGCTTCACTTCAGTTTCTTCCTAAGAGTCGCAGTTTCACCTTTTGTGTCACGTTTGTTTAGAAATAACTGACAAAAAGGATAACCTAGTAAACGTGTTCCTGCCATCGTTTGAGACAAAAAGTAGGAAATGCATATTGTTGAACCTAATTAAGACCGTAGACGGAATAGCGGACCCTTATGAATTTCGGATCTTTATATATTGCTGTCTTATCTAGGTTGGTCTGCAGTACGAAACAGAATCTAATGCAAATTTGCAATCCCGTTTCTTTATGGTACTCTGTAATACAAGAGGTTTGCCAAATTATTTAACTGGACAAATCTTTGACTCACTTTAAACGTATAAATCATTAACTGCACTGCCTTCAAAGCACTGATTTGACTAGTATCGAGGTATAGTAGACCATTTAGTTATTTAGGTCATGTCACTCTCTAAAAAACTCATGTCGTTGGCTTTCAGCAGTTAACTTCTTAGTTACTATTTTATGCACCGTCAATTTTAAATAATTACAAGATACATTATGTCCCGTAGCATTTAAGCCTATAGTTTTTCACATTTGGGTCAACTCAAATTAAGCAAATCTGCAAAACCAACTTAATAATTTAGTCAGCCTAGTAGTCATTCTGGTGGATTCTAAATGATTGCTTAAGGAATCCTGCTTGGGCAGTCAACTTTCTCCCGTATTGGTGGATGCCATATAAGAAAACATTTGAGCGGATAATATCGATCCAAGTGTGATTAAATTCATGGCGTGAAGCGGACGTTTAGAGTTTAGCGGTGGAGCATAAGCCTCCAGTAAAGGCTTTGTCTGATGCTCGGGTTCAAATCCTGCCAAATGCCTAGAGTTTTTCACACTTGGGTCAATTCAAATTAAGCAATTCTGCCAAACCCACTTAATAATTAAGTCAGCCTAGTAGTCATTCTGGTAAATTCTAGATGATTGCTTAGGAAATCCTGCTTGGGCAGTCAACTTTCTCCCGTATTTGTGGATTCCATATGAGCGAAAAGTTGAGCGGGTAATATTGATCCAAGTGTGATTAAACTCATGGCGTGAAGCGGGCGTTTGTAGCTTAGCGGTAGAGCAAAGACTTTCTCTGATGCGCAGGTTCAAATCCAGCCAAACGCCTAAAGTTTTTCACACTTGGGTCAACTCAAATTAAGCAAATCTGCCAAACCAACTTAATAATTTGCACATTATATTTTTAGGGACCTGCGGCTAGAAAAAGCGTCAGATTTTGAAAAATGCCACTTATTTCACTCTAACCTGGCTGAGTTGGGCTACGATTTCCTTAGATATTCATTAGTTTGAATGATGAACCCTGCTTTTGCTACACAGCACTGCACGGATAGATAGTGAACACTGTTATATAGGTTCTTACAGAAAAAAAAACATATTTTGCCCCTTAAATTTTAATAAAACTTTGGAAGGCACATAAGCAAACGCCCACCAGTTGTCTGTTGAGTGCCTCTGGACTGTAATGTCTTTCCGCATCCCATTTTTGAAAATAAAAATTCTAAAAAACAGACAATTTTTAAATATAAGTAGTGCGAATTGAAGCCAGACAACTATTTAAGCACAAAAACGTATTTGGTCGAATGTGTTGCAATCTTTTGATTTATATCGCCGTGTTTTAGGGAGGCCCGCTTAAGAGAGTTGAGGTTCGGTCGAATGTTATCACTGTTCAAAAGAAGTGCACTGTAAATGCTTTTTCTATTCAAGCCTTACCCTTAAAACACTAGAACCAGCAAATAGCTGTATGCGACTGTCAAATATCGCAGGTGGACAGTAAGCGCTTTAGGCGTAAACAGATCTTGCTTTGGTCCAAATGCATTGTTTTATTGATACACAGACATTATGCTGCTTTCGAAGTTTCGAAGATGTATGCACTTATGTAATACTAATACGTTTCGAGACAAGAAAGCCTTACTTACTTTTGTCTGTGAATTTGAATGCAATATATTGTCCTGTTAAATGCTGTTGACTAACAATTTAGGAACATTTCCAGCTACAAACAGTCGTTCGGAAAATAACGCCATCGTAAGCTAAGGAGCGTCTGTTTTTATTTTAATTTACACCAATAAATACTTTCTGCGTTTCAACCCCGCAGTCATTAGGGTACGGAAGGTTGCCCAAACGCAGTACACGTCACGGTTCGTAAAGCAGGGCTTTAAGATAAGAGCTTCCGTTAACTGCAGGGTTCAGAATTCGTGTAGCTGACGTGTTTGAACTAACTTTATTATAAAGCATTGCGCTATTTTATGAGCAAACTGTGGTCTACTTATCTCAGGAAACTAGAATTTCTATGTGTGCCTCTTTTGCCGAAAGCAAACCTCAATGCGCTTAATTTTCTACTCATCTAGTAAAGTCCCTCGTCCGATATCAATAGATTTATGAATCCAAGCCTAGTTTGTTAAATTAAAACATACAATGTGAATTCTATTTTATTCTATGCTTGCAAAAATTACATCCCCGAAATATTTTGCATCTCGCCTGCTCTTTGAAGTACTGTTCTGGTTTGTATTGTTCATGTTATAATAATAAAATTATTAATTCTTCTGAGTAATTAAAACTTTTGGTTCCCCGTTCATAATTACTTAATTGAATTGGATTTTTTTGTACATTTCTAAAGGACAGCAATTAAAATGCAAAACAGACAATATTTCAGTAGACAATATCAATTTTCTAATATTTCATAATCTTATTTCTTCTCAAATCAGGTCACAATCTATTTCTGATAAAGTATATGCAGCCGCTATAAAATGACTGCAATAAAGGATGCTTGTGCTCCTAATTTTGACTAATTAGGTTCGCATTGATAAAGTTTTAAAGCATAAGCATTAGTCCAACTTCACAATTTATCTGATTTTCGACTTCTCTTGCGGTTCTTCCTTCCATTCACTATGGAGCCTTGTGGAAAATACATAAATCCAAATCTGTTCTCGCCCTTATACTTACGCTGATTAAACGTTGCATGGCACTAGTTGTGCTAATTCATAATTAATTTTCTTAATTAATGCGTAATCTGTTTGTTGTTTGTTGATTTTGGCCCATTTAACAATTAAATGTAAGTGTGACAGTTTTCGGAATATGAGAAACGGCATCGAATTGGGAAATTTACGGTGTGTGCGATGTGCGGGTGTTCTCCATGCACTCGATCTTGCCTCTGGTAATCTCAACTCAACTTTGGAAACGGGCACAAGTAGGTGAAGAAAGAGTGAGCGAAGTGGTACTGTGCAAAAATGCTATAATCTTAAACTTACTTTCACCCCGTTTGCTTCATGTGGCGGATATTGTCAAAATCTACGTTCAAACTGTCAAACGTGTAGAGGAAAACGAAAACTGAAAGTTTTCGAGTACTGCTTTCTGAAAACGTTCGTTTTTGCTCTGACGCCACGTTATCAGAAGTTGAATACAGAGGGAATCGTAAAGCTGACTGACATCATTCGGCCACGTGGTGTAAGATTATCTAAGTGTGATATAAAACGTTCGTTGTTAGCTAAAAGCTTGATTTGACATGGTTTTTGATTCTTGGCTCCTGCAATTTGAATGTGCAGTACGCTTTGCAATGAAATGAACAAATATCAACTGTTTTTAGCATATAACTTTTTCTGACTGACTTTTGCTAAATTAAGCACGAATTGAGTCTAAGACGCGGTTTTTCAGCCAAGTAGAATGTTAATATTAAGACTTTGTTTCCTAATTTATCTCTGGAGAACTTGCATAGCAATGGGATTATTTTCACTTGCTTTATTATTCGGAATGGTTGATGAATAGGATAACAAAATATATTGAACTGTATAGACTACTGACCATTTATATGCAAAAATATCTGATAAACTTAGTTCATTTTCGATCAAAAAATATTCAAACTTGCTAACACATGATTAGTCAACAAAGTCATAATCCTTCTAAAAGATGATGGAATAGCATGAAAACAGAAACATAAAATTAGCACCTGGTTCTAAAAAGCACAGTTCCAAAGCTTCAAATGGGAAATCTTTGATTAAAATAAACATAATACACGAGTGTCATGTTTCTTTAGATTCAAGTTTAAACTAAACATCAAACTTACAGGTTATATCAATGACCCGTAAATGAACATTTTATTCAATGCAAACATGCACTGTCCTAACATTTACTCAGAAGGCTAGTTATAATTAAAAACATTTAATATATCTGCCAATTATCATTTAATTTTACTGATCTATCAACAAAGTTCAGAGAAAGATCGGGAAAAAATTATGCAGAATGATCCCTTTCAAATATTTCACTTATTTTATTTTCCATCATCAAGGTCTCATTTTGTGGACATCCAGAAAGCGTTGAATAATTTGTGTTTGAAAAGATTGTCTGGCGTTTTGAAGATGTGAAAATTATTAAAATGCCGTTTCTTCTTAACGAATCATTTTTTTTTGTGGATTGCTCAAAGTACTAATATTTCACATAATGTAAACTAAGATCCACATTGACAATATTTTTTTTGTACTCCGTATCCCAAGTAGGTCTATTGGATACAGCGGTCAATCATTTTGGGTTCACTAGGTATCATCCACCAAGGCAACAAGATCTAATCATGCCGAGCGAAATAATTTTCGAGTCCTCTGTGCCAGCAATTTTACAGTACCGACTTCTCACCAGAACGGCCTAGGTCTTTCCATTTCGGAAGAATTATCAAACTGATCTCCGATTTTTCGCCCTTGTCTAACATCAGCGCTTAGTTCACTGAACATCAGGCCGTTCGAACATTGAAGGGGATTATTTCGACAATTTTTCAGCAGAATGTTGTGCTTTGAAATAACTTTATGCGAAGTTTACTTATTATGCGAGTCGTAACAACTTCATTCTGCTCAAACTGCGCACTCACAAATACGTTTTTGCAAGAATTACGGCTGCAAGCAGTTATTTAAAGTTAACTGAAGCCTTAATTTTTTGAAATTTACGATTGAATCTTTTAAGAAATTATAAGGTTAATTAAACAAAACACACACTGCCTAAAATATAATCCAAAATGCGGTGATGAAAAAGATAGACGTTTTATATTTTAGATGAAGATATCACGATCAAAGCGAACAGTCTAGGAAAAAGCCTTCATTCAATTACTAAAGGTCATAAACACTTTTAAATGTCTCCTTTCGATGGCGTTTTTTGACCAAATACGGAGTTTGGATTTTCAAACTTTAGTTAGAGTTTGCTTCGCCCTGGTCCATAAAAGAGTCGCAATGGCTGATTTAACTTCAAGTTTTTTCGTCCTACGTGCATACTCAAATTACGTTGATGTGCAAACATAAGACTGTTTAACCTATTTAAACCAAAAATTAAAATTCACTAAACAATAAATGCAACCCTTTTTGTAATTTTCTCAACATATCATAATCTGCACAAACAGTTTCACTAACTATACAACGGCGCACTTGCGATGTCTCCAAGTAAAGATTTCTTGTAAAATTCAAGGTGAAATGGGAATAAATACCTTCTAGTTGTACGGCATTTCCTTTTGATTTCTTTAAACGGGGTAATAGAAATGTAGGCAATGATTAAATTATGCTCTTAAGACCAAGGACTTAACAAAATTTAAAAGAGTCCCTGATATCCAAATACAAATGTCAGCGTTGTCACAATAACACTACGAATTCCAAACACAAATTGCATTGCCAAAACATTGAACGTGATGTTGGTCAATAAACACTGACTTATCATTTGTGGGACGCACTCGAACCATTCTGCCTGGCAATTCACTTATGAGTCAATCTTACAAAACAGAAGAATTGTATCGTCAATCATGAAAATGACTGGAATGGCCATTTTTGACTTATTAGTCGTTAGTTGCCACACAAACCTAACACCAGATTGTCTAACGTCCGGGGCTCAAACACGCGATCTGCTGAGTTGAAGTCCAGTAGTCTAGCAATTGACCAGCGTTCGCATTGTATTGCAGGTTTCGATCGAAAGTATTGAAATTAGCGGGTGAAATCTTTCCAATCAGTAAAGGGACTCACTCGTATCATTTTGCCTTGGGGTTCATTCAAGACCGCCATCACCAACTACACAACAGTTAGTATTTTAGATAGATGAACTGCCTATCCATGAGCGCCTATCCACCAAGGTTAATATTCCCGACCGCAAACGGCTATATGATGAGCCCTTGCCTCAAAAGGTTAGACCATTTGACTTTTAGTCAACAAAGAAACGACCTAGGCCTGGAGTAGTCCGCTATCTAAATTTTGGTGTGCCTGGCTGATGACGGCTAACGAGCCAGAAATGGTTATTGTGGTTTTGTCAAACATTTTTATTGGGACTTAAATTGTATTCTTTTCCCAAAATTAAAACTTTAAGCACGACCTCCTACATTCCCTAATTTTATGCCAGATGTATCATTTCAAAATGTATATAAAATATAGCATCGCACGCTTTTAAAAGAAATTACATTTAAATCACACTGTTAATTAGATATGAGACTGGATTTTTTTTACGAGCCTAATGATTGTCATTTTCCATCTTTACAGTGCTGACAAGTCTGGTGTGCAGAGTGGACAAAGACTGCGTTCACGTACGCAACAGTATTTGCCACCCTGGGGCTGGCTTCTGCGCATGTCCCGGTGGAACTGTTTACGTATCTCAATCCCACACTTGCCGTAAGTTTTCATTTTCTACATTTTTTCATTGTTTCATGCAATTTTTTGGCTATTATCCTGTTTAAGGCATTTTATTTCGTGGAAAAATTATAATGAAGGAATTTAGGAGCAAGCCTTTACTTTTGGTAGAGTGGTCTTTTTAACTAAGTTAGGCTGCTGTCCACAGGATCGTCGGTTGGTCGACTTCACGGGTATTTCTAATACAGAACTCAACAAAAGCGTGGTCTTACCAGACAGCCAAGATTATGAAAAGTGTAAAATATTGATAAATACTGTATGAATTCCAAATCGCCTTTCTGAACATTCTTAATTCTATGGTTGGATTGTATATTTTACATTATTATTAGAGTGTTTGAAAGAAGACCTGCATATTGCCTAAGGTTGGTATTTAAGGTGGCACTGATTGACTAAAATACCTACTGGCGTATTTAAATTGAATTCAAATGCCATGTATTGCTCGTCGTGACAAACCAGTTAATGAGAAAGCCTTTAACCAAAGTTTTCTCGGACAACTGTGTTCAGGTGTCACAAAATACGTTTAGCTTTTGAGCCCGAAATCTCATTGGCGTGCGCCTCTGTTTCAGTAGTCAATATTTTCGATGAAAACTATCAGAAAACCTAGCTCGTTGATCATTTTTTAAGGCACTGGAGTACATTTTCATAAAACTTTAGCCTCAAGTGTTCCATCAAAGTAGGCTCTGCATGGAAAGCTGGCGATCGCTACTAAACCATAAATGACAATTCCAGCATCGCGTGTCATTTTTTGTAACCACCTTCTGCTTATAGTGCTAGTCAATAAGTGATGGCCTACGGAGTCAAGATTGAGCTGTAAGGCCCAACTAAACCACTACGTCTATGTGTTTAATGGGTTTCAATCATAATGGATCGAGTGAGTAGAAGTTCAAAGACATCCAACTTTAACACTTATTTTCATCATAAATGTGCTTCCCATCATTTGAACGTAATCGATCACGAGCTAAGAAATACCAAATGTTATTATATTTTCGGTCCAATTACAAAACTCAACTATTGAGTACAAAAACGGTAAGCCACATGATGCCCCGTAAATATCTGAATTTTAAGACGACCATTACCATATTTACTAGTTTTTTCAATCAGACATGTAAAGGATACAACGACACACAAGTTACTTTCATTTTCTACACATTATCAGGCCGGTGACAGCTTATCGTCAGCCGATTTTCCTCAAATAATTGAGCTTAAAAGGGGACGAAGGAGCAATTTTTTTGTGTAAAATACAAACTTTCGCTTGAAAGCCAGCCGATAAACAGTTGGACATCTTCGGCGCCAACCAGAGTCATTTATTAGCACTCACCGTTTACGCAACTTAGTTTCATGTAACAGCAACTTGTTTATCGGAAAAAAATAATTAACCTAAAAGCGGAATTCACCCCTGAGACAAGAGTTCCATTTCGTTAGATATATTCTTATGACCAATGTCAGCTCTTCATTATTCAATCATTTTTTTCAGAGGAAGCCAAACAATTTTCACACAAGTCGGTTAAATATTTTGAAAAAACGAATGCAAGCTTGTGGTAGACCCGCGAATGCATCCAATATCCTTGAGTAATACCATCTTTAAGCAATGTTAATTGGCTCTTAGACACCGAGTAAAGCGAAGTGGGGTGAACCAGGAAGTGGTTCAGAAGAGAAAGATGCGATGGCTGGAACAAGAAGTCGACTGACCTGCTTTTTATGGTTCTCATTTGGTGCCATCATCAGAAAAATTCTAAGATAAAAATTATGTCGACATAAGATGGCAGTAATTAAAAGACAGTTTTATGTCACTTGACGCTTAAACTAGTTAGCAGAACCCACGTTTATTACTAGGACTCCCATTTGATCCGAATAGGGCTTAGCAGTCCGCACTCGAGGTGGTAATTGACGTAATTTAATCACCTTTGCTGATTCCTGGTGTGACTATCACTCGGCGATTCAGCTCGCCATCGCTGTTGCTGTTGGCCACTCTTACCTCAACGCGTGGCTAATTACTGAGCCGTTTGGGATGGTGGCACATATCAAAAGACGATCACACCAGTTTGTCCATCATTTATGGCATAAGAACGTTTTCACATACCACTCCTGTAATGTGGTGATAGTTTGCTTTACTTTGACTGTTTTTTGAAACACGTCTCGCCGTTTTTTATCGGCAGTTTGCTCTAATATTAAGCCTTACATTTTGCACTTGCCATATGTTCTTGTTTTATCTCATCGCATGAAAGGAGCTTCTGCTGACATACTAACATTAAGAAAGTCAAGTTAAGCGATTGAACGTTTTCGAAAAATTAATCATCAGGCAAATAAAACATATAAGGGAGGGTAGAGTAAACAAAAGTGTAAGCAACCAATCAGTAGAAATTACGGGTGAAGGCGGGGAGAGGTGTAAAGGACTCAAACGGGTCAGATTCTAGCCTGAATTGGGGACCGGAGAGGGGAAGGGGGGAGGTTGGGATGGGGTCCGACAACCATTCCATGTTGTCCCATCGTTCTTGCCTCCCGCTTTGTTGGAAGGCGTGAGAACGCAAGGTGTCATCGTCTCGTGACGGCATTGGTGCTATCGCTGCTTCGTCATCGTTTCGCAGCGTGGTAGGAAGCGTGTGGACGGAAGATAAGTTGGCCTTCGGCACTACGAGGGTGGATGTTGGCTTCCACTCAAGCGATATCCACTCAAACACATGCGAAATGAAATAGCAAGCCATGTTTGTAGTACCATTGAAGGTGCTTTCGTAGCTGAGGGCGGCATGGGTACGAGGAATGTTGACGCAACTGTACCTTCAATCGATTGTAATACGTTGTAATGGCTTAATCCGTGGTCGCTGTCTTGATGACATTTTCCAGCGCTGATGGTCAGTGCACCTTAAAACCGGTATGCTGCTAAATATGGAACAAAAATTACTTATTTGGGTGTGGCGCCACATTCCAGGGAGACTCAGATTACGCTTAAGGTTGAGATTAGGGTCAGGTCTAGGATGAGGTTAAAGGCTGGGACTAGGTTCAAGTTTAGGGTAAAGGTTAGTGTTAACCATAGTTTGAGATCTGCAAATATTCCCATTTTTAAGTTGAGAAGTCAAGATTGGCAAACATATGTTTTCAGCAAATCATCGTCAGGCCAGAACATTTGCAAGGTAATTAAAACTATACAGATGGACAGGGTTAAATAGTGTAGTCTAATCATTTACGCGTCGCCCGTGGCCCCCACGCCCAGTGACAGTCGTTCGCTGTGCACAAATAGCAGCAATTATCCCCCCATGCATCTGCCCTCTGATCAACCCCACAACCTAACCCAATTACCCCCCCCCCCC
>JAYGXS010000010.1:14630247-14773138 GCA_036362985.1 Ligula intestinalis
AGACTACACTATTTAACCCTGTCCATCTGTATAGTTTTAATTACCTTTCAAATGTTCTGGCCTGACGATGATTTGCTGAAAACATAGTTTGAGAGTTTAGTCTAGAGTGCCGCTAAGGACTACGGTCTTCCTTTACATAAGGACTAGTTGTAGATGCACTGGAACAATACTGGGGTCAGTTCAAAGCATCGTAGGCGTTATTTGGGCTGAACTCCCATGCGTAATGGTAAACAGGGTGAGAGCAGGGGGCGTTGACGGAAAGCGCAGGTGCAAACTCAGGCACCCGCCACCCACGGCAGTGAGATCTGAGTCAGGCTTGACGGCACCTGTGCCCGATTCAACCGTCAGTATTTTTGACTCTTATTTGACACTGGGCATAGGCAGATGAACAGAAGGGAGCGAGAGCTTGCGTGGGAGATGCAGCGCAAGTCTACTTTATTGTCTATGTCTACTGAATGTAGGCGAATGTTCGCATCCCAGGCAGGTGAATAGATAGAGAAGGAAAATGCTTATCCGTCACCAGAATCAAAATTTTATTTGTCCGAGCTTTCAGACCTTTATTGCAATCCATCTTCGGAGATCAAGGCATCAATGAAAGAGAAGCAGCAGTTATAGGGACAAGGGCCCAGACTTCAATTGATTATCGGCCTGTCTTGTTGCCGGTGTGGGCAATTATTCTCGCAGCTGCGAAGTTAAACTCGTGACCCGTCTTGAAAGGTTAGGCAGCCAAATGCGATTATGGTTCATCCCGTCGTCAAGCCAGCTTATGTTCGTGCATGCGCAGAACAAGCATGCATTCAGTCTGTCCTGCATTCAGTCATGTCAATGGCATTTTAGATATTAGATGCTATAAACTACTTCCAACTGCTTACTTGGATTTAATCGGTCCTTGATTCTCATGACCCGACTGCGCATGGTAGTCTTGGGATGGTGTGCAATTCCGACGCTAGTCTCACAGCAATGCCCTCGGTCGCTTACGACACACCCTTGTTGGATGGCAGCGTACGCCATATCGTGCGGGTTGGGTCTGGTTGGGTCAACAGAAGGTGAACACGTAGGCATCGGCTTACGAAGGCCTTTGGACAGCCATTCCGCATTAACTGGTCGCGGAGATATCGGGTCTCATGTTCTTTTTTCGGGTTACTGCAGTGATTTTGGAAACTTTTGGACAGTTTTCTCACGCAACTTTGTTTGTGCGCCACCGGGTGGTTACTGTGAAAATGAAGGAGCTATGTTGTGTTCGTCGCCTTCCTGAAGGACGTCGTTTCTATTTCGTCAATGGATGTTCGCATGACAAGGGTTGCTGCTGATCCACCTCTTCCCTCGTTAGTTGAATGTCTGGGAAGATCGAGTTAGGAAGATCATGGAAATTCTGCAACGTGGTCTTTTGACGGCAACAATCGGGTCGTCAACGTAACGGCACCAAAAGATCAACGGCTTGTCAATCAAGGGTAAAGCCAGTCTTTCTCAGCTGTTGTAGGACCAATTCAACTACTGAACACGAGATTGAAGAGCTCATCGGAGTTCGTCTGATCTGTTCTTAAGTCGCTCCTACAAAGGTGAGGCATGTATTTTGGCAGAATTTGAACAGCCTCATAAAGTGTTCAATTTATGAACAAACTCTGGGCTTCATCATGCAGCTCCTCGCGTTTAATCGACTGTCGATCTGTTTTGTCAGGTGTTACATGACCCTGTCAAGATAAGATGTGATTAAGCTCGTCATTGGTTGAATCGTTGTTGCATGCTTATTTGAAAAAATGTGTTAAGATCAGGTGAGGCGTGAAAGGTAACGCTGGCCGCGGTGTGTGTGTCGCAGCCCATTCTACCTGGGAACCACTGCAGACGCGTCTACTTCCGCGTTTCCACCCGCCAAGGTCTGCTACACTCATTTCCCTACGTTGTACGCCGGTCGCGGTGGCGCCTTCTCATGACTGAGCCCAGGGGAGGGGAGCACCTCCAGTCAATTTTGCGAGTTAGTGGGTTAGCGTGGTTTTAGTGGCAGAAAAGTGTCGGTAGCTGCGGCAACGGAGCAGATCGATAATTTGTTTGGGTTGGTATCAGCCGTCTCTCAGCCGGCAGGTTTGAACCCACAAAGGAGCTCAGGGCGATAAGCTAAAGGTGAGCCCTTCCGCTGTTTACGGCATATACGAAAAAGTGTAAATTGAGTGCAAATTTTTATAACTGCACCTGACACTTTTCAAAATTCGTCATATGTCACGCATATGAGATATTTATGTTGTTTCGTTCCACAAAATATGACTAGTAATAATCAGACAAAATAGGTACTGGTCAAAAATAAGTATCAGATTAAAAAAATGCTTTCTCTTTGGAAAAACAATCGAAATCTGGATTAAGTAGCAACAATTTATTGACAAAGAGTACGTTACTCTTGCCTTTTTATAACTAAGAAGTGGCATTCCCTTTCTTTCAAAATCTACTAGCATTGTTCATTCAAGTGCCTCTAAAGTAACTGCTGAGGAACTCTGCGATATCTATTCAAAATATGAATTTTGCTGTCTAAACAACACCTTTGGATTTGCTGGTTATGTACATCTGTATCCGAAACAACCGGACTTTCTTCCTATTCGATAAGGTCGAAGACCATCAACATGCATTTTTGAATTTGGTTCCACATCCTGTTCAATGAGAGAGACCAACGCATGTGCAAGGGGAATTTCCTTACATTGATACTCCGAAACAATCCAACGACCCACTGAACATGAATGCGTGAGCCAAATAAAAGGTTGCTAAAAACTTTCATAGAGCTTCACAATACAGTGGTATGAATAATGCGACAGACTACAGACGTTATAAAGATTATATATTCGTGGTTGCATCTAAAAAAACCATTTTTGTTCTACTGCATATCGTAAATAAGGTACACCCATCCATTACATTAAAATAAGAGGGAACGACAGTCCAGATCAATCCCATTTCTCAATGTTATTTTGAGCAAAAGTCTTGACGGGAGTATTTACCGTAGGGTCTATCGTAAGTAAATGCGGTCCGAGCGCTATACCCATTTTGCTAGTTTCGAACCGCTTAAACTTCAACCGTAATTTAGTACTAGTTTTGAAAAAAAACACGAGAAGATTTGCTTAACCGATAAAATCGAAGAAGAGCTTTAAATGGAAGAAGACATTTTTCAACATAATGGGCATCAAAGTCGATTTATTACTTAGAACATGGCTGAAATGCTACGAAATCCATCGAGTCCTATTTCAAAGGGACGCGCCAACCAAACTCCATAGACGGTGCCTGAGCCAAGCTGTCTCGTAAACCTTTCCAGCAGCCAACGTCCATACACTCTTCACGACAACGCCTATCCCATACGGAGAGATAAAGGCAAATTGCTTGCCCAGACCACCTTTGGAGAAGAATATATTGGGCGCACGAGACAGCGTCTGTCAAAAAGAGTACCTTCCAGCATGGTTAGGGAAGGGCCAAGTAAAGAGCATTAATAGTTACGTTTTAGCGCACATGGTAGTCTCAAGCCATCGTGTGGATGCCAGAAAAGCCTTCCGAGTGATCTAAAAGGTGCCTTCGAGCTATTCAAAACTGATTGGACAACGTAAGTTTGCCACAGCAAGCGGCTGTCATCGAGCTACGCAGATTGGGACTCCGCGCTCAGAAGAGCTTTGTAACACCACCGCAGTTGCCATGGTCGCACACACCTTAAAACCATGTTCGGAACTGGGTTACCCCAGAGGCGGACAAGTTGCTTATTCAACCGCACGCACCTTATCACCTATCTTGGCCGCCGGTTCGCCTACAGTAGTCGCCACAGACCATGCACATTTCATAACTTTGAATAATCTTGATCATAACTCGAAAACCAATATTAAAAAGAATAAAAATAATAGTGAACTGCATCAGCCATATTAGGTACTTAAAAGAACTATAGGAATTACAAAGTGTTTGTAAAAAATAATTAAATTTTCTCGATAATCCCGTGATTTTGCTGACGTAAAAAAGGGCTATAAATTAAAACAAATTTAAATATTGTGTTCAATTGAAAACTTGAACTAACCACTTTCTACATATAGATAGAACTTAAATGTTACCGGATAAGTATTAATGGAATATCATCAACAAAGGTTTGTAATAATTTTTTTTGTTTTTACTGTCTTCTTTGATAAATTTATAAATTCTGCATTTGGTCGACGTTTACACCAAAACATTTTGAAAAAAGATGAATGCAAAGAGAATTTACCGAAATAAAGTGTTTTCCGAAATTAGTTTACATAAATATGGCAATGTTTTTTTATAAACAAAAAGGCTTCAAAACAGAAAAACACATTGTCAAGTGTAAATCTTGTCCGTACTGGAGTTGGGAAACTACTATTCCTAGGGTTAATAAAAACAATTCCATGAAAAGTTACCTCTTATAAATTGCTTTGCTTAGATATTCGGCTGACTAACTGCTGTAAATATTAACTTCTTCCAACGTAATGTCACAATGGAATTTGATACCTTTGAAAATTTATTTAAGTTTCCTGACGTTAAACAATTCAATTGGACTGAAGATGAGAGAACTTTCTTTTCTCTTCATAATGGATTACCTTCCGCATGCGTAGATATATTCCACATTCATTTATAAACTGGCGAATTCAAAAAGCTGGCCATATACATTGCCATTTTGTGAACTACTTATTATTCTTTCGTCTGCAACGTTTCTAAATAAAGCAAAATGGGAACTCAAAGTATAAAAAAATATATTTCTTCACTACTTACATCCAATCATAGCTTCATTGTCTTACATTCACGAGAAAATGTAAGAAATTTGGTTTTTATTGAAGCACGTACGAAGTTCCTAGGTGCATTTAAACAAATAATGTTCTGTGACTGCATTTTGTGCAAAAAGACTTCACAGAATAGCTAAAAATATTTAAAATACAAATCTTCAATGTAACTGCAAAAAAATTTGGTCCCTTTTATTTGGCTTTACTTCAATCTGAACAATTTTGGATAAACTTTTCCAATTCTGGAAGGGATATTTTTGATACCTATTTTACTTATTTTGGAGTTCTTTCTTAGTATTGTCAACATTAAAGTGTAGTTTGGTTCTCTCTTTCGTATTAGCATAGAAAATTTCTTCCATATGAGATTACAGCGAATTTCTTCAAAACTAATGACCATTTCTCTTAATAATCCTGACTAAAATGACGATTGAACTAAGTAGACGGCTTTCACAGCATTCAATTAACTGAATGCATCAAAATATTGTTATTAAATATGCGCGTAATCACAAGGTCAAATTTAATTATGAACGTTGCATGGTCTTTGGTGACTTATATAGAAACAAACACGTTACCTCGATTCCCCCCACCCCTACCGGTCCTGACAACAACAAAACTACTTCTTTTCACAAACCAACTTAGTTTACTTGTTTAATTACCACAAAAACTTACAGACCTTAAGAGAATTTATCGAAATAAACGTATATTCGCAAATTAATCTTTTGAAATCTACCTTCGCTGAAGTTTGTGCGAGGTTCCACATTGGTTACAGAATCCATGAGTAAAGTGTGTGGTTCTCGATTAACTGTCCATCCGCTGCATCCGATAATCTCCACCTGCTATAAACTCTCGTGGTGAATACGGAAGTGAATGTAAAACTTCGGATACATCAGCCATCAGTTTCCGAAATTTGTCTTAGCCGCTTCCCGGTTGATTCAGCCTATGTAGGTTATGTCCAGTCCCGACTTTCTGAATATCTGACCTGCTGCACTGCTTGAAAAATGTCAGCTTATACGTATACGCAGTGTTGTTTTCCTGATGGCTTTTTGCTGATTAATTTCCGACGAAAGCTTGGTGAATGGAAACGTTGATGGGAGCACAAAAACAAAGCTAGAATTTCAGTTTTTTGGCAAATCTGTTTCGCTCGGAGACGAAATGCAGACAAGTGCCTGACGTACACGAAGTGGACTCTATCTTTTCGGATCCCAGCTTGGATGCATCTTCACAGGCAGCAGCAGCTTCGGGTTATTTGTACACAGGGGTGTAAAAAAACACTATGGAACGTGCAGGTGCAAACCTTATTCAAAGGCAATACGAGTAGTCAGGTGGCCGGACAATAACTATGGGAAACTTCAACACGGGTGATAAAAATGTCCGCTGCTAAAGAGTATCATGCCCACCACCAGATCAATAGCATACCGGGGGCTTTCATAATCATAGGAATTGAGAAGAAAAAGATTCGACAACCCAGACACAGATTCAAATTTTATGAGGCGAAAATTCTCACAAGAGGGGAGAATTACTTAAGTCATGGTTCACGGGCCCCCAGTCCATAGGAAGCGCAACGACTTGCCCAATCCATTTTCAGTGCCGAAGCATGTGGTCACGAGGGGAGCGCACAGGCCACCGTGTCGACTTACGTCAATACTCGTTTCCTGCAATTCCACCACGCTTGATGCAAATTCAGCAGTTCACGGCCCGCATGCCCGTCATCAAGCAATCCACGCAAAAAAGGCAATTATCGTTAATTATCATTAATTGTCATACGTGAGCAGTAATGACTGTGTCCTTTAAATACCGCAACTTCCTGTGCATACATTACCCGTTTCTGCTACAATTTTCTGCTTATGTCTCTGCTGAAGAATCCGCGATGGAGGTCGAAACGTCAGACGAATAAAAGTGTTGTCCCAGCGATCGAATCCTCATGTTCTCAATTACTCCCACGGACTCACATGTTCACCTGTATTGGCAGTCATAGGTATGCGGTAGCTAAGCGACTACCCCTATGAATACTGCGACTCTCAGTGTACTAAGCTTTCTTATCTGATGCTGTCTATGAAGGTGGGTTAAGCTGGAATGCGAAAGGTCAGACGAATAATTTTCTTGTCCCAGCTGTCACGCCTACTTCCTTGCAAGGACTTCCTGGGACTCGCCTGTGTTAAAAATATGGTTGCCCTTAAAGGACAACCGGAGTATTATTCAAACTGCTCTTTTGCGTGAATGCGACACGTGGGCTATTGCAGTGCGTATGCATAAGTGGGTTCCCTATTAATCTGCGAACGGATCCTGTCGATTTCGGCTCTAATAGCCCATTCCTTCATATCTGATCTGTTTGCCAGGAACAGCAAATCACATCTAAGTCCAAGTACGGTGTCTGAAGTTCAGTCTTGTTGAGAAGTCTAAAATATATGATCCATTCAGCATTGTGCAGATAAATTCAGCCCACTCAGTACTGCGAAGTTGAAAAAAAAACAGAACGTTTGCGCAAAAGAAGCGTCCATAAGGTGCGCTTGTTTTTTACGTTATCCACAATATGCACCTTGTGGCCATTGAACCTCCTAAGATACTTCAGGCGCAATTTTAGCTGACGCACTTCTAATTTGTATACGTTTAACCATGGTCAAGAGCAGCACATGAGTTGAACTAGTCCAGTTTCTGATGTGATGCGCTTGCAATCGGCAGTTTGGGTGATTTTGAATTGGTTTTTAGAATGAAAACATAGAATATATGTGACATTTGCAGAAATGAGAGTTTCAAAACATCAAAACGGACTAAGAGATATCAGCACAGTCGTTTTTAAGGCATCAGCGCTTACCGTGTACTAAATAAACTGATTTTTCACATATAAACAAATAAAGATTAAAAAAAACCGCTTAGATTTTTTAATTACCAAGCCTTTTTTGTCGAGGAAAGAACTCATAAAGTCGGTTCCATGAGTTACCAGCGCAAGGTATGTCTAAGAAAATGAATAATTCGAATGCTTCTCATATCTCCTTTTAATGTGCACAATTTAGTCTTAAACGTCAAAACCTGAGACGTACGTAGAACACTGGGTTAGTTGCGAAGGTTTCTGCCTTACAAAATGAGTTGATGTGATTGTTTGGACAAGTAAACCTTCTTTGTTTAGGGCGCCAATGTTGTCCGAGTAATCAAACACAAATCTATGCAATTTGCCTGTTCACTTTCAACTCTCTGGTTATCCAGATTCCGTGTGGAAACAGCGGTGTATACCCACTACATTCTTTGGTCATTGTCTCAATAAAGACATTCCTGTTCTTCTGGTTTCTTGAACTTGGTCTTTCCTTCATGGATGTGAAAAGCTTCATATATTTTTTGGTTTTCTTCTTGAGGAAGTAAAGTTATATGTGGCATTTCCCTAGATATCGTTTAACTGCTTAACTTATTGGAACTTCTCATAGGGAAAAGAATTAGCGAACAGCGAAAAGTCTCTGTTAATTTAAGAATAAAACAATGCCACCTTGTCAGGTGTTATAGTTGGCCGATTTTAAAGGCTCATCTTGAAGCAGACTGCTTGAATACTGCGATTTGCCACGTCTTATAGATAAGCACTACTGCGAAACGCACTTGACTGCGTCTTTAAGGCCTGCTAAAAGCAGTCATCCAGTTAGTGAATGCTGGAGGTATTTTACAAACGGAAAAAGGGATTCTATCGGAACGCAACTTTCAACGAATCTACCCGAGGACACAGTTGCAACATAAAGCAGTGGAGTGGAGCGAAAAATGACGTCTAATCATTAATGCAATCTACTGTGCACTCAACCGCCTGTTGAAGACGAATCGGTTTGCATACGAAAAAAATATATCCTCCACAAAACGCGTAAAACACGTGTAGGGGGGCGGTAAAGAGCGCAAGCGATAGGCTTTTTTTGCTGAAAACGACCAATTTGGGCGTAATCCTTTCCTTGTTCACACCTAGATGGCAGTAATCAACAAGTGGTTGCCAACATTTCACAAAAACCCGACGGTGCAAAAGCATCAGTCGACTTGCATTAATTAAATGGAGTCTGTTTAAAGTGCTCAGATTGAATTTTCGTTTAGTTCAACCTGCGTATTTTGCGACAACCCGTCAAATATGCAGGATTGTTGCGAATCTGCACAAATGGTTGCTTATAGTTGACAATGCCCACCAATGCCCATGGTTTCTCTAAAGTTTGTGGCAAAGCCTAGTTTAGCCTAGATTAGTAAAAGGTCGTTTAGATCAAAGTTGTGTAATAAGCGGAGAGATAGCTTTCCAGAAAACTGTCCCCAACTGGCCGATTACCTGACTGACCATTTAATTGGCTGTTACTTGGTGTACTTATATAGCCTCTTTACTTTTTATAAGTAAGCTAACAGTCAACGGCTTACTTAATTTTTTTTGCGTATGAAGTTAGATTTTACTAATTTTACACACAAACATCCTTAAACTTATGCAAACGTCGTCCAGTTAGATGGCAACTTACTATGCTTTGAAAAACTCTACGACAGAATGTAATGATGAAAGCAGATCTTGCGAAAACATATCAACTGAAATTGCTGGATGTATAATAAACAGGACAGATAAAAAGCATCAAAAATGTACACTTTTATTCTACCCAAGCACTATTCAAAAAGAGACCACAATCTAGGTATTTCGCTTAAGAAAGCATTTACTCAAAAATTCAACTGGCCTGACTAAACTTATCAAAACACCTTGTACACTTTTAGTATGAGTGATGGCTACGGTCTTTTTACTGAGATGGAGAAAAAAAACCGTAATTCAGAAAAAAGATGAGGGTTAGAGTTGGTTTTAGGGTATCTTGAGGTAAAGCGTATCGTCAGAGTCGGGGTTGGAGCTTGGGTTCCTATTATCTGTAGGGTTTTGGATAGAGCTTGGGTGGTTTTAATTCAGTTTATTTTATGTGAAGGTAACTACATGGGTTAAGAAATATGGATATTTTCTCTTCTTGAGCTATATCACAAGTTCATCGATGTTTTGTGGGTGTGGCATTCCTATATTCGTGTCCACACAAGTCAACTTCACCCCCCACGTCTGTCGTGTCGTAACACTTTGCTATGTCTTTCTTGCTGCATGCCTCCTAGTATGTGATGTATTTTCGATCCATCACTTTCTCGGCATCTTTGCGCCGGGCAACAGAACACTTACGCCTACGTTGTTAATATAAAGGTTCGGTTCGCTGGCCGACAGTACCAGGTATACTTTTATGCCAAAGATATCCCACAAAGTAGGACCTGAGAAAAAGTTTACCTCAGGGCAGCATATTAACCATCCATTACTCGATTTTCAGGTAGGCAAGTAAGCGAGCAAACGTGCTTGAATATCTATTATTAGGTAAATACGATAATAAAAGGGAAGGTAGGTTTAAAAAATACGAATTTTTATCCCTGAGGACCTCTCGCCACATCTCCCCCTAATTACTACTGATTGTTTGCTTAAACTTTCGTGAACTCTACTATCGCTTATATTATTGTATTTGCCTGATGGTTCATAAAAGAAAATGTTCGTTTGACTAAGGTGACTTCCTGGACATTTACATGAATATAATCACTGTATTTAAATTTCATAGGGAATTCGGAGACTCTGCCATTTATTTTTGGCGATTGAAATATGCCTTCAAACTTTCAGCGATTTATGCATGTTGGGATTGATAATAAGCAAACATATGCTGCAACTCCCGGTAAGTAGATGTGAAACCCGGCTACAACTTGCAAAATTTCCTGTTCCCACTAAAAATAATGAACAAAGTAGCCAAAATGCAATTTCTTGGAGGGGTTTTCAGAGAAAAGTGTCACCCACGCAAGTTCGTCAACCGCTGCATGCACAAACAGGAGGAGCCACAAAGTCGTACCGACGCCAAATTTTGGCAAGTGATTCCTTATGTCAAAAACTTATCGGAAGCCGTCGGCCACCTTTTCGTTCCACTTGAAGTTGGAGTCACACACTGGCTGGAGGCAACCATAAGGCGTCAGATACTGAACCAAAAAGACTCACTGTCATGGGAAGAAACATCTGGAGTCATCTATAGGATCTGGTGAAGGTGGGACAAAGTCACTACCTCAGTGAAACTGGATGACTTCCCATGACGCGACTTGCCGAAAATGCGGCAGCACTGCAGAGAAATGAAGTCAGGTATCAAGTCGCGGCTCATTCGGCCAAACATTCAATTTTGATAAGTCCCCGATTCTTACGAGAGGTGAACATGCGTGTTTCGTGAGTTACTTCGGTCATGGTACATAGGCTTCCAGTCCATAAACAAGTGCAAATACCTGCCTAATTCATAGTCGGGGCTTCGGTCAAAACAACTCGCCACTTGAGGAACACACACCAACGCGCCGCCTAACGGCATCTTCTTTAACCAACAGATACTGCCCTGGCTCGCTTCTATGGTCAGCCAAAGTACCATAAAGAGAACGTTCTATTGCGCCCAATCGTTGCCCTAAAAGGCAGCCCCACTAATAATTTGGATAAATGGATGTACTCGAAATTAAAATTCCTCCAAGAGAACTCTGCTGCCTCGGTCCGTTCAGCCTCCCGAATCCTGACAGATCTTCGTGGCCGGAGGATTGAAGCAGACAAAGTGATTGTTTTCGTTTGACGTGACCTCACTATTTACATCCAGTCCACCGGGTTTGGCACGAAAGTTCTTGCGCAGGAGACTTGAGGAGCGTTACGACGAAACCAAGAGTCCAATTAAGATCGAACACCTTGTCAGACTCTTCGAATTTTGTCAAAATACCTACTTCAACTTCGCTGGAACAACATATGAGCAGATCAAGGGCATTCCGATGGGCTCTCCAATTTCCGGTCTAATAGCAGAATTGGTCCTGCAGGAGCTGGAGAAGATTGCCTTCACCCAACAGCCCCCAATCTTTTGGCACCGTTACGTTGAAGACACGTTCGTCATCGTCAAAAAGAACACGCTGCAGAGCTTCCATGATCTCCTTAAGTCGATCTTCCCAGATAAACAATTCACACGGGCAGAAGAAAAGGATCAGCAGCTGCCCTTCCTCGACGTGCTCGTCACGCAAACTCCCGACGGCACAATAGGAACGGGGGTCTACAGAAAAGTGACGAACACCAGACAGCTTGTCAGTTTCCACAGCAATCATCCGATGGCTCACAAACGAAGCTGTGTGAGAACGCTGTTCAAAAGAATCCAGACACACTGCAGCAACCCGGACGAAAGAACACGCGAAGCTCAACATCTGCGCGAACAGTTTATGCAGAACGGCTATCCTAAAGCCTTCATAAACCGATGTCTACAGGCCCGCCCTCCGAAGATCTAAACAGAACCTGCTCCCAAGATTTGGCATGCACTGCCATATATCAAGGACGTATCAGAAGCGACCGAGCGTATTGCCGCAGGACTAGGCGTTGGAATTGCGCATCGTCTCAAGGCTACAATGCGCAGCCGGGTCATGAGGATCAAAGATCGGCTAAATCCCAGTGAGCAGTCGGGTGTGGTGCATCGCTTACCGTGTCTAAACTGCCCTGCAAACTACACGGGACAAATTGGACACATGCTCAGTTTGCGCATACAGGAACACAAGGCGACTGTTCAACGGGATGATGACTCTTTGCAAGTGGCCACCCACACCTACGGAGCGGGTCACGAGTTCAACTTCGCAGCTGCGAAGATAATTGCCCACGCCAGCAGCAAGACGAGTTGAGAGCTGATTGAAGCCTGAGCGTCGGATGACAACTTAGTTAACCGATACATCGAGCTGGCGCCTTCATTTATTGCCCTGCGTAGGTACCTCCGGACTCATGGCACTAATGGTCCTGGCCCTCCTTCCCTCCCTGCTACCTTCCCCCCTCCCCTATGACGGATAATTGATCCCTCCCCCTACACATTTTGCTTTCCCTCGTTAACAGTTAATTACCCCCTCCACTTTATATGTTGGTTGCTTTCTTTAATGGTTAATTGGCCCCTTTCCCCTGTAAACATTTTGCTTGTTTTCTTTGACAGTTAATTAACCCTTTTACCCCTGTTACTTTTGACTGCTTTCGTTGACAGTATCTTGGCCCCCCTTCCCCTACAGATGTTGCCTGCTTTCGTTGACGGTTTTATCTCTGACGATGGACTCCCGCAAGAGTTCGATAGCTCAGAAAAATAAAACTCCAATTCCAGTGATCGAACTTGCTTCTTCTCAATCTATGTACATACCTTATCAAGTGATTAGCCCACAAGCCGGCAACTATCCCCAGTAACGAGTGGCTGTTGACTGTCATAATTATGTTGCAGCATAGTGACTGTGATTCCCTGTGTATGAATTACCCAGTTCTGCGTTCCAATTTGAAACGTCACACGAATAAAATTCTTGGTAGAGTGAAAACATCAGCTTTTTCTAGCTTTCTTTTCAGGACTTGCATTTTCGCTTGATTTGGCAATAATCTGGTTCTTCATGGCTTCAATAACTAACGAACAAGACTTTCTGTGAATTATGGACTATCTATATATCTTGCGAATAACTGATTTCCATAATGCAGTCTCCAGCATTGCTAATCGTCATTCCTTGTACAGTATTATTAAGAATAAATTGTTCTGAATGACAGTGCTTCAACATCCCATGGTGAAATGTTTCTGAAAAAATGCTAGTTCATTAGGCAGCACATTTTTACAGCCTTTTAGAATTCCTATATCCATTCCTATGTTGAGGGGACTTCAAATATTTTCGTTCAAATTTTGTAGCATATTGGGAATCTAATTTAAACTTCTCCAGGTACATTGCCTATAAAAGTAGTTTGGAGTATATTTATAAACATATGGTGGTCTTATATCAATGGATCATACAAAACAGGACTTGAAGATCGAGCAACACCCAGGATGTGTCAGAATTTTACTTTGCGTTGCCCTTTACTGAATATTTTTACGGTTTCAAGTCTCTACGGCCACATTAACACTTCAAGTACTGATAAAATGCCATTTTACAAATCACCATGACTATTTTATTGAAAATAAATACTTATATGTTTCAAGTTCAATTCGTTTGCGTTTCAGAAAGTGTGATGGATAAGCATAACAATTCCTTCTGTGAGAAATGTCGACAAGTGAATGGAGTCTGTTTCTGGCAGAATACTACGCCCGGCGCGAACGCTAATGAAAGCACCGAAGAAGTGCCGGAGACTTTGATGCCACCCTGGCGCACTTTTAAACGAGAGTTGAGCAGGTACTTTAAAAGCTATGCACTGCATTTGACAAAATATATTTCTTATGGCTGCCTAGTAGATTACTGCGTTAAAATACTATACCGGATGAAGAAAACAGTTTTAAAAGGGAAGACGCGCTGGCTGGAGGAAAAAATCTATCTGTGTGATTTTTCACATCCTCCCTAAAAACAATCAAGACGAAAAGGGCATGAGCTGTGCAGCATTCGTAATCCACACTAGTTACGCAACCTCATATGTAATACAATTAACCGCTCTCGTGATTGCCCATGGAGGTTGTGACTGATGCGATTATGGCTTAGGAGTCTGCGTGCAAGTCGTTAAATAGATGCTATTTCATCATAAGGTTGGGATGTTGATGTGATAATTACGTGGCAATGTGGATCGCTTTAATCGAGATGCTAGAGGCTACCCATTTACCTGCCCATTCCATTGCTTAGACCAAGTCTGAGTACGGAATATAGGAACGGCAATTCATTACGCTTGTTTTGGTACTGCATTCTTGGAAACCATGATTGGATAAATTATCGGTCCTCATGGTTGTCAACTTCTTGCATCCCTAAACTTAAAAATATGGCCGAGTTCCGTCCAGTGAGCTACAATTTGAGATTAACCCTCTTTCCTTTTCATTACTGCTGCGTGCTTAGTCATTCTCGTCCGGAATAATCTGCTGGTCCATCTGACCACAAACTGTTCGAGTCCTGGTCTGCAGGCTTGCAGTCCATTAGCAAGTGCAAATACCTGCCATTCCCACATTAGGTACTGAGATTTCTTCTGTTCAGGGGAATCAAACAATCTCAGCGCGAGGGCGAACGAATGTCTTGGAAAAGAAACGGAATCTTAAGAATCATCCTGACACGTGTTAGACAATTTATTCCCCAGAGCTGCACGGCAGTTGATAAAAGACTCTTACAAATACTGCGTCAGAACTTCCATATTTTGAGGGCCAGTTAACCAGGGTGTTATATTTGACAAGAATTTGCTTTAGCACCAAATGACACAGGCGAGGCTTGGGTAATGCAAACCCACACTACAACTACAACCTGAAGTTTCTTTTACTCTGAGCAAACATGAAACAGAGCCTGCATTTCTTCAGAGCTTAATGAAAAACATTATTTGTATGTGTGAATGGGATCCTGTGGAGAGTGCTCATATAAACATGGAAATAACGAGGAGGAAACACATTAAATAACCAACCAGCTTCTTCTGTCCACGGACACTGGTGTTATAAAAGAGGAAAGGAAACTCACTTCAAAACACAGAGTTCTGGGGAATACTTAAGAAATATGAAGCATAATTGCATTGTCTGCCTGAAGAATAATAAATAAAAACAAAGGTTACGTCTAAAAATTCATCTAAATAAATTTGAATGCTGGCTGGTGGGCTTGTGTAGCCTTTATTTTCTTTGCTTTCGACGTAATTCTAGGTAAGTCAGCGTGCTTGTCGGCCTCTTCCGCGTCAATCAGCAAACTGATCAATCGTTGATGTTCGCGTGAAATGCTTTTCGTTTCACGGGCATATCTGTGAGGCAATATGCGGCAGTGAGTGGCAGACATCACCGCCACCGTGCACTGTCAACGACTGTAACCTCGAGGGTTCACAACTCGTGTGCACTAAAGATTGACTGGCTAGCTAAGAAATGTTGTTCAATCATGCAGTGGTACATGTTTCCATGAACACGCCCGCTTATCTTATATGTCGACTTGTGGATATCCATATGTTACTATATCTTAGCCCGTTAATATGTTGGCAAATAAGTGCGATAGCATTTTCGAGAAAGGCTTAGTAGAAGCAATCTGAAAATATTTATGAATATCTCCACCTACATGTACCAGCGTAAGTGAGCTCAACAAATAACATCGATAAACTGCTAAAATGATGGCAAAGGTTTTCATATATTGCATAATTTAGCGTTCTCGTGGTGCAGTGGTATGTTGCAATTCAAGCTGATATGCTGCCGCTTTATCAAGGAACTGCAAAGAGTTCGAGTCTCTGCTGTTCCCCTGAAGTAAACCGTGTGCCTTAACTGTCATCTGCTTTGCGTAAAACACAACTATAAAACTCGAGCTGGTATTTCCCTAAATAGGCAAAATTACATGACCATGTGTGCTCACGTTTGAGTTTTGAACGTATTTTTAAACTGGCAAACTTTTAGCAAGTTTGAGAGTCACTTGCAGTGCCTGTTAAATTGAATGACAATTAAAGTGTTCGCAGCAATTTCGCATAACATGAATCTCACGTGCCAGTTATCCTAGGCTATAATCTTGTGTTCGGGCAAATAAGTGTTCCATAACGACCACCAAATAATAGAAACCATTTTCAGAAACCTACCCGTATATCTATGTTGCCATCTAAAGAATGTTTCCTATTATTAAACCAGCAGGTATTCGAATATATGCATCCGTTTGCGGAAAATTACAAAATTGTCGCATGTCAGAACCTGCTTCCTTAACATATGCAACCGCGAAATGGTTAGTGCGCAGTCGAAAAATAATGAAGTTGCACGACTCAATAAGTAAAAAAACTATTGAATAACAAACAACTTAGAGGAACTCAATTGAGAACTGTTAATTTATTCTGACAGATGTGCGGATGCAGTAGCAAGAGGGGCGAGATCAAAGCGGAAAGTAGATTTTTTAATGTGCAAATATGGTGACAGTCACTGTCAGCAGTAATATTTGATTAGTTTTGTTCTGACAAAGAAATGAGAGGGTTTGTTTTAAACATCAAACACTAAGTCAATTCAGTAAACTTAAGTTTTCTGCGATTTATTCCCGGGCCTTTACAATTTTTTTAACAGGGGCAACTGAAGACGCTAAAAACAAACCGTTTTCCCGCAATTAACCCACGCGTATGCTTTGTGAACTCTCACCTTTTACGTTTGGGAGTCAAAAGTCGACTCCCGTTGAAGACTACATCGATGTGTATTTACTCTCGTACATGCTCCTGTGCAGCGGGATACAATGAACAAAGAACGAGGCACCCGCACGAATATATACCAGCCTGGCTGATTAGAGGTATAACTGGACCGATTTCGAGATGTTTTTGCCAACCCAGTGGCTATGAATCACCGCGTTGATCCCAACTAAACCACTCAGACTGTCTATCGGACACTCGCCAAGTTATATAGGAGTCTGCACCAACGGGTGTTATTAACAGCCGCATAAGTTGCTGCTTCACTAGTGATTCTAAGGCTGTTCTGCCTGAAGACGCTCATAGAGGTGCTTCTCTTCAGCTGCTCATTTATTGTGTCCCCAAGTCCTGATCAAAGTCGATTACTTTGCCTACTCAACCCATGAAAACTGCTTAGATTCTACACTTATTCGCCCTTCCCCAGTCCAAATAAGTTAAACATACTAACCTCGCCATGCAGGCTGTGTGAGAAAGATGAGTACTAATGAGAAGATATTTAAACCCTCATTTTCTTGGTTGAAGTACGGAAAAAATATGGTTTGCCGAATTGAATCCTTGAGTTTCACATAAAAATATTTAATTCAATGAATTAAAAGTCATGGGATTTTAACTGTGCATCTTTCCTCTTTCAGAAGTCCTTATGGATGTTCATGCCCTTTCGAAACAACGATGCCTTTGGGCCTGCCAGTGGGCTTCCGGGCTCCAGTGCTTCATGGTGCAAATGCATCGGACGTGAAGAAGAACCCAAATATCGACACCATTCCAAATTGGGCATTCTGCAGAGCCATTTTGGGTAAAACTATGTTTACTTTTCTAATTAAACATCATAAGTTGCTTAAAGTTTGAACAAAAAGCAAGCATATTTAAACGTCTGTGAAACATATTTACGCGTCGTAGTGTATAGAGACAACTTAATCCTTTTCTTGAAAAAAGGCATCATAAGAAATACAATTTGGCAGAAAAATTCTTAGGAAAAAAACAGGAACGAGCGTTATTGTGAATTTTTGACGCTAGCTTTAGATGGATTGAACAGCGTGATAAACTGCACAAATGACTGAATTGAACGTTCGTTCTTAAAAGTGGGAACATGAGAATATTTGGCAGTGGTTGTTTATATGAACCAGCTTAGCCACCGCTAACCTTGCAATCGTGTAAAACGGCAGTGGTGCTACAAACTGGTTTTAGAAATAGCGTCCCACTATGAAGAAGTAGCGACATGTTTGCAGGCGAACATAAAAAGCGCCAAATTTCCGCCCCATTTACTTCCCTAGGTTTAAACATATAGCAAAGCACTCGAGCATGAAATTAAAAAAACAACTCTCAATAAATTAAAGAAAGCTGAAGAAGGAAACTTACAATGAAACTGCATGGTGCATGCGGCATATGAAATTTGTATTTAACACACAGAGTAATGTTCCATACCTATGGGATAAAGAGCTAAGCTAAGTCTGGCCAAGCCATGTATTTTTAACCTGGGGCCTACCCTTTGATAACAGACTTGCGCGCTGACATGCAATTTTATCCGATAAAAGTCGCGTGCACATGAGTAGTTAAACGTCGCTGAAAAGATGCAAGCAATTTGTTAGGACGCTTGTTGGGCGTTTAGCCATGCCGCGACCGCTTGCTAACGATTAATTCCCCTGATGAGAGTTACAGGCGCATGGATAATCGCGCCGCCCTGTTTAACGCATTTGGTCCTTGGCGAGAGTAAATGACCTTGGAAGCAAGCAAAACAGCCCCTGAAAACGAAAGTTGTAACCAAAAATAGTAATCAGGTAAATCAAATGTCGTCGTTTGTGATAGAAATCAGTCTGAAAGTATGGTGTGAGAAAGGAACATCAACCACCAACAGTCAAATATCTTTTGCAGGGTACCAACAATACTCAAAACAAGTGATAAAGACACACGGGAGCACAAGAAGCTCATCTGTTGCATAACGTAAGGGTACTAGAACAATAGTAGCATATATTTCGATATACCCACATGCGTGTGGCCTGCCTTCTTGCATTCGTGTCATTCATTATGACCTATGCATTACGGATTATGCGTCATTGTAGGAAAAACCAAACTTGGAAATTTGCCTGACGTATACTGTCATTTTATGTCAAATTTCAAGTCGAAGCTCATTCAAATATAACCCACTATACTTTTTTCAAGGCACTGTTTTTGCGTAAGATAAATCAATATCGTGCGTGTTCGTTCGTCGGCAATCTGTCATGTGCAAGGTGCTCTTACTCAAAAACGAGAAGATCTTTTTCGAATTCTCAGGACTCATCGACTTCTAATCGCGCTATTAACGTTGAACCTCAAGAAAATAGTAAAACTTGCGTAAAAATACTTCAAAAAACGCAAAGATAATCACAATTTATCAAGCAAAACTGCTACTGCATAACAGGCTGACAAATGAGGAGGTCACCGTTATTTGTATCCCCACACTTAAGCAAAGAAAAACGGAGATCTCAGTGTATGCAGCTGGACCCATGAACCTTATTACCTATAACGTAATGCAGAAAAGAAAATGACAGATGTTTATTCAAAATGGAGCGTGTGTGAATCGGTGGACTATGGACTATGGACTATGGTTAAATACTTCGCCTATCTGTTTCTACAGGGCTGGTATATTCTCCCCTATGCAGCCTGCCTCCAATTAATGCAGTTCACAATTGAAAACTATCTAGAAAGTATTGAGAAAAACGAGTGGATTCCATTATTTGATAAACGCTCATTGATTGGTTATGGGACTGACTGGGTGCCGCATGGCTTAAGGCACACTCTCAAGTGCCATCAGCAGCCACATTGCGGATGTTATTTTCCTGCTTTTAAAGACATTTAGGCAAATGCTGAAATGACATGTAAGTTGGTTGCTTTTACTGCATTTTAAATTCATTATAGTTTATTCATAGGTTGTGTGCAATGAGCAATGGCCTTTATGTATCGCATTTATTTTATTTCGACACTCAGCTAGGTGTATGCTTCCTGTCGTGGCGAGGAATTGTAGTGGCTATGCTTTCGGAAAATCTGTTGTTACCAATAATGTATGCTCTATAGACTGTTACAACTCACTAGCAGGAAAGCCTGCTTGAGCTGTTCACTGTTTTATCTGATTAGGTTGATTAAATGCGGATCACTGCATATCTGACGCACTGCATTTACTGGTGGGGAGGGTTACATTAATTTGGAGTTAATGTGCCCCAGAGAGCTTACGTAGGTGCAAACTGCTAGTGGTTGATCATATTTAAGGTAGATCCACCCAGCATAAATGAAAAAAGCGGTTAGTTCAATTTCCAGTTGATTTGATAGTATATGACTGTAGATCTGAAATCTTTTAAAAGAATGAAGTCATTAACACAAAACTCGTCTGAAAGTAACGGCTACCAAGAATATACAAAAACGTCTCTAGCAATTATAATCATGTATGTTTGCAGAATTCACTAACAGGAAATATTAATTTGGCTAAATGAAAAGTCATTTTCATTCCTATCTCTCATCTAGTCCAATAACTATGCATGTTTTGAAGTCTAAAAGCACTTTTAACTGATTGTTTTTACCCTCCTATTTTGGCTTATGTGTTTTGCATTCCGTTATGTCCTTTTAAGTTGCAATTAGTAGATTGCAATGAGAAGCAGCATAGACAAAGTATGGTTTAAAATTGCAAAATAGAATGCGTCTCTCTTAGAATTAAGCAGCAAGTCGGACAGGTGACCAACGGTTATCCGATGAATGTCGAGATCATCGCAGAATGGAAAGGTACATCAAATCTCTGATTTAAGTTGTGGGAAATTAATTAAGAGTAAATGCTCTTGGTTTTATTCCGTTATTACGAAGCTTATTTATTATAAAGGTATGTTTTCATGCATAAGAAAAAAATGACGCAGATTTGACCAAAGTAGAGCTGTTACCATCATCAAATAGATGTAAATTGGCAAACCTTTCATAAGGATGCGTATTGAAAGGTAATGTGGCGAAAGGAAAATTATCTTTACATCGTATGGAAGATATAAAACGGTAACGCTTTAAGGCGTCCTCCGGGAATTGAAGCGCAGAAATTAAAATATGAGCAAAATCATAAAGTCTTCCAAGTTAAGCCTTTAACAGTCTAATATATTTTACGATGATTACTGTAAATTTGGTGCGCAATGTGCTTTTGAGGTCTACATTTTTGCAGAAGTGAATATGATAAGCATTTACATCTTTAAGGTGGACAGGTTATTTAAAAAAATTATGTTGAAACCATCGAGTAATTAAAAATTTAAACTTATTATAATACTTATATTTTTTACGTTTTAGTCGATATTGGCGGGCTGTGCAACGATAGGGATCTACTCTGCCGGTCGCAGAATGCGCGCTGTTCTCAGGCCAACATTCCCCCCACTTGCCAGTGCAAACTGAACCACATTCCCATTTACCAGGAGAATTTAAAATATCACGAGTGCTGTGAGTTGTGGGCATATATTTGACGTCTTTGGGGCTAAATGGGGCTACTGGGGGCTAATTGTGCTAAACACGAGATTTTTTAGCGTTTTCCACAATGTTTGTAGGCTGCTTATAGGCGTATTTAAGGGAACATCGCTCAGAAATATCGACAGAGGATGATGAACAATATGCTGTTTTTTAAATGGTCTGCTTTTTTCTTAATCTTCGACGATTTTTTTAAGGTTGCACAATTAACCTTCAAATAAAACAGCCAATTGGCATATTGATAAGTTAAAGCAAGAAAGATAATGTTTTGTTGTGTTAATGTTTGTGGATTTAAAAGCGGCTTTCTGATTATTGGAATCCGTCTGTGCATTCTGAACTTTTATGCATTTACACTAAACTACATGAAAAGTCTCTCGAAAATAATAAAAAGAGCATTATCCAAATCCCGTAATGAAAAATGGGGACTTTCTTCTAAACAAACGTGGCTATCTGTCCAAATCAACAGGGTGGTCTTAAAAATAAGAAACCTAAACGTGACCAAGGTATAATCGCATTCAGTGAATTTTTGAAGTTCTTCTTTGCACAAATGGCTTCCAAGTGTGACATTGAGTTACAGTTCTTGCCTTCTATTCTTCTTCCTCTTCTTGGGATTTTGAACACTATATGGTATCTGGACACCGAATATTTGCGTTTATTAAGTTATTTAAAAAAAATGAAACGTCTGAGACCTTAAGGCAGCTCCCGGACCAGGCTCGGATTCATGCTGACAGTTCAGATGGCTTACAAGTGCCTACAAGCCAGAAATGGCCATTTCAATGTCTCTTAGATTTTTTGGATCTATTTCATCAGAACGGTTGGTATTTATCTAAAAAGATTAATTTTCTTTCCGGAAAATTAAGTCAATTGTAAAAACAATTGAACCATAAAAGCAAACTGCTAAACGCCGCGTTTGCTCGATTATTTGCAATAAAAACAAACTTATGTTTACTCGTAGTAAACCTTTATTATCGATTTCTTGCTGGTTTGAGACACCTTTTAAAAAAAATTCATATAAAAAGTATTTACAGACTGCCAACTACTTTATCTTAATTTAAAGGTTAATGCTCACAGAGGAATTTGGACCCCATATGATGTTAATTATTGTCAAGGTTCGGCTAAAAAAGTTTATTTGCCTTTTCTGTTACACGATTCGAAGTCATCCCAGGGGACATTGCCCTGTTAGAGCAAGAAAGTCCTCGCAGAATTGGTATGACAGGCAGTTGCAGCATCACCAAGGTCTTTCGGGGCTGGACTAAACAACCCATCCCGAGAATGATAATTATCCGCTGCAAAAAATGATGAAAATATAGGCAGATATTATTTCCGGCAAAGACAAGGGAGACGGCAATGGCCATTTCTAGCTTATTAGGAGTCTTCAGCCAGTCATACCCAGCTCCAAGTGGTGCGCCACTCAAGGCTCAAATTCATGCTTATTCTGATCAGAGTCTTTTACCCTAAGCATTTTGCCACAAGCAAATTGTCTTGCTTGTTTAAGTCGGAAAATATTGACACTCGTTGGTGCACATTAACCGATCGATAACGGCATTTACATATCTCGCGAGTTCGAGCCTTGAGTGCTGCATTACGTGGGATTGGGTAGGACCAGCTGACTACGGCTCATAAGCGAGAAATGACCATGTTAGCTCTCCCTTGTCTTTAAAAGCAGTAACAGATACCTGTCTACTAGTTGCTACGGCTGTTGTTAGGGTCTATGAAGGAATTCTAAGGTAAAGCGGGACAAGTGAGTTGCGTTAGTAGGCGGTGTACGTTCATCAAATGTTGTTATGGTGAACATTCTAATTGAGTTTCATTCACATCTAAAACTTCTGGAATTCTATAAAAACTGCAATTAACTGTTAATTCAATAAGGGGATCGTTCATTTGCGTAACTAACAAAAAGGTCAGCTGCAGTCTTTAAAACATCTAGACATTGTTTCAAAAAACAACATTGGCAAGACCAAAAGCAAGATGTAAGCTGGATTTTAAAATAGGTAAGCCTCAAAGCCGGCAAGATTTAATTGAAAGGGCACAAATTATCCTGTTGGACGATTGTGGTGATACATAGAGGTTAAGCGACACATTTAAGAATCGGAAAATTTGAAGGCTGGAAAAATAATCTTGCAGCATTTGAATGAGCTGGACAACTGCATCCCCAAACGCCAAATGTAAATTTTTAAGCTGCAACCATCAACACAATTTGCATCATTCCCATAACGAACACTAATATGACAAATAAATAGACTAATTGCAACAAAGGAGAACATACATAACAAAAACGTATTCTTTTAATCAAGTGAAATTTTCACAGAAAAGACCTTATACGTTCCCGCGAAACCCCAGTTTTCCAAAACTGATCAAATGAATTAATCAAATTTGGAACCATCTTCTACTAAGTAAACTCATAATTACAGACTGCATTGTACACTTTTAAACATAACATAAAAAAATCTTCTACATTGTGCGTATGATGTTGAATACAGTTTACTCATTCTGGTACATCAGGCACTTGGACCATCCGTAGATAACCTTAACACACAGAACCCAATTTTTTTTAAATCACAATTCATATCATATTTGATGGACAGCAGCCAATTTTAACTTGTGATCAATGACTTACTTTTTTCCGAATTTTGTACGCGCATTTTTAAGTTACCAGTAAAACATAGTTAAATTCGGTTTTATTTTTATGGTAAAGCACACTAAGATCACGCGTATTGTGTTCGGGTCAGATTATAACATCTACATTTAAAGGATACGCTTTTGTCGAAGAAGCAAACCTATTTGCGGTTTTATATAATATATTTTGAATGCAATCTCCCTTGCTATTTATCCCGCTCGAGTAAAACGCGCATTGAGGCTCAGACCTCTTTAAGGCAAAATTGATGTCTATTCTCTGCGATACATTGGGCATAGCGTGGAAGAGCAGGGATGGTAAAGTAATCCGCTCCGGAACAGCTGCGTAGACCATGACTTGGACGATAAATCAACCCAGTTGCATAATTAATGTATCTAATAGACACTGCCCATTAATACACATATCCAATGTACGAAAATACCATTGCCCTGACGACTGTGAATTGTCCTTTGAAGAAAGCTTTCAGACGAGCCGAATTCATCCTTTTACTTGAAATGAAGAACTTTGTTTTTCAGCTGTTAGGCTGTAGCGGCAATCCTGGATAAAAAACCAACAATTCCTACTTTGAAACATGCTGTTCCCGGAGACAACTTGAAAATGGTTATAGCTGTAAGATTTTTTGGTACCATTAATTTCGGGAGAGCTCCTCAGTTGACGTCCACTTGTCCAGACAGACAGATGGCTCCATTTCACGGAGAGTCTTCCACAAGAAAACCTGAAAAGGTCAGTACTCACATTTTCTAAGTTTTGTTCCCATTCAATGGAAACGTAACCTGGTTTGTAACCTTTTCCAGAGGACTAGGAAAATCTGTTCTGAGGATACTTTGGACGTAGAATTAGGTTGTCTCAAAGCTACTTTACTGAAGCGTGGATATCCACCTCAGTTTACAGACAAATATAGTAAGCCTCTGCGACCCAAAATGAGTGAACAACTAGCCCCGAAGAAGCCAGTATTTATATCCTTGCCCTTCAAGGGGGATAACGTCCTAAACACAATCAAGAGGCACTTGCTAAAGACCATAGAAAGAACCTATTACGCCGCATAACTCATTATTTGCTCTCCAACAAAGCCCCTGCCGACTCCTTGTGTCAAGGATGCCTTTACTTTGCACGCCACCTCTAATTTCGATAACGAATTCATGTGTACTTGTGGATGCAAGTATATAGGGCGTACGCAAAGACAACTGGCAACCAGAGCCAAGGAACATCTACCTAGCTGGTTATTCAAGCAAGAAAACCGTTCTCCTCGTTCCTCTATCACTGAACACCTATTGGACACGGGTCATTCGTTAGATCCTATAACTTCTTTCCGAGTTCTTTTTCGAGCACAAACATCTCGAATATTGTGTTACCTGGAAGCTGCTTATATTAGACGCTTTAAACCGGACCTCTGCAAACAGTTGGAGCACGTGGTTAACCTTGCCTTACCTTGGTCACCACAAGCCCCAGATCTCGCGAATTCCCCAGCCCAATATTCCCCACAACTCCCCTGTTTTTTTTCCGCCAATTTCGTTTGAACCTTCTTTCTCTATCTGAAAAGGACCTTTGACCTTTCTGTATATTTTTAATTTCGTGTTTTTCTCATTCGTGAACCTTAATGCAACGAGAGGTTGTAACTGAGGAGCTCTCCCGAAATTTATGGTACCAATAAATCTTACAGCTATAACCATTTTCAAATTCCTACTTTACTACTTAACACAGGATGGCGATTTTCATTAAATGTTGGCCTGAAAATTAGATGCCCATGCATGGTGAAAAAGTTCGATAATACTCATTTCTTTCACATCAATAAATGGTAATTTGTTTTCAATTTTGTTTATCTATTTATCGACTCAAAATTATTGCCAGATTCATAAGGCATTCAAACAAAGAGTTTGTATGTAGTAATATCATGCTGTTCTTGTAAAATATTGTCAAAATAAATATATACTCAGTGTTTTGTCATTAAGTAGCAGAACTTTGACAAAAGACGCGTGTCTGAGCTTTACATTTGCTGCTTTTGCGTGTGATAACCTCAGTTAAAGAGCCGTTATAAAAAATTAAAAGGCCCCTATGAAGTTCTGCCAGATGTACAGAAAAAAACCATTACAGACAAAGTTGCATAAACGCCCATAGGAGAATTCAAAAGAGTATTTGGCGAGCATAGGAAAGCTATCGATAAATTTTCATCAGGCCATTAAATTTAAATGCGAAGGGGATAAAAGAAAAAATGAACACCTTTTTGAAAAAGGAAGACGAACTTTTGCTGAAAGATTATGGTTCCTTTGGCAGTATGAATATCGGTTATTTCAAAGCATACGTTAAAACTTACACCCACTTGCTGATGGCTATTTAGCCGCAATCGATTTATCAAATATCCGGTATGTTTATTTGAGTACTATTCGCTATTTGTGCTATTAAGTGGGATAGAGGGGCACAGTTCATAGGATGTATGAGCTCAGATTGTAAAGAAGACGCTTTTTGAAATGAGGTTTGAACTATTCGAACGGTAATTTCACTCAAATATGCCAGTCAAATGCTTTTACCAACAGCAAACCATTAACACAGACGCGCACCTTAATCCTTTAAAGAAAAGGAGAAAATGTCAGCGCCAATTATTGCCTACACGTCATTATTAATTTTAAAGGATGTTACCGTCTTCTCACAGGAATTTGACTGCTAAAAGCAAAGGTTAGGTACCCGCAGGGACTTCGCTCTTTTCTTTCGAAATTTGTCTCTTTGCTTGACAGTTAGGTCATAGTTGATCTAAATTAGTAATGACAGCCGTACAAACTAAGGCTGCAGAAAAAGACAGATATTTAAAACCGTGTTCTATTTTTTTAGATGGTTATGGTGTTTAACTGATTTCCTTGCACATAGATAGAGGGAGGTTAAGATACCTCGTCACCTCATTGTTATGCATTCTTAATCCTTTTTCACCTCCTTCTTAAGTCCCAATCGTGCACTGCAACACTACAGAGTATAAAGCCTGCGCCAGCTCTCACGGCGTCTGCGTTGATAGTAATGGTGACTCCCAGCCAGACCAATGCGTCTGCCCTCCTTTTCTGTCAAAGCGGAGGTCCAACATGCAGGCGGGGAGCGAAGGTCAACGCATAGAGGGTGGCGAGGCTATTTCCTATGATGCCAACTGGTCCTCCATGAATGTCATTCTGGAGAAACAAGTTCATTTTAGTAAGGAATCGTCTTCAATCAGTTCAAACGTGGAATGCTCAACCCCACTTGGTACGTAATTAACTTCCAAATCCAAAACATTCATGTTATAGATGCCCTTGCTCATAACAGGTCGACCCTTATTCTGAAATATGTTTTTAATCGAACAAATAACTTAAGTAGGGCTGCACCATAGACTAATGTCGAACATAACCTCAATATCTTTTAGTCACATCAGTATGTCCGCATTTGAACGAATTTCCTTCCAGCCGCATCCACAATTTTTGGTCTCTGTAACAAATGGCAACAAAATAGTATGCAAGTGTGTGATTGATTTTAAGTGCGCTTAAAAATTACAGTATTTGTTGTAGAAAACACGCATGTAAGTATTTATTCCTTAGAAAGGTGTTGGAAACAAATATCATTTTCGTATGTTTTAGTTGATAAACGAATAGCCATTTTTTGCAGAACCTACTTTTAGCAGGCTGTCAGAAAAAATCACTTGAAAAGCTGGCATTCTGAGGTGACTGAAATATCTTGAAATAATGCTGTGCGCTTAGCAGTAAAGCAACCTTAACTGAACAGTTTGTTGGGCACAAAAACCCATTCATAAGTTCGGTTGGAATTATATCAGATAGGAAATGTAATAAAAGTGCTCACCTGCTCTTTCTTGCAAAATGGTCTTTCGGTGTTGGAGATGCAAATGCAAACCATTTAAAATTGTAGAAGAATTGTAAATCACATGGTAAAAAAAGGTTTTAATTGCATAATATCCTTTAAAGCCCGTTCTATGTCAATATTTTTTGAGAGAATGGATACACTGCTGGTGTGTTGGCTCTTTTTACCTTTAAATATAAGCACGTTTTAACACACATTTACTGACCTCATTTGTGTTGGTAAATGATTATTGCAAATGTCGATGCATACTGTGGCTTAAAACCTATGGACACTAAACGCTTTTTGATACAGAGTTCAAGCGTTCGGAAATGGTGTTAGCTTTGTAGTCTTTTAAAAGATTTTTCAAAACACATAAAGTCCTTCGAAAAATACTGGCCAATTTCAAAAATAAAAACTTATCCCCCAAAAGATGGAATTTTATGTGTGCTTAGATAGTCAGCGTCTACTTCCTAAGCATGCATGTCGTTGAATGTGATCGATTATGTTTCCTTCACAAAATCCGTCAGCTTTGAGGCGAGAAGCCCTGAATAAGCTTCAATTCTAATCTTTTCGCTTGAAACTTTTTTCCGATGGTGGAAAAAATGTAGATAGTCAGCAAACGATTGGTAGACAATGAAGAAGGCGAGCACATAATTTAGTTCCTGCATTGTCATCATAAACGCATTTGTCCGAACGTTTTCGAAAAGTATAATTTGTATAGGTCAATTAACTAATCTATTTTCTACATTGCTCGCAAACTCTTTTCCTAAGGGAACGTTTCTGATCTACATGTTGCTTTGATGTCGTCTCCTAGCCAAGCGTCATTATTAACAGCCTAGGCAGATATTATCGCAGGTAAAGACAAGGGAGATTGGAGTGGCATTTCTAGCTTATCAGCTGTTGTCAGCCAGTCATAACCGATCGAGTGATGCGACACCCGAAATTCCAAATGCGACCTTTACGTGCAGTATCTATCGCCCTTACCATCGAGCTATGAGGTGGTGCTGATGATGGGGTTAAGCATGATTGGCTGACGTCAACTAATGTGCCAGAAAGGAAAATTCCAATCTACTTTTTTTTGCTGGCAGTGAAACCTAAAAAACTGCACTGACAAACTAAGACGAGGCTAGTCAAACTGATCAAATAGTATAATCGTGACTAGCTGGCTAACTAAAATGCTCATAGATGGGACCGCTTGGCACTTAGGACTCTACTGTAATTATGTTGAGCCGTTGAATTCAGGTTAGTGGTGCATTGCAGCCCGTGTTGAGGCATACGTAAGTGATGGCAAACGGAATTTTGACTAGGCTGGCCACATCTGTTTTGTCAGTGATAGCTCGTTAGCCATGCCCAACCATAGGCTCGACAAACTTTGCGATAAAAATTAAGTCATTTAATGTTAACTAACCATTAAATTAAGATCTAGATTTTCATGGGCATAGGCCGTTTAAACCATCTTTTGGTATTTTTTCTGGTTTTACGGATGCAAGGTTATAAAAATGCACGTAGCAGAAATCTTGGTCATGCCGTTTGAGTAAAATTTTGTTCATTACACCAGTTAATCCTGACAGAGGAACAAATAAATGCTCAGTTACCAGTAGGTCACTGGAACTATGCCTCAGAGTATTTTATTTACTAGAAGGCAACGTTTTAGACTTAAAAATCTGCTGCACTTATAATTTCATATTGCATTTCTACTAATTAATCTCAGTGGAATTAAAAATCATTCCCTTACCCTAAATACCAGAAAGTTCTTCGGACAAGAACCTACTCATCTTTTCATCTATTGGCAGCAAAACGTTACTCCCGCAGACGGATGAGTATGCAATTGTTTTTTTTACTGGGTTCTCAAAACCATGGAGTCATCTGAGCGTTAAATCGTACGTATGGACACTTCTTACATAAATCTTCTGCATTACACATACAATAATGCACTTAACGGCAGTTAATTAAAAGCGACAATGGTAATCGTCGTTGGCACTTCGTACGTGAAGTACATTTTCAGTCTGTTTCCATGGTTTCAATGTCCGTCCTATGAGCGTTCAGAATATAATGTATTCTTGAATATTTTTCTCCATAGAGGAGTTGTCTTTATTAATGCGTAAACATCATGATTGCTTATCCACTTAACAGAACTGGTTCGCAAGGGGTTTCACCAAACTGCATTGGCATGACCAACAACAATATTATGTTGGCCACATACGTTTGTTTTGACAATAAATTGCATATCAGAATGGCGAAGTTACGCTTTTTATTGATAAGGATTCATCATGCTGACCATTCTAAACTGCGCAATTGTAAAGAAAACTCGGACAACGCTAACTAGCTCCTGTCCATATTTTTCTGTAAATAAAAAAAACAAAAAAACCGAAAACAATATACAAATTTGCAACTTTTATACATCTTTTTATAATTATTGTTAATGCTTAACATTCTAGTACACACAGATAATTTGTTTCCAAAGGGCTGTGCCAATACAAAAGTAATGAGAACAACGATATACGTTTAAAGTTTTTTTTCCTTGCGCTACGTCAAATTCACTTGATTTTTTGGAGTTCAAGAAATCCTAAACCAATTCAGACTTAAGTATAAACAGTTGGCTCCTGTTTGGACATAAACTACCTCACTTTTTTTTTCATCGATGAATCCGCTTGCTGCGTAAAACCACAGTGAAACCGGACACAAAGTAATGTAAATTCAATTAAAAAAGCTTCACTTTGGTGATCCTCAGTATTTGTTTATATTATCCAAGTATCGCTGTGCACTGCAGTTGGGGTGTAACAAAACCATATATTGAACACAAAAGGCAATTGAGCATTCATTTTTTCAGAAATTCATCATGCGGCCTTTACAATTGCAATGCAAATTATTTGTGTAGGCTTGATGATCAATGTTTCAATACATTTTTTTGCCGAATGGACTTTTCAAAAATATATCATTTTACTTGCTTGTTTACTTCTGCTATCAAACACTCTTCAAAATATGATGTGTTTACCTGTAACTGTAGCTGTATATGCGATAACTTTGTGGCGCATTAGCCAAACTTACTAATCAGAGGGACACATTTTCAATACAAGTCACCATTCAAATGAGTTCTTATAAAGCAGGCCTTTTTTACAGGCTTCCACTATATAGGTGTTGGCAGATATTACCTACGGTAAAGTAACTTCAATTTTCTCGTTTCATACAGCATTTGTTTGCATTTTAATGTTCGAAAAGCCGTCGGTAAGAGCATCTTTATACCAAACCCTTCTGATAAAGGTAGTTTCTCAAAACACTTTCACCATGGCTACGTTTACGTATGCGAGGAAAGTAAGCCCCTGCTACATTAAAGATGCAAACCCGAGCAATTTATCCGCTGAAACGTAGGTTAACCGATTTCGCTTCTTCGTATGATTGCAATGCTACACACGAATATATGCACAAATATATTTGCTTCTATTCATCGATTGAACCTTTCTTTCCTTCCTCCTTAAGTTCGGATCGCCTGCTCAACCAGCACACTCCTGGTGTGCTTTTATCCACCCTCATCCACACCCTATCAGTCCCTCAACCAGGATCTCGCCAACGGACATGCCATTGCTTACTTTGTGGGCGCTGGGCAATCAGGCCAGATGCTGGAACGTACCTGTGTGTTGACTTTCAGTGAAATGCGTTCCCGCGGTTCTCTGTCGTACGGTCTCAGCGCTGCTGCCCTCGACGGTCACACAACTCTCTTCACGGCTATGGAGAAACACCTCTGCACTTACATTGACTTCAGCAAACATTCTGCTAAGCGCTTACCCTGCGGAACGACTGTTCATCGGAACAAAGTGAGTTATACCTCAATAAAGCAGACTGTTGCCGAAATATTGGAGGCAATGCGGTAAAGGGAAATCTTGAAGAGGGGGCCTTAGTAGGACTTGAACGGACGCCAGAAAAGAGATGCCTTTAGTATAGTTAAAGTCATGCTTGAAGAAGAAGGAAGGTCGGTCAACGGATCAAAGTGCTTCTTATTCTGAGCTTTCGAGCTCCTGCGGGAGTCCATCGTCAGAGATAAAAGCGTCCACGAAAAACAGTTATAGGGGGTATGAGCCAATCAAACATCATAAGGAAATTGGGGGTAGAGGTAGGAAGAAGCAAGGGAGAGGGGGAGGGAGAGTCCACCGTTAGGAATAATAGCTTCACGAAAATTAAGCAACAGTTGTATGCGGTAGGAGCTAGTAGAACGTCATACAGGCAGAGGGAGGGAGGGAAGGTTGGGAGGTAGGGAGAGGGGGAGGGGGGTTCATCAATTAGCAGTGTCCGCCGTGCAGGTTTTCTTGCGGAGGGCAGTACTTGCGGGCGCCAACTCAAGACATCTGTTCACTGAGTTGTCATCCGTTGCCCAGGCTTAAATTAGCTCGCGTTCAGTTTTGCTCTCGGCGTGAGCAATTATCCTTGTTGCTGCGACAGTAAAGACGTGACCCGCTTCATGGGTATGGACCACCACTTGCGACAGTTCGTCACCCAGCCTGACAGCTCGTTTATGTTCATTTAATCGCGTACCCAGCATGCGTCCAGTTTGCCCTGTGTAGTTACACAAGCAACTTGAGCACGGGATGCGATTTACTTCCCCGGATTGTTCTGTGGGGTTCTGCGGGTCGTTTATTTTCATGACCTGGCTGCGCATGGTAGCGTTAAGACGGTGTGCAATTCCAACACCCAGTTACGCTGAGATGCACTTTGTTGCTTCTAAAACATTATTGATGTATGGTAGAGCGTGCCATATCCTAGGAGGTTCTTCTGTTTGGGCCCCTCGGGGCCGTACGAGTAGGCAGTGGCTTATTAAGGCTTTTGGATAACCATTCCGCATGAACTGATCGCGGAGGTATCAAACTACGTGTGCCTTGTCTTCAAGTCTGCTGCAGTGGGTTTTAATCCATTAAAAGAGCGTTTTTACACAGCTTCGTTTGTGGGCAGCCGGATGGTTGCTGTTAAAACTAAGAATTTGTGTCGTGTTGGCTGCCTTCCTGTAGACCGTCGTCTCAATTTGTCCATTAGGCGTTCTTTTGATGAGGACATCAAGGCAAGGCAGCTGCTGCTCTTGTTCCTCTCCCATCGTAAATTGTTTGTCAGGAAATATTCCTTTGAGCAATTCATGGAAGTTTTGCAGCATGTTCCTCTTGACGTTGACAAACGTGTCATCGATGTAGTGGCGCCAAAATACAAACTCATGCTAAGCGAAGGCGACATTTTCTAGCTCCTGTAGTACCAGTTCTGCCACTAAGCCAGAGATTGGGGAGCCCATGGAAGTTCTCTTGATCTATTCCTACGTTTCTCCAGCAAAGTTGCAGTACGTTTTCTGGCAGAATTCTAATAACCTCATAAGGTGTTAAGTTTTGATTGGGCATCGAGCCTCATAGTATGCCTCTTCAAGTCCCTTGCGCAGCACTTCGTGTGCCAGATTTGAAGCTATGGATGTAAATAAGGAAGTCACACCAAAAAAAAACCATGATTTTGTCCAATTGAACCGTCCGGTCTCGAAGTTCCTCAACAAATTGAGAGACTGAACTGAGATATTCGAGTCGCCTTAGAGGAATTTGAGTTTTCTGTACATCCACTTTGCCAAATTATAAGTAGGGCTGCCTTTAGGGGCAACTATTGGCCGAAGTGGGACATTTGGTTTGTGAATTTTTGGCAGTCCGTCGAATTGACCCAGAGCGGTATCCGTTACTCTCATTTTGCGTCATTCATTCATCGTTTTCACATGTTCTGTCGGTATTCTCTGAGTAGTTTAGTCAGTTAGTTGGCTAGTGCTTTGGCTTACGAGTTCTGGGGTGGTCTGTAAGACTCTTTGTCGTCAAGAAGAGTTTAAGCCTTGTCATTGTAGTCTTGTCGATTCATCACGACAGTTGACCGTCCTTTTCGGCAGGTAAGATGATAATGCTGTTGTCTTTCCGCAATTATTTCATGGCTTTTGATTCGCTTTGTGAAATGCATCGGGTTGGGTTGTGAGTCATCAGCAAGAAAGAGACACGTTGTCGGATTGAGTGTTTTGTGTCGTCAGTTGTTTCAGTTCTTACCAACATCGCTGCTACTGCAGCATTAAAGTCAACTAGGTCGGCTTCTGCAGTGTTACAGCAGGATTCATGCCGTAGTAGTGAAATTGTTGTTCTGTTAGTTGTTTGGACAAGAGGTTGTGGACCACGTCAGCGTTTGTGGTGTCTGTGGGTTTCAATTTATTCAGTTTTCGTGCCAGAACCTCCCTTTTTGGCCTGCCAGTTGCGTGTCAAAGCTAAGATCGTCTTTCCGAAATTCTCAGCGATAAAATTTCCGAAAAGTTGAAAACACTTTCCTCTGTCCTCTTCAGTCCTCGCCTTGTATTTTCTTAGGCGTTGTTGGCAGTCTTTAATCAGAAATCTCATCATCTGCCTGATAAATAGTTTTGTGACTTCCCTGCCCATAGTTGTGTTCTACAGCACCTTATATCTCAGGCATCGTGGCGTCAGTTCTTGTTGGAGGCATTTATTTAGGAAACGTAGCTGCTCATATGTCGCTGCTTCTTGGGTGGTAGTTAGCTGAGTAACAAGGCCCTCTGTTTTTAGTTTAAATAAATGGGCCAAATGAACTATTTAAGTTTGCGATTTATCAGTTTCCCTGTGTTAATATTGAATAGTTTCAAGTTATTCAATTGCTATTGGTAGATGCTTTTTATTATTAATTGTGGTAAATATTCTTGGCTGTACTTCATATTTCTAAACAGCTAAGGATTTATGATTGGGAGATGACAAAAACAGCCAATGATAGTGATTCCCGGAAAAGCATTTATACGCATTTATCCTCTTGAGAATATCTGGTAGCGTCAAAGCATACGAAGGATGATGAATGAAATATTTTAAAATGCCACAATTGGGTTGCATACTGTTACTATCACTGTTTACATCCCATAGGACAAACAACAAGAGACGACAGTTAATATAAACTTTAGTATCAGAACTTAACCGGTGATATCTTAAATGAACATCACCGACAAAGGATAATGCAACTGGAGTGTCCAATTTAGGCTAATTATCTGTCATCAGCCGGTCAAACCTACCCGAAGCTTAAACCCGCGACCTGTTCACTAGAAGTGCATCACACTTGACACTACCATACGTGCTCGTTGTCTTGCCATTTAAGATCGGAAATATTGACATACGAGGAAATTCGTTCACAGTGGAGAATTAAAGCTGTCCGATAGGTTACGGGAATCACTCATTTCCTTATAACTTTGGACTTCTTATCAAAGGGTTGCATGTTTGATTCTCGGGTGGTGCATCACCTGGGCGTTGCTATTACCGGCTGATTACGGTTCACAATCTAAAAACGCCCATTTCAGTGTTCGTGTCTTTCTCGGTAACATTCATCTACCTATAATACTACCTGCTTTGCCTTTATCGCAAATACTGAGGTTATAATAGGCATATGGCAACTTCAAATGATTAAGATGGTATAAAATGTCCAAAAAACGTAAATACATATAATTAATTGAAAGAGGGGCAGTAGAGGCAGAGATCGTGAATAAGGTGGATTATTTCAGCATTTAAAAGCATGTCTATCTAGCAGGTTTAAATAATAACTTCAACTAGGCGGCTTATCCTTATGTGGCTTAAAAAATGCTTTCATTTTGCAAAGTAAGCTAATCACAGCGTTGCTTGGCTGCGGTGTCATTATCATGATTTATCTGTGAAATAATAAGAGTGGCACAAACTTTAAAAGTTGAACGTGATAGCAAAGCTCGACGTATGATAAGAAGACGTCGGTAAAATGACGGAAGAGCGGCTGTTGGCGCGACAGGAATCATAAGAGAGAATATAATAGCGTGCCAAATTATATCCTGAGCATAGCTTATTTCGATAGGAGGGTAACTTTGCGGTTGATGGCTGATGAAGCAGTGCTTGGAGCGATGAAATATGCATGCAAAGTTCATTAATAATTTATGCCAGTAATGGTCATTCTAGTCTCCTTTGTTTTTTACTGGCAATGTTTTTTATCTGCCTGCACTACTGGACACTGTTGTCCTGCTAATTTTGATCAAGAGTGAGTCCAAACTGAACGGAAGGAGTGAACTCTGATACTCTGAAAAATCTAGTATCTGCTGAATATCGATTAAATTCGTGTTCATAAGAAAAATCCGCTATGGGAAGCTTGTTGGTGTCAGGTGCGTCTGGATCTGGTTTTCTAAGGTGCTCACATCCAGCTGTAGGCTATCATTTCACGTCAGCGTTCAGTTTCTGAAAGCCCCAACAAACACGCAGCACTGAAAATCAAAAAGCGCAGTAAATTAGATTACCACTGGCTTTGCTACATCAAAACGTCAGAGAGAGAGAATTGACTATTGTTGACAGAGTTGTCCTCATAAGGCAGTCATTAGTTGACAACAGAACGTTGATGGAAACGGGACCATGGCGTCTTCATGTATTGTTGTCAAGATGTCCGCTACCCATGGAAGTCCTACCGCAAGAAGAATTTCACATGATCGATCCCGCAGGGGCAGCGCGTCAGCCCATACAAACTAGCATATGTGATCACTTGATGTACTGCCCGCAGAACCGACTGGGGCAAGTTTAAAGAACTGTAGACTCTAAATAGGTAACTCTGTACGTGACGTTGCGTCTTATTTTTGGTGAGAAGAAGTATATAACTCTCGTTTTAATTACTTAAACTTCATTACGGCAGATATGCTGAGTGAACGAACACACTGAAAGGTTGCATTAATATACTGACGTTTTGAGGATTTAGTCAGCTCATCGATCTCGAAGCCTGAACTACAGTTAATAGAAATTAACATACTCCGGCTTGAGTAGACAACAGTATGCTTTAGCTATAGTTTAAGGTTGTACATCCAAAGTGGCAAGACTGGGTCCGTAACACACTGCCTAGATAATGTTTTCTTGGCTCATAGTCCGGTAATGCGGACAATGGCCCATTCAGCCTTGTTTACCCCTAAGTCAGTCCCTAGGCTGAACGTGTTTTGGGCAATAATAATACAAGAAAAGACAGCCATCAGTTATAGAATCAGCAGACTGGATTGTAAATTATGAATCACGTCAGATATCAAAGACCGAAGATAACCCGCGGCCCTTAAACATCCAAAAGAAGGTGAGTTGACAGTCTACTTGCCAACTATGAGCATTTGTGAATATTGTGGTAGGTCTGTGGTTTCAGGGCACCATATCCTATTAATTGACTGACCAAGCACACGGTACCTGAGGGATGGCGAAAAGGAGCTATAATGTATTGGTCGTAATTTTAGGAAATTGCACCATTACTGGCAGAAGGATGTCACTTTGATAGGTGATCAGACTGATTTTACCTAAGTTGCAAAGCAGTTCCTTTCGTGTGGCGTATCTTGTGATTCAAAAATATAACTGAGATGTGAGCCCTGCCTGGATCGTACAAATGGGATGCCTCGTATTTGAGCATTCGATTACCTTCAATTATCATATCTGCACGAATAATACACAGTAACTCATGTAAACACAGTGAAAACTGAAAATGTAGAAACTATCGTATGAAACACCATACACAAAAATTTGCACATTTTGCGAATTTTTCAAATTTTTGTACTAAGGAATGATTTTTTCGTTTACCTGGTTAATTGGAAGCATTTTTGCGGCCATTTTCACCTTTTGAAATGTGCTTTTTCAAAATGCGGTATATTCTTTTTCTAATGAGGCCATTTCAAAAATGTGTCTTAGATTCGACCCAGTTCCCCCAGAGTGCCGGTTTCTTAATGCATTTTTTTCGACGGCCTGCAAATAGTTAACTATGTGAAAAACGGCTGTCGAACAAATATCCATTTTTTATTAATTTGAAGTGCACTTATAAAATCCCCTATATACTTAAAAGAAAATATGTACGACAATATACCTTCGTGTACAAATACGGTAGCACATATCACCTTGTTTGACTTTTACACTTGAAGGAAGCCTACTTTTGCTTCAAACATATTGTAAGTGGCCGAATAATTTTGAACGCTATCGACTGTTATAAGTGCATGCAATGTTCGCAAACGACATACCTTTATACCGTCTAACTAAAGCAAATTTACAAATTAATTCACACAAGGAAGAAGGGGTTGCATAATTTCTTTACAGTGGATGCGAATCACGTTATATATTTTCATAGGCAACGTAGTTAAAATTACGAATTTAAACGGATTGTAGACGAAAATGTTACGAATATAAGTAATCTTATTATATTTTTAAAACGGAAAGGTACCTTTTGCAAAATTTAACATTTAAAGAAGGGGTGAGTCACTACCACATCCTAATAAGATGCACTATGTTTTCCCGAATTAAATAAAATATATCCAGATTAATAACGGCATTAAAAATATAAAAAATGCATGTATCTTTAGTAGGTCCTTTATACGGAGATTATTCCAAGCATTTAGAAGGAAATTTGCTCAAAAGCTGGCATAGTAAGATGATTCAAATGTATAATAATATAAATTAACACTTAACAGCATTTAAATACTGAATCGAATCGAAAATACAGTTCAGAATTTATGTTGATAGTAGATAAAATAGTAAATCTTATCAAAATTTGAGGGCGGCGTGCATATATAACAGGAATTGGCACCTTTATTTTTTTCGAACACGCAAAACACACGCAAACACGTCACGATGACTATGTTAACCTTAATGTTTTTTTCTGCAGTCCGAAATTACCTTCTCCGGTGTTCTCGAGATACGAACAGACGCCAAAAGATGGAACTCTCCAGTCGACCTCAGTTTCCCAATTATTTGCTCTTCGAAGTCCAAAACAAGGCTGGTCTTAGCCGAAGCTCCCGTCCAAATGAGGTTTGCAGGGGGTCCTCTGAACTTTTTTCGTTGTATCTCTTCCAAGTCCCATTATCATTAGTCTTTGTTTTCGTATGATCCACTTCCCTGTCAGGTCCATTGTGCCATTGGTTTTAGCTTACTCGAACGCGTACCTCGATGGAATAAAAATAATCTCCGACCCACTCCCGGTGCACTGGACATGACTTTCAAACTGTCCACGGCCGACAAAAAGAGCGCGCATCGCGTCCAGCATTCGACACCGATCAGTATGCAGGCAACGCTCTTTGACCCTACAGGTTTGTGCACGAAAATGAAGAACCATTTTCTTGGATATAATTGTGCAGAATGGTCTTGTTGCGGTCAGAAGGACTGACAGAAGAATCTTTCAGAAATCTGCGCAATTAAATGGTCAACTTAGCATTATCGTATAGGTTTTGTGCGCCAGATCAAACAACATGCTACTTGCATTATTATTTGACGCATCTGACAACAAACGCTCACCTGCTTGGTGAAATAGTAGGGCTTACTGAAACAGTACTGTATGCGGGTTCAACGTCTAGGATCATTTTGGCGTTTAAGGGCTGCTTCCAAATAAATTGTCAATCATTTATGGAATTGAAGTTTTATCTTTTAACGAATTCGGATATCCGGAGGCATCTACAACGATTACTTGTTTGTCTTTTTATCCCAGTTTGACACGTCAGTTCTGACTATCTGTAGAATGATAAGGGGAATTTGTGTTGGGCTGCAATATCATTATGCCACTCTTATTGGCAGAAATTAAAAAACGCATTCGGTCATTTTGCTCCGTTCGGAAAAAGGAGATGCTCTCGTCACACAAAAACTTGAATGGCTTGAATTTTCGGACTTTAGCTTGCACCTGTCATCAAATTCAAGCGCAGAAGAGGGTGCTTAAGGCATAATGTGCGCAATGGCCATGCAACCATGCGCAAACTGCTTTCGTGATCATCGTTGCAGCTCGATGTGATGATGACTTGGTAGTTTGCGTCCAAGTCATTCATCCGCCATCACCAGCCTAATGCAGCATAATTGGAATGGCTATCCATTTTGACATGATTTATAATCTACCCATGGTTGGATGATGTAAAGCATCAAATAAGCATGTTTGGCTGTTACTGAGAGAATTTGGGTCCTGTTTCTCTGGCCAGCAGTTTATAAATAAGCGCCGTGAGTTCGCAGCCCCGTATTCTGTAATGCGATCTTCCCCGGGCAATAGTTTCAGCCACTTAAGTAGGATGCGAGTGGCTGGCAGACCCAGTGAGAGCAAGCCAAATTGCCAAGAAATCGTCGTTCCACAACCCAACAACAGTGATGTAATCATGGCGAATAATAAAACGCGTACAGACCAAAATGCAAGCAGGGTATCAGTTATGAGCAGAAGCACTGTCAGGTGGCCTGACAACTGCACTCTTTAACTACCGCGCCACTTGTGTCCCCTATTACACTTATAAAAATTTCCTCTGACGTTGAGTTTGAGAAAGATCCCGAAACGTCAGGCTAATCAACGCCCTGTTTTAAGTGATGGCACCTTGTTCTTCTGACCTTAATTTCATTTTCGATACTTAACGTAGGAGGTTTTTGCTATGATACCTTATAAGCCACGATGTGACTGGTGTGCCCTATGCCTAAGTAGATGGCTCAGCCGCTTAACCGGCCACCTGATAGATTTGCTGGACCAACGCGGGGCCAGATTAGGACATGACAGGTGCTACGCGGGTTGCTCACCCATAACAAAGGACGAACATGGGAGGGGGAGTAATGGCACGCGTAGGTGCAGGTCAAGGCACCTAGCAACTATTGCCTTCTTGGTACTTTACTGCGTGTGATCTGAGTCAGGAATGACGGGTCCGGCCGCCTGCACGCGATCACATCTCGGGCCTTCTTGACTCTGGCTTAACACTGAACCTGGGGCGGGAGATGAAACGGTGAATGAAGATATAGTGTTGAGATATAACGCAAGGCACCTGTCATTTAAAACTAATCTGCACGTTATTTACTGTCCATTAACCGATATGCCGACGAGGATACGAAAGGCTTAGTCGGAATTGATGGCCAAAATGTCATTTAATTTCATGGCTTCATTTCACACCTAGTGATCTACGAACCCAAAGTGATGCTTAAACCTTGACCGTGATGCAGGTGTAAAAATCCTATATCTGCTGACTTATCTTCTGCTACAAAATATTGCGGGCAAAAGCCTGTCCAGTAATGCTGTTCTCATTGGCGTAATAAAGCTGAAGTCTGTAAGAAAATGCTTTGCGTGCGTATAAAAAGTTCACAATGCACGCTATACAGAATGGGCGTTGGACATGATAGATGCTTGGTTCATTTTCTATTATCGTATTCATTTATGGTGCATGCATTCGCGCAGCGAATATGGACTGCCTCTTGCAAAATGACCAAAGTAACTTAAACTGCCTATTCCTTATTGAAGTAGATTCTTCCCAATGCCGTCATACGTTCAAATAAAGTACCACGGTTCACAGTAAACAGTAGAAGGCCTCATTATATGCCATTTTGTTTGCGTTACTGAGCTAATATGCGCACAGGATTATGACAGTTTAATGAACAAAATGACGTATATATGTTCCGACACTTTGTTATAGCCCTCCGTAGTTTTTCAGCTACTTTTCTGGCCAAAAATGCTCTTAGTTCAGGTGATCTTTAGCAATCTGATATTCCCTTATCCTGGTAAAATTCAAATTTGACCAAATGCCATTTCCGATAAAGAAATAGGAGACAGAATTGGCTATCGCTTGCCCATTGGCCATCACCAGCCAGTCATACCTAAACCTTGATTTCGTCTCATCCAAAGCTCGAATCTGAGAACTTGTTAGTTAGAAGTCAAAGGCTCGTCATCGGCCTATATGGTTGGCTGATGACGGCTAATAAACCAGCAATGACGGTTACAGCCTTTCATGTCTTCATCGGTAATGTTCGCATTCTTAGTATATGCTAGCTGTTGTGAGCTGATAATGGGGACCGAAGACAAGCCCCAAATCAGAACGGGATGATTGAATCTCATAACCCATCGGTCAATGCAAAACTACCAATGTGAATATTCCCAATCGACACTGAGGAGAAAACGAACCCACGGCTCAATGGATTAAACCTACTGATTTAAAAAAAAACAGGTTATTTGCTGGAGCCTTGGATAGGGTTGGATATGACAGACTGATGGCAGCTAATACGCAATAAATGAGTATAAGGTCCTCCGTTGCCTTTGTCGGCAGTGCTCCTCTACCTAAGCCTCCCGCAGTAGTGCGGCTCCTAAATGAGTGAGTTCCGCTAGTGATTGCTAAGCGTTAATCAATGAATGTCAATGAGGTTATGTACTGCAAGTGCAAAGTTGGGGGAACAGTACCTCGTTGTCTTGCCATTGCCCCTTATCAAAAGGTGGAGAGGCACTGATTCATTCTGGTTCAGTAAGGCACTTACGAAGCATTTTTCAAACTGCGGTGTCACCCCATCTGCGATGTATGCGAGTGCATATGTTGTTTGTAAGACATGAATGGGTTCAAACATGCCGGCAGTATTCCTGGATCCATGCAACACAAATTGCTGCGACCTGACATTATTTTATCATAACTTGGTTAAACTCGGTCTGATGGCCGTTCCTGCCTGATGAAATTTCACCGACTGCTAACGGAACTCACTTGTTCCGCCCTGTTTTGCGCCTCATTTCTTGGGCTCTGACAGCTAACTAGAGTCTACTTAAAAGGTGAAGAGTCCAAGCCTCAAATAGTGCACCAAGTTTTGCAGGGTATGACTTACTGAGGATGACTACTTAGCCAGAAATGGTCATTCCAGTTTCCTTTGCCTTTGCTGGCTATACTATCTGCCTAAACTACTGGATGTTTTTCTATTCTCGTCATCTGCCACCTATTCGATGGGCCATAAATCGGTGCGTGTCCATTTTGGACTCAATGTATACGCATATAATTTATAGAGAGCCGACTGAGATACCACAGTCAGTTACTAAACGGTAATAACCGATCCTCAGTTTGCAATCGGTCTGTCGTAAATCCATAATAGTAAGGTATATCAACTTATCACTTGGGCATCTGTCCTTCAATGTTGTGTTTAGAATCTTGGTCAATACCAATTTGCCAAGCAGCTGGGCTGCAGGCGACAAATAAATAGACAGATAAAAGCGTACCAACATTACTGGTGTAGTATGCATGCCAAAATGCTAAAGTGAAAAGAAAGCCCTTTCAGAAAATCGAATTTCTTTGGAACAGCTACCAATCCGTCTTCGGGTGAAATGAGCAGAGCATAACTTGTTTCGATATGCATGGATTACTTAGATAATGCCCGGTTCGATAAAATTTCAGGTAAAAGTTCGCTGGGAAATAAGAATTAAACCCGTGCATATTTAAAATGGTACTATCAACCAATGTACTGTTGTGGAGTGAAAACAGTTAGATGAGCACTTGTTTGAAGGAGTGGTGGTATGCAATGTATTGTGATGGATTTTTGCTTCCAGTGAAGGTAGTGAGAGTTTTATTGTTGGTTTTTGTTGTTTTTGGCGGTCGAGAACCACCGTAAAGTTGACAAACTGCATGCTCTGGTACACAATGACACACATTCTTTTGATATTGGGCACCACAAGAGTAATTTATTGTGTGTCTTGGTTAATATGACGGTTAATACTGACACCATCAGAGTGCCAAGTCCTGAAGACTTCATTTGACAGGTATATCAATACTGCCTCAATTGAAATGGTTAATAGGCCAGCGCGGTTACAAGACGTGCTCCTAAAAGAAGAGTCCGTGGGGTCAACCATATACACTTTGAAAAATAAAAAAGAAGAATCTTCGCACACTTTGCTTGTTCATTTAACCATAGTATTGATATAATCGCGGCCTTGATCGGTTTTTGTAAACACACCTGCAAGGGAAGATCTTCATGTAACCAACCCTTTGACCACTTTAAATACGAAGCTATACAAAAAGCCCTGGTTTCAACCAAACATGGTTTGAGTTGCCTCTCCGGCTTATGTAAATGTTTGCAGTTCGCTAATTCTGGTGAAGTATGCTGACCACCCAAAAAGAATTCCTTAAGCAAGAAATCAAAAATCGGAGCTCATGTTGCTGCTCACCGGTGTTCCTGATCCCAGAATCCTTACTTTTGAAAACGTGAATCCAAACCTAGTTTATTATAACCAGATGCAAATAACTCATGAGAGCATTTAGCAGATTTTAATAATTCGGCTGAGCCCAAAGTCATCTACTAGGCGGCTTCGAACTCACAAGAGCAAACAGGTGCACGTATTACAACCAACGCAAAAACCACTCAAATTACGAGGCCCCACCGGAAACCATGAGTTTATAATAATTGATAATGTGAACACTATTCTGAAAAACGTTTATGAAATTATGAGTTCTCTTACGCGGCAAATACGTAACTTGAAGTTTGGAAATGCAGAATGCAAATGAAAAAGTAAATTAGATTACAACTATTCAGGAATTAATCAAGAATTAAGGATACTGTTTGCAGAAGACTTTAAGCGTTACAAATAAAATAAAGGATAATTTTGCGCATGCTCTACATTTTATATATTTAAATGTAAAAGCGCTTTAAAAATCATAGATTAAAGTGTGCGACACATGAGTTGTATTGTTTACTTATGCGATTTCGAGGCGGCATTAACGAAAATTGCTCAAAAGCTGGTTTTTTTGACGTAGCATACATCCAAACTGCACGTTATATGGTATTAAAACTCTGCTTAAGTAACGTTTCAGGGTTGCAAAAACATATCAGACTCGTATTTGCGCATTTTATTACATTTTTATTACTCGCATTTGCACACTCCTTTGCGTGTGATCACCGATTCAATTTAAATGTCACCGAGGTTATCGCAATGGCTAATACGTGACAAGCGAGAGAATCCCTCGAAGCTTGGCACTCGAGTCCGACTAGTATAAACAGACACGTAGAGCTTGACTCACCCTATACCAGTTTTCTTGCATGGTCGACTAATTTGGACCCAGCCTGAAACAACAGCAGGCTGTCCGTGTTCGGTCAAGTAGAATTTAACTGACTCCGTCCAAACGTTAACACCTTCCTTCCCTCACCTCACCGGCGGCAGTCACGTCACCATAACCCTCCAACCCAATCTTCCACCTGTTCGTTGTAACCTGTGCCCCCAAAACCTCTAGTGCGACATTCCCAGCCCTCACTTTTCATTTCGTCTGACGATGAACACGTGATACCTGCTCGAAAATTCACTAGCACAACTCGGTTCTCCAAAGATCTTCCTGCTTTTCAACATTTCAGTCTGTTGCTTTGAATTACATATTCACTGTTAAACTTGACAATCCTAAAACATACGTCTTAGTGGGTTTTGCTACAATTTTTTTTGGCAGCAAAGTGAACGTTAGACAGGTATTTAACACTTTTGATTGGGAGGTTGCACAAATATAAAAATCCCAAATTTGCTTAGATCATGTGATTGGGCGGGAATTCAAGATGTATTAGTTTATTATTTTTTGTCAATACAAGCGAACATCCGATCCAAGGAAGTAATTGAAAAGAAAAAGGCTCGATCACTAGGAAAATATGTTTATCGCCTGACGTTTCGATATCCGTCGCGGATTCTTCATCAGAGACATGAGTAGCAGAAACAGGTTAAGCATGCACATAAGTTTGCAGCATTTATAGGACACAGTCATTACTGCAAGCATACAGCGACAATTCACGTTAATTGCCTTCTTGTGCGTGGACTGCTTGTTGGATGGCCCGTGGGCTCTGACCTCTTGAATTTTCGTCACGGGCAGTGAGCTCGGGCATGATGAATGCTCGGCCGTCGGGCTCCCCGGCGTTGGCATACAATGAGCCGGTGGTCTGCTCGTTCCTCAAGTGACGACTTGCTTTGGCCAAATTGAATCTCAGGATTTCATATAGATTGGGTAAATCGTTGCACTTGTTTATGAATTGAGGCATGTGAACCATGACTTAAGAAGTTCTCGGCTCACCCGATTGCCACATCTTGCGACAATTCCGGTCTCATAAACGTGTGGCCGGGTCTCGTCGAATGAGCCGCAACTTGAGAATTGGCATCATTTCGCCGTACTGCTGCCTCGTGTTTGGCAACTTGCGTCCTGAGAAGTCTGCCAGTTTCTCCAACACAGTTGCTTTGACCACACATTCGACAGATCCTATAGACGACCCCAGATGTTTCTTGCCGTGGCAGTGGGTCTTTCGGCTTCATTATCTGACGCCTTATGGTTGCCTCCGGCCTGTGTGCGACTCCAAATCCAAGTGGTGTGAGAAGATGTCCGACTGCTTCCGATACGTTGTTAAGAAACGTTAACGGTTTGTTTACAAACACTTCTCCAAGCCTATTTCTCGTAATGTCACCATTTAGATAATGCTGTATCTTATCCCTGTCAGCATATTCCACTGAAAACTTGATATGATTTTGAGAACAGCGTTCGGAAAGCAGACGTCAGACCTAAGTTATCACCTTCAAACTACAGAGAGGGAGAAAAGTAATCATCCGGTTAGCCTTAGTAGTTGGAGAGAAAATAAGAATTTGAAGATGAAATTCGGGTAACTAGCGTTGCGCGATAGCATTTTAGTCTGAGAGGGCCCAGCTGCATATTTTGGTGTTTTACGTTGGTAGTTAGTTTTCCAGGAAATAATGTCATCGCAGTTAACTAACTGCTAGCCAACTTTTCAAGACTTGGTGCAGACCTATGCTTGCATCCATTCTACACACTATAATGAAATGCACGGTGCTCTGACGATGCGCGAATGGATACTGATAAACACATGTAGTTAACTAACCTCAGATTTTTAGACACCCTATGTTTACCTAGCCAGACCAAAAAACAACAAGAAGCACTTATGGTTAAACTATGGGTAAGCAGTTTGTCAGGTATTCTTTATAATACTGCTCAGATGTTTAAGTGATAGAAATGTGTTCAGTCGGCTGGCAGTTATTAATGTTCTCTATGGAGTAGTGTCCTCAGGTCCCATGTGATCAATAAAGGAAATTGAGGCCTTACTCAATGACTAGATGCCCTCTAACGACAGCTTACGAGCAGTCACCTAACGGCACTAGAAAGGACATTCGCCGTATGTTGTCACAAGGAGGGCAGCGATTCTGTTGCTAAATGAACACACGCTTTCCCTGAAAGTCTTATATAATAATGTAGTCCTTCAAATAACCGAATACCCCGTGTCTACCATAGGCGAACTCGCATTACCACCTATCATATAAGGTAAAGGTTTAGTGATGATACCCATGTTGGCATTCAGCGAATCAATTTAAGTGAACGAACGTTTTCGATATTTTTTTCCTCCCTCCCCGATATAACTGTAATCATGTGATGAGGAATTTATCAAAAACTTTCGTTGGCCTGACTTGATTTCCAGAAAAATCAAAGACACGATAGAGTTTGTTGTCTGCAAATATCAACTTTAAGATTTGGATTTCAATCTTATTACTTCTTGTGTAAAAATTGTTTTAAGTTGCTAGTCCTTGTCCAAATCTAGATCCAACTTTATTTAAATGAAGAAGTGGATCCGACAAGGCAAAGGAAGACCGGAATGGCCATTTTTGTATGTAAACAACTGTCTAGGCTCACCCAATATTTAGTTCAGAGCTTTTCCAATCCAGCAAGCATGTTTGTAAAATCATACGGAATTTATCCTACCACACGTTCCGTCAAGTTTGTTATTTACTTATAACATCCTTTTTTTCCCACAAAGGAACCTATAAGTCATTGGCAGTTGAGGACTGCTATGCATCGGTGGTCAATTCGAGGTCAGACAAAAGGGAGCTGACAAATGTTCACATCATATCTCGGGGGTAAGATGTTTTATTTTTCAAAATTTTAATTGATTGAGATTACTGTTAGCATTTCAGTTGTGTGTATGAGCAAGGAATTAGCAGAAAACTGTTCGCTCGCAGGAAGCATGTCTTCATTTATCTGAGTTTCCGGCCTTTTGCTAGAGTGAATCGTCAGAGACAAAAGCCGCAACAAAGCAAGCTCAACCTATAGGGGCAGAGCCAATCAAATGATAGTAAGGTCAGTTTGAAGGTTACTGTGCAGGGCTCCATAAACCAGCACCCGATGCATAAATTGATTAACTGGGTTGTCAAAGGAGGCGAAAAGATAAATCGATCCATGGCTTATATTGCATCTGGCGTGGGCGCTCATCTTCGTGACTTGGAAGTTAAACCCGTGATCTTCGTCATTCGTGTGAGCAACCACGTGTGTTTCCGTCACTACGTCTTGGTGACAGCTTTTGCTCATGTTTACGTGGCCCTTAAATGCGAACAGTCTGCGCTGAGAAGTTTAAGAGAACAGCCTAGTCACTGGACTAAATACACAACGTCCAACTCTTCAACAGTTTTAACCAGTCCATGAAGTACCTAACCCTGCTGCGCATGCTAGATCCGGGCCGGTGTGCATTTATGACGCCAAGTTACTCAGCAGTATGTTTAGTCGTTATGATGCATCATAGATGCATATCAGCTCGTGCATTTATTAGGCGGTAATTCGAGTGGAGGTTTTGGGAAGTGAAGGTGTAGGTCTTCAGAGAGCCAAACTGTATAAAGAGGCAGGTCAGATGTCCATTTGCATATGTATTTTCCTCCGAGTTGTTGTAATGCATCTAGGTTTGTTTTCACAGTGTTCTTGTCCGGCTGTGTTTGTGAAACAGTGCGTGATTGCTGTTTAAATAAGAAAGCTGCAACGTGTTCGCCAACTTCATGTATGCATCAATTTTGATTAAATTTCCCATGTATTATTCAAAGTTAGAGTACTGATTTGACAAAATTACGATGAAAATTGAGTATGTATAATTTGAGAGTAGTCTATTTCTGTGCAGTTCAAGAAGAAATTTGAGCAAAGGCGATTGCCTTTCTGTTGATTCAAATACACTTCGAGTCACGTGACTAAAATTGCATATCAATACATTTTAGGAACTAAACATAGATATAATGTGTGCTTCACAACTTTAATAAGGTTAATCTTCTCAAAGATGACACATGGTTGCAATGTAAGCAATTGAATTCTGGCAAATTTAAAGGTCGAAAAATCATAAAATTTTGTGGAGGAATGCCTAGTAATTATCTGGCAAGTCTTGCAATTTATTGTTTGAGAACGTACCTCTGTGTATAGTATATCATGCAATATTAAAATAGTAGAGCCATAGAAGAGCTTTGCAATTTCATTTAACCTGTCTATCCAAGTCTCGGCAGTCTCGCTTAGGATTACAACTTGGGATGGCCTAAAATCTAAACACCTTATCTACGGCGCCCCATCCATCTTCGCCAATTAAATAACTTATGTGCTTACTTACCCATCCAGCCTATTGCAATTTTTTATTCACCAAATTTGATACTGTGACCTGATTGCATAGCATGATTTCTTGAACATTCAATCTAGAATCCTTCAGATAATTACAGGCACTTCCAATAAGTATTAAGTGTTTGGCTGATTTGAATTTTTGCTTAAACCGACGACTTCTACTGGATTCTCAAAGCTCAGGTGGTCGGAATGTTAGATGAATTCAAGCTTTTCCTCGCTGTCGAGAGTTTGAAGCTGAACAGGAGTCTCTGAGTTGTATGCCGTTTGACAAAATAAATTTTCACCTCCCTATAAAGGGAACCTAAATTGGCGTTGGTCCAAATATGTTTATACGTGTATATTTGATCTTAAGTGAATAAACGCAAAGCAATCGTTAACGGATTGCTAAAGCGGCTGTTTTTTATGGGAATTGCCAAAAACGGTTTATTTTCATCAAAATCGCAGGGACTTGTAATGAGAAAATATTCAATATGAAACAATTGATCACAGACACGCCAAGTAAGAAGCAAAACAAACTGAATTCAGGACTCGTACAGTAGTCGCCACAGACCATGCAATTTTCATAACTTTGTAAAAGTTTGATCATTACTCGATTACCAATGTGAATGCATTGATGAAGATTCACAAATAATCATGAACTGTATCAAGCATATTAGGTACTTTAAAGATTTATAGGAATAACAAAGTGCTCGTAAAGCATAATAACATTTTGTCGATAATTCCGTGATTTTGGAGCCGTAAATTGAGCTATAAATTAAAACAATATATTAAGATATTGTGTTATTTTAAAAATTTAAGGAACCACTTTCTATACATAGAAAGAACTGTTTTTTTTGTCAAGACCTTATGTTTGCTTAAATATAACTAGATTAGTATTTATGGAATGTCATCAACAAAAATGTGTCATGATTTTCCTTGTTTTTACTATTTTCTTTGATAAATTTAAAAAAACTACATTTGTTCGACGTTGACACCAAAACCTTCTCAATAAGATAGATATTAAGAGCATTTGCCGAAATAAATTTTTTCCGACATTAGCTTTTATGAATATGACGACGTTTTTGACATAAAAAAATGCCTCAAAACAGCAAAACACATTGTCGAGTGTAAACATTATCCGCACTGGAGTTGTGAAACTATTATTCCTAAGATAAGGGAAAAACTTTTCATAAAAGTTTACCTCTTAGAAATTGCTTTGATTAGATATTTGGCTGACGAATTTCTAAGTGTATTAACTTGTCCAACGCCATGTCACAATGAAATTTGATACTTTTGAGAATTTATTTTAGTTTTCTGAAAATAAAAAATTCAATTTGAATGGAGATGAAAGCTCTTTCTTTGCTTTTTATAATGAATTATCTTCCGTATGAGTAGATTAATATCACATTCAGTTATCAACTGATGAATTCAAAAAAACTGGCCATAAACTTTGCCACTTTTGAACTACTCATGATTCTTTCGTCTCTATCCTTTCTAAATAAAACAAAAGGGAACGTAAAGTATACAAACTATATTTCTTCATGACTTACATCCAATCTCGGCTTCCTTGTCTTAAATAAGCAAGAACTTTGATGATGATGAGAATTTTATTTTCATGATAATATCAAACTTTCAGCAAAAAAATGGCTCCATTCATGGAGAGCAAGAATTAAATAATTTAAAGGGTGCAAAAACTCAAGAGTAAACGGTCAAAGATAACAGAGAACTCAAAGTAAGAAATCGACACGGTTACCACATCAGTTATGGAGTCAGGTCGACCTTCAGCTTCTCAATTTCCGTTTCTTCCCACGTGAGGGAGCGTGCGAAGACTGAGAGTATCGAGTTGTGGCAGGCTGATGTACGACATGCTATATGTCGGAAGTTTCGGCGCGTCGTACGAGAAGACTTCACAGCCATTAGTTCGGAGTGAAGAGGGTAAGTGTCATCACTAAAAATACGGTCCACGAAATTCTTGACCGATTTGAAATGTCGCTGAATTATAAGATCAGCTAAATAAGCATAGGAATAGCCGGCAGCTTAAGAGAGCACGCGGAAAATATGTTAAATAATCATTAAGTCTTTTTGAGTAGTGCTGGAAAGGTTATTGGAGAGCAGTAAAGAATGAGAGGGAGGCTACAAGCGTCTATAAAACGCCAGATGAGGGCTTGCGGGGTGCGATAAGAACGCAAGCGCCGGATATAATATAAAAGTTTGCGGATTTTAATAAAAAGGTCTTCAATATGAAGAGTAAATGATAGGTTGGGAGCTTCTGTTACACCAAGGTATCGGAAAAAGGATACCTTGTTGGGCAGAAAGTCGATGGTTTCAGAACTGGAGGAGGGTCGCAGCCTGAAGATACTCTGGACTGACTTCCGCTCATTAAGTAACAGGCTATTTTCTGACGACCATGCTGTGACATGGTCCATCCATTCTTCAGTGTTTGAAGATGGGTGTGGCTTTTGAGAGGATGACCGACAGCCATGTCGTCAGCATATTTGACAAACATACATGCGTTTGGAGGTCGTAGGTTATCAGAATGGAGGAAAAAAATAAGGGGATAATAAAGACCCCTGCAGAACTCCACAATGGTTGGGAAGGATCGTGGATTTTCGCTTCCCGCTCTGAACGAATTGGGTGCGGGAAGTAAAATAGTCCCCAAGCCAAGAGACGGCCCAGCCTAGGAGAGCCACATGCAGAGGTTTTATTAAAAATAAGATTTTGCGGGATCGTGTTGAAGGCTGAGGAATAGTCAAGAAAGGCACATGTGTATGAACGACATCCCTTGTCCAAGTCTCTAAGAGCAGAGTGGACTACCAAAGCAACAGCATCTAGTGTACTATGGCTATCCTTATACGCAAACTCCAAGGGATCAAAACAATTGGATGAAAAAGGCTTAATGATGTCCAAAGCTGCTTGTTCTGTAAGTTTGAGGAGTGCAGAAGAACAGGCAACTGGGCGAAAGGATTTTGGACCCGTTGAAGTGGTTTTTTTTCGGGATAGGAGTGATTTTGACCGAACGCCAGCCGTCAGTAATCTTGGACTCCATGAAAGATAAATTAATAAGATGTGCCAAGACAGGAGCTAATTGAAAAGAGCAAGATTTTAGGAGAAATGGGGAGACGCCATGTGGTCCGGCAGCTGTTGTACCTTTGAACTTGTTGAGGTGTTTCATAATTGTTTCCACGGAAACTGGAGAGAAATCACTTGGTGGTAACGAAATATCATTTGTTGGGAGATAGGAGTCGGTGGGAGTGTGGATAAAGTTTGAGTTTAAGCTGTCTAGGTCAGCATCAACATGAGCCAGTGTATTGCATACACCAGTGAGACGTTTGAGATTCTTCCATATTTCGGAGAAAGTGAGAGGATCGGAAGATGCAGAAAAAGTAAAAAATTGACTAACAAAAAGGTACAGCAGCCTGAAAATGTCACGCTTTATCTGGACGTTCAGATCCTTTAGTCTATCTCGCAGACCTAGTTTATAGATCAATTCCTTTTGAAGTTTCAAAGTTTTTAGGTGGGGAGAAGATATTCTGTCAGGTCTAACCATGACAGTGTCAAGAGGACAGCAGACGTTGAAAATGTTGCTTAAAAAGTAGTGAGATGTCTGCAGCATGATTCAACATATGAGTACTCTAGAAGGGTAGAAATATTGCCAGATATGACGGTCGGGAGCAAAGAAATATTATGCGGGGAGGTGTCTCGAACCATTGGTTTTCTCTCGGGAATTACTTAAAGCCCTTTGTTAGAGCTACAATAGATGGTTGGCAAGCCCAATAACACAGAATGATCTGAGCCTGCCAACGGTGCTCTATTTTTGAAGACAAAAATTTTGGGATGGTTGGTCCATATGTGATCCAGAGGGGCGTCGGCACGAGTGTTGAAGGAAAGTAAATCGTCTAAACCTAACAGTGTAAGGGGACGAAGATAAACACGGTTGAAATCACCGCTTCAAATTATGGTATGCTCGTAAGACAGTGCAACAAGTTTTTTAGAAAGAAAATAAAAAAAGCTTGAAGCACGTTGACATGTAGAGGGAAGAATGTAAATGCTGACAAAATGATGCCTTTAGAATTGCTTAAAAATCTGGGCTTGCAAACTACAGCAATGGCGTCTATTAAGTCGGTCAAATAAGAGAATAGGGGCTTAAAATGTGTGCACCATTGCTGGTTTACAAAAACAGCCACACTACTACCTCTGCCGCTGGTTAAGATTTTTCTGTCCAAACGATAGGCGTAAAAATATTGTGGGGGATGAGTTCCGACTCACTGTCGCTGTTAAGCCAAGTTTCTTGCAAATAGATGACTGCTGAATTCTTATGTTCTTTTTTTTAACATGACTTCCGATATTTCGACACTTTTGTTAAACAGGGATCTGCAATTTGTCGACATGAAACCTGGAAGTGACAATTTTTGTAGAGGCTGGATGGAATAGGATAATAAATTCCCGCGTGAATGGGGAGCAAAAAAAATGGGTGGCTCAAATTCGAAATACGCGCAAAAACATTTGCTTTTTATAGAAATACATTCAACGTTCATTGGTGCATTTAAACAAAAACTGTTCTGTTTTTGCATTATGTGCAAAAAAACTTCACAGAATAGCTTAACATAATTTTTTAAATACAAACCGTCAATGTTACTGCATGTAAATTTGGTCCCTTTAACTTGGCTTTACTTCAATCTGAAAAATTTTGGATAAACCTTTCCAGTTCTGGAAGGGATATTTTGTATATCTTTTTCACTTATTTTGCAGTTCCTTCCTCGTATTTTATCAATTGAAGTATAGTTTGGTTTCCTCTTTTGTAAAAGCATAGGAAATTTCTTCCATACGAAACTATTCCCCATTTCCCAAAAACAAATGGGCATTTCTCTTAATCGACCTTACTAAACCGCTGATTTTTCACACGAAAAAGCTTTAACAGAATAAAATGAACGCAGTTAATCATAATATTGTTTTCAAAAATATGCTTAAATGTCCAGCCAAATTTGAGTACTAGCAATGCATGGACAGTATCAACTACTGTATATTCCTCTCATACTTTTTCAGTTAGTTGGCCAATCGACACTAAGCCAACCATGATAGCAAACTGTTATTCAATACAATCGTTTTTATTTCTGAACTAAACTCATAGTACCCACCCCAGGTAACCCTACTCGGAAATAAATTAAAAAGTAGACAATGCACACAAAAAGGCAGTTAAATCGGAACATGTAACAATCTAGCATGTTTTTTGAAAACGTATCATTTTCAAACTATACGCTTCAGGTATTTACAGTCTACAACATGAACAATTATTTATAAAGTGTCTTCCAAATAAGCATGAATATGCTATTTAGGATGCTTTGATGACATTTGTTTAGATATTGCAAAGATGAACAGATGAAGGGGAGAATACTCCCAGTTTATAAGCATGAAAGTTTAAAATCTAAAAGATTTCTTATTTTTTGCCTCTGATAAATGTCAATAAGTAAATTCGATTTGAGAACAGGCTTTTTGCCAATAAAAAGAAGATGACTTGACACTTTTTACACTCTCATTAATCAGGCAGTGCATTAGAGCGGAAGGATTTCAAGGAGCAATTTCACGCAATGATGATTTCCTTTTCGCGTCAACCTTTTAAGCGAAGCGCAAGGAGGGGGCCTCTTCTCTTATTCCGCTGAGAATTTGAAAACAAACTGTCTTGTTCCAAGATGCAGTGCTTGTTATGAAACGCGCCATGGGTTGAACCTGAATTGTTGCTTGTACAGATGTAAAAATCGATGTTAATAATGTTCGGCGTCGCATGGCCGATTCAGTACAACGACTGTTCTCTGCTGTTCTGAAAATAACTGCAGTAATATCTCGCTTTGTCTCCAAGCAAAATCAGTGGTTCACCACCATCGCACGGTTTTCAAAGTAACCCTTTTTATTGAAAGCATACGCTTCCTCAGTTTGCTTGTCCAGTTGATTTAATATATTGGACTTTACTGGAGCATACTTCCTGAGAGTTTATTTAATAGCCCTTTCAGTCATTCGCATATTGTCTTCTTGTATAGAAGGATAATGTGGAACCGACAAAGACAAGGGCAACCTCAGTGGTTATTTCTGGCTTATTAACTGTCATCAGCCATTTTCGTGTATGAATGCTCAAACGTATATAAATGTAGTGTTAACCGATGCAAAGACGTGCAGTTTCTGACGTAGACGAAAAGGCAATTTCGCTGACCATAGCTATATTTCCCTGATGTGCTATTGGCAGATAAAGTTTTATATTCGTAAATGAAAATTGGTATTGTGCCATGAACTTAGTTACAGTTAATAATGTGACTTTACCAAGGCAGAGAAGGTTGCTAATTTTAACAGTAGATGTCGCTAACTATAAATACCACGAAAGGCTGAAGCACTCCTACATTAAACCACGGGAAGTTTTTTTTACTTTTAAAATGTCAGGACAGTATAACTATGGCCCCTGAGATCGCCTTCTCTTCTCATACATATGAATTGGAAGACAAACTTCCCAATAAATACACTGTTCGTCATCAGCATTGATCAAATTTGCTCAAACGATCGATACTCATTTGGTGTTTGCGCTAACAAGCACCCACTAAAAACTTAAATACGTGATGATTGATTCACATCTGTCCATTTTTCCGGACCAAGGTTGTACATGGCATCTAACTCAATATTCCAATTTATGAATGAGCACTCGGAGTATGGGGCATCATAACATCCGCGGCATTTTTGAGGGTAAAACGCCACCTACCTGGGTTATGTTCCATGCGAAAGTCTGCCTCTTATCAAAAGTATGCTTAACAAACTGTAAAGCTAGTGCAAAGTTTTCTGAACTTGAAATGCAGAAATGTAAGTCTGGTTTACATTACAGCAAACGATCTAGCTCTGCGTTTTTCTGACCTAATAGCCCTCGTCCGAATCGTCACGTGTCCCTACTTTATCATAGGTATATATCGAATGCATGTCCCGCAATTATTCAGGGTGCAACATATTCTTCTTCTTACGACTGTTATGGTATTCCCACTCCGTGAAACCCGCGACAGGCGTGGCTACATGCGCAGGCTACATGTGACCTATATAGTCACAGCGAATGCGATCTCTATGCAAACCCAAATCAGAGTAAACTGAGAAGATAAGGACAGTTTCTTACAAATTCCCGACATCCAGGAACAATTATGATAGTGTGGGGGCTGTGTGAGTTGTCCACTCTCCTAGTTTTTACATACCTACCGAAGACGCTTTTAGGGTAGGCATTAGGCCTGAGCACTTGTACTAACCCGTCTTTCCATAAGCAGGAGCGCGTTCAACACACACAACTAGATCTTTGCATGATTAGAAGATGTGGTTTAAGTGGGTTGAGGTGATCCCTATGACCTTCGGATTTCACTGGCCGCTCACATAGGCCACAGGCGTGCCGAACGATGTCGGCCACCTTCTAGTGTCGGCCGCATCAAAGTTTGCACAAAGAACTTAATCAACAATCAGGTGCCAAAAGGGTGCTTCCGAAAATCCGCTTTCTCTGCAAGAGAATATTGAAGTTATTATCAGACCTGGTCAATCAGAAGCCACAGAAATTGTGAGTCTGTTTTCGACACCAATTCTTAGCATTCGTAGACAGCTGACGCCAACTGTTAAGCCTAGACTTAATCAATAACAACCCCCCATATCTTTATATTCGCTGCGGCCGAAATTCACACAAGAACTGACAACCAAACAAGCCGCGTTTTTGTAGCAAAATGCCTGTAGAGAAACCCAATTCAGATGTCGGGCCTCCCATTTGTTTATTGACCCAAATGAATCACATCAAACAAAATTGCTCTCACTTTTAATTGATTATTGGTGGCTATCAAAAAGTCATCTAATTAGCTTTCAAATTCTCCAGGACCCATTGACTTTCAAAACTGCATGTAAATTAAATACAATAGGCGCCTACGTGTCAATGACCATATGTATACTTAATGCACTCCAAAATTATTTACTGCATTAGCTTTTCACTTGACACACCCAAATAAGCAAACTCAGGTGGATTTAAACGTTATGTTGACATCACATTTAACGCGCCACACAGCCTTACGTTCTCCTGGTCAATGTTCCCATTTTAGACATCTCAGTCTCACGCAGAACACGTTTTACTAGGTGTGCTTGACCATCTCTTTGTTTAATCGCCTCTGCATTATAAAAAAGTATAATCTCACAGCACATCAGTTTCCATAGACACCAGATAAGAGTATTGGCGGACATCGACCATCGCGCATGCATATGGACGTCGCTTCTCTTTTGGCTTTGAAGCCAACTATACTCAAGCAAATGCGGAATTTATTTTTGCCAATTTCTTCGCACCACCCAGAAGGAAGCCTTGATACGATTTGGCCCGGTCTAGCCCAACTTAAAAAAAAAAACACGAAAAGAGATGTTCACTGCCTTTGTGATAACCAATTCCTATTTACTGCACACATGTACGTGCCTAGCGCCCCAATCTGCTAGTTATTTAACTAAGGAACTTTAAGGGGACTTTGGCAAATAGAATGTGCCATGCATGTGGGTATAACACGAGCAAATAACTGGATGGCATACACAGTTAACCGCGTCTGTGGATGATGACAAGAGGAAATGTTTTGGGTGAAGGAAAACACTCCAATAAACAGACATCAATGGATGAGGAAAAAGGCAGGTCGAGCACCAGATCAATTGATTTATTGTTCTGAGCTTTCGAACACTTACAGATGTCTATCTTCAGAGATGAGAAAGCAACCAAAAACGAGGATAATTATAGTTGCCAAAGGCCAATCAAATGCCAAAAATCGTCAGGTTATCAAGGGATTAGAAACAGCAAAAAGGGAGGGGGTGGAGGAGGAGGGCATTTAGCTGTCACTGGGATCGGAGGGGTCGGAGGGGCAATTATGTTGGTTTAGGCGAATTAGCTGTCCACGGGGCTAGGGGTCATGAACAGCAATTAGTATGCCGCCTTGTCACCCGGTAGAGGGCCCAGGTAACGCTGCCTCCTCTTCCAGCCGGTTTGTTGTGGTTTCCTGTTCGCTTGCCATTCTTACGCTTGATTTGGCTTCGTCCCGGCTCTTTCTAACGTAGTGGCACAAAACCTTGTAGACTACTGGCAGGTCCAGATGCCTGTTGACTGAGTTGACATCTGAGTACCATGCCTCGAGTGTCAGCCTTTTGGCTTTTGAGGTTCCTCGGCCTACGATGGTCGCCCCTTGGAGATCAAAGTTATGCCAGTTTCTGCGATGTGTGCCGCCAGTTGTGAGTTTGGGTCCAGCTTCTGGGCCGCTCGTTTGTGCTCTTGTAGGCGAATTTGCAGTTTGCGGCCTGTTTCCCCAACATAATTGCAGTCTCTCTCATTGCAAAGTATCTTGTAGACGACTGCAGAGGTTTCTTTAAGAGGCAATCGGTCTTTAGGTTGCATCACCTGGCGGCGTATTGTCGCTTGAGGTCGATGGGCTATGCCCACGCCAGCAGGTTATAACAGACGTGAGACTGTTTCGGAGACACTTTTTATGTAGGGAATGGCCCTCAAAACTTCGGGCTGCTTTTGTTCTAGTCGTCGTTTGTTCACTCAGAGTCTGCTTTGTTTGACAAACGAGTTTGGGTAACCATTAGCTCGGAAGAGTTCTTGAAGATGTTGTTGTTCAGCTGCAGTGTGTTTGAACTCTTTGGAAAAGAATACGGACACAGCTACGTTTGTGGCACATGGGGTGATTACTGTTGAAATTGATTACCTGATTCGTGCTGGTGGCCTTTCTGAATACTGTAGTTTGCAGTAGTCCAGTCGAACACCGGCGTACCAGGACATCGAGGAAGGGCAGTTCTTCATTTGTTTCCACCTCCATTGTGAACTGGATATTTGGATCAACCGAGTTCAATAGCTCTTTGAGGTGTTCGATGTCAGATGTTTTAACAATGGCAAAGGTGTCATCGACATAACGAACCCAAAACATCGGTTGATACTTGGTGAAGACCAAGTGTTCTATCCGTTGGAGTTCCACTTCAGCAATCAGGCCTGACAGGGGGGAGCCCATGGGAGTTCCTCTCATCTGCCAGACTTTTCCCTCATCCATGCAAGTACCTGGATCGCGAACCTTCGCATTCATTCAGCGATAGACATCAATGTCTGCATATATGATTCTGTCTTTGAAGCCAAACCTTCCGAATTTCAATTGTAAGGCCCCGATGATACAGCCAACCAATAGTGCGTTAATATCGAAGTTTCAGGCACCAGTACTCCATGCCGGTGAGGTTTATCTTACGAATTGAAGCAAATGTTTGCATGCCGGGAACATGTTTATTTTGAGACAAGTTCGTTATCGTCCAAAGAAACACGCTACAGAGTTTCTATGATCTCCTCAACTTGATCTTCCCAGATTTGCAATTCTCACAGGAAAAAAGAAAAGGATCAGCGACTACCCTTACTCGACGTACTCACCATGCGAACTCCCGACGGCAAAAAAGAAGCGAGGGTCTACAGAAAAGCGATGAAAACCATACAGTTTCTCAGTTTTCTCAGCAATCATCCGATGGCTCAAAAACGAAGCTGTGTGAGAACGCTGTTCAAAAGAATTCAGACTTACTACAGAAACCCAGAAGAAAAAGCACGTGAAGCCCGACATTTGCGCGACCAGTTTATGTAGAATGGCTATCCGAAAGCCTTCATAAGCCGATGCCTACGTGCCCACCCTTTGAGGACCCAAACAGAATGACCCTCCATGATTTGGCATGCACTGCCGTATATGAGGGGCGTGTCGGAAGTGACTAAGCGTATTGCCGTGGAAATAGGCGTTAAAATTGCACATCGTTCTTAGTCTACAATTCGCAGCCGGGTCATGAGGATCAAGGCTCGACAAATTCCCAGTGAGCTGTCGGGTGATGTGGATAGCATGCCATGTCTAAACTGTCCTGTAAATTACACTGGGCAGACTGGGCTCGCGCATACACGAACACAAGTTGGCTTTTCGACGAGGTGATGAATCTTCGCAAGTGGCCGCCCACACCTACGAGACGCGTCACGAGTTCAACTTCGCTGCTGCGGGGATAGTTGCTCACGCAAGCAGCAAGACGGGCCGAGAGCTGACTGAAGCCTGGGCGTCGGATGACAACTAAGTTAACCGATGCATTGATCTGGCGCCCCTTATATGTTGCCCTGCGCAGGTATCTCCAGACTCATGGCAATAGTGGTCCTGTCCCATCCTATATCCTTCCCGTCCTTCTCCCTTTCCTATGACTTATGATTGACCTTTCCTCGTTTTCGGTGACGATTTTCTGTAAGTATTCCAACCCACCACACCAAATTCGCCAACAAGCTCATACTGATAAAGTCCGCAGCAGCGACTCGACTACCAAACCACACAATTATTGATATTCTACACATTCACATTTAGTTGTTTTGTGCAGACGCCAGAACTAGCTACCTCATTTGTTGCTGTTTCCCATCCCTGACGATGGACTACTACAGGAGCCCGAAAGCTCAGAAGAATAAATATAAATTCCAGTGCTAGAGGGAAATGTAATTGTCATTCTCAAGCTTATGTCAAATTCATAGCGCATAATCGTTCCTATTTAATTTACACCTTGAAGCTCTCAGCTGAACTTAAATATTTGGTGCCAATGAGCTTGCTACTATTTTGATGACGAAAATTCCTCAAATTTTACCTGTACAATATTTCGGTCAACTTTCCTTAGTTCACCAGTCCTTGCATGATAAATTAGCCCACAGATTTAATCAAGATTGTTTGGTAACATTGACTGTACCATCTGTTTGATTCACGAATGTTTTATATGTATGTGTGAATATTTCAGGCCAATAGCTGATTCTGCTCTCATGGGGAAACGCCATAGCCATCGAGAAACCACTTCAACTGATTGGAATGAGACTTGAAGGATATAAAGTTAAACGGCATTCAAACTTTCATTTCTTTCAGAGACTGATTATTTTGGATTCTATTTGCTTTGCACAGTCAGCAAAGCAGGGTGCTACATCATTGATGTATTATGATAGCTTATATAAAAGCCGATGGGCTTATGATGACGTCTAAATAATGCACTCGATAAACATTATGTGTTTCAACTGCAACGCCGGTACATTTTATGGTCTCCGGTAAAAGGCAACCGACTTAATATATCATATGTGTATATCTTTCACATACATAGTTAAACTCATATGACAAACAAACTTTTGAACACGTTTTGAATGCAGATAATATCTTTTATTCTTTTTCACAAAATTTGGTGCGACAATATAACACGAAGTCATTTTCTGTCGGAAATATACCAGCTTGTAAATGGGTATTTTAGCACGTCGTTTTTTGGCTATGCACAGTAAGGTGTGTGGTTTTATGAAGCGATATTACGACGCTTTGCTATCTCGACACAGGACTGCGTGTCTGCGATTATCTTGAAGCTTCTTTTATCATCATTTTGTGCATTTAATCTGAATATGCTTTTTCTCACCCAATCCAGCATTAATAAAACCCTAAGACTTACGTCACATTTTGCTGTTTTTCTATAACAGTGCATACTACACGACGATCGTTAATACACCTGAAAAACATGTCGTGCGAAAATACAAAAACCAACGTCTCTACAGAGTGCATGCGCGTAAGGCTTTTTCTTGCAACCACGCTGAAGTTATTTTAAGGCCAAAAATGCAAAACTAGCCCCAAATTTAATCATTACCATTTTGTTTTCATTTCATCCTGAAAATGTGCGTGATTTATTGTAAGTTGATTCGCCTGCAATTTATATCAGTAAACAAACATATTTTCTGGTTTAAGTTAGTATCTGTTGTATGGCCATTGGTTTTGCTTTCTGACATAGTTATAAACTTCCGATCTTGAGGGCTATTCCTACTCTTGCCCCAAAAATACCGATAATTCAGTTATATTTGACTGTCACTATCCGGTTTGCTTATGCCGCCGATTTCTGGGAAAGCTTTCCGTAAGTTTTACTTGCATAGCAAAATAGAATAAAGATTAGGCCACAAAGCAGAAAAGATATGCATGCTCAGGAACGTGATAAGTGATCGACTTTATATTAAAGAGCATAATACGAGGGTGTTAGTTTTTAAGCTGCATTAACATATCTCTTAAAACAGAGAAATTTGTACAGATGGAACACAAAAAAAAGTAGATATAGGTGTACGCATTTTAGCACGCTGATGTTTGCGCAACCAGGTCAGTGCAATTGCATATTTCTGCGGAAACTTTCATTAACTACTGGTATTAAATATAATTCAAAAATCATTTAATAATTATCTTCAATGACCGGCAGATAGTTATGGTCAGTCTTTCCTCTAACCTCTCTAGTGCTGAATGCATACATAATACTTTCAACATTGGAAGACGTGCCTTTGAAGGATCTATTTCACTTTCCAATTTAAATGAGCAAAGAAAGATGGCATGGCCACTGTCATGATGCGGGACTATGATCTCTTGTCTGAAGCAAACCAACAAACAATATTTTAAATTTAAGTTTTAAGTTTTCATGCGGGTTTTTTAACTCATGCTCGTGTTACCAGTGGGCTATTATTTAGCTGCCAGTCTGCCAAATAGCAATTTAAACATGAAGTACCAAGTCTAAAAACGGATTATATGCTTGCACAGCTAACTAATACAGCCAATGTCGAACAAAATAAATCCTACGATTCTTATGAAGCACGACAGAACGCTCACATTAAGAGGCATTGCAAATTGGAGCTTTTTAATTTCCACAGAAATGTGTTTACACCTCGAAAGGGATCAGTATATTTGTGGGTTAGCAAGTAATCATGGGCATTTCTGATGAATAATTGGGCCAAGATCCATCAGCTCATCTGGAAAAACCACACAATATTCACAAGTTGCAAAAAGGCTGTCCACAGTATAATATATGTAAATGCTGATCATACTGGTAGTAAACTTCCTAGCTAAAGGCCCAAACACATCTTTCGCCGTTGCATATAACAGGTGCAAGGTGTTCAATTGATAAAAGCTGTATTTTTCTGAAACGTATTTGATTGACCATGAGACATTGATGGGACACAATTACGGGGCAACGCTTTCTGCTGTCTGCAAACAGAATGTGGTTTTTAATTTAAGTTGACCTTTTGGAGCATTTATCTAGCAGGGCACCATGGGTTTGAGCGTTGCTATGCAAAACGATTTAACACCCAGTTGCAGTTTTATTGAAATATTGATCTTCTCTTTTCGATACCTCCACGCTTGGCATTCAGTTTTGTCACAAATTAGCCGACCTTATAGATCTTTTTAAGGTTCGCAGTATAAAACCTGTCATATGGCATAGCAAATCGAATACTATTTCACTTTAACTCCGACCAACCGATCCGCTACTCAACTTTACCTGTGTTAAAAATGCGTGCTAATGGCTGAGCCCGTCATGACACATTTTTCTATATGGTATATGGCTTTCAGGCGCTGCTGACGGGTGATATTCTTCATCTTCCTTTTCCACAAGGATGAAAGCAATAACTCCATGAAGCACAGCAAAAATAGGTATTGGGTCGCATAATCTGCGTCCATTTTTTGATATGTACAAAAAATGTAAAGAAATTCGCTCAACAAACCGTACACTGCCGATAGTCTCTCTTTTAAAGTTCCTTTCAGTTTTTCCTCAGTCATAAGATTCGGAATTTGCCATTTATTTAGTGACTCTAGATTTATTCAATGGGCACTTATATTTTAATATTCTAGCCGAGACCCAAGACCTTAACATACAAACTGCAGTGTGATTAGTACCATACTTGCCAGTCACGACAGATGACAAATTGATACTAGTCTTATAACTGGTAAAATGTCTTGGTACTTATAGACACATTACATTTATAAGCTTCATTTTTTTGCTTGATAATTCTTGTTTGTCAGAATGTTCAAGCATGTCAGTATTTTCGTGTTTATAAATTGTGATTTCCTATTTCTCTCCTCTCACAACAAATGAAGAGCAGCGTTTTGTTTAAAATGACCTTACCCACCTCGAAGATAAAATTCTTATCATATACTGCGCATTTGATAACTACGCAGTCAAGCGTGCTGTTGAATGCTTGGTCTACAAGTATGATTGAAAGAGAAGAAGGCCTCACAGGATTAACAAACATATCCAAGTACTTACAATTTGCTCAAAATAAATACAGCTTACTTGATCAACAAAATGTCCTCGGAAGTAACTAACACACCCGATGTTCGAATCCTGTACATAAAGTATGCTTGACAGCAATAAATATTTTGAGGGCAAAACAACTTGCTCGTAATATCTTGTAAATTATTACAATTCTGAACATTTACTCGAAGGAAAATAAGATATTGAGGTAATTTTAGGTAACTTGAATTACTTTTAGCTTTCACATGCATGAAAATAAAAGTAACAAACTTCAAAGTATGCAGCAACAGGCCAATCCAACGGCCGCAGTTTATCCGGCAATCCTTAAGAGCATCTGCACTCTAATGTTCAGTCGGTTCAAAAGTTGCTACTGCAAGACCAGTAGTAACCCACAAGAGGATTCTTTACCATCTCGAAGTACATATTTAAAATTAAGTACGAAGTAACCATGGCTTAAAGTCAAAAGGAAACTATATTCAGCCGACAAAATTGCAAATTAGAATTGATTCGACGTGTCTCGTCTTACTCCGTGACAAGCCTATGTTATAACGAATAGGAAAACGCAACTTTAGATTAAAAAAACCTGAGTTGTAATATCCACTTTTGAGAAGTTGAAGAAGACTCCATCGTCGGGACAATATGTTTATTCGCCTGACGTTTCGATATCCATCGCGGATTCTTCATCAGAGACATGAGTAGCAGAAAACAGGTTAAGCACACACAGTACTTTGCAGTATTTATAGGACGCAGTCATTAGTGCAAGCATATTGCGACAATTGACTTTAATTGCCTTCTTGTGTGTTTATTGCTTGTTGAACGACACGCGGGTTCTGACCTGTTGAACTTGCATCACGGGCGGTGAACTCAGACCTGATGATTGCTCGGCCATCTGGCTCCCCGGTGTTGGCGTACGATGAGGCAGTGGCCTGCTCGTTCGTCAAGTGATGGCTTGCTTTGGCCAAATTAAATCTCAGGATTGAATATGGATTGAAAAATTGTTGCATTTGTTTGCGAATTGGGTCATGTGAACCATGACTTAAGAAGTTCTCGGCTCACCCGATTGTCACAGCTTGCGACAATTCCGGTCTCATAAAATTTAAACGTGTGGCCGGGTCTCGTCGAATGAGCCGCAACTTGAGAATTGGCATCATTTCGCCGTACTGCTGCCTCGTGTTTGGCAACTTGCGTCCTGAGAAGTCTGCCAGTTTCTCCGACAAAGTTGCTTTGACCACACATTCAACAGATCCTATAGACGACCCCAGATGTTTCTTGCCATGACAGTGGGTCTTTTGGCTTCATTATCTGACGCCTTATGGTTACCTCCGGCCTGTGTGCGACTCCAACTCCAAGAGGTGCGAGAAGGTGGCCGACTGCTTCCGATAAGTTTTTTGACATACAGGATCGAACGCCAAATTTTAGGGTCGGTGTCCTTTTGTTGGCCAGCTCGCTTGCGCAAGCACCGGTTGGTGAAGTTGCGTGAATAGCCATTTTCTCTGAACACCCGTCGAAGGTATTCTACCTTGGCAACTTTATTTTCTTCTTCGCTGCAGTGCGTATCAACACGCCGATTGAGTGTTTTTACGCAATTGCGTTTGTGGCTGATTGGGTGAGCCAAGAACTACTTGAGTCATGGTTCACGGGACCCCAATCCTTCAACAAGTGCAACAATTTGCCCACTCCATATTCAATCCTGAGATTCAATTTGGCCAAAGCAAGCCGTCACTTGAGGAACGGGGAGGCCACCACCTCATCGTACGCCAACACCGGGGAGCCCGACGGCCGAGCAATCATCATGCCCGAGCTCACTTCCCGTGACGAAAGTTCAACAGGTCAGAGCCCGCGTGCCGTCCAACAAGCAGTCCACACACAAGAAGGCAATAAACGTTAATTGTCGATGTTCGCTTACAGTAATGACTGTGTCCTATAAATACTGCAACGTTCTGTGCATGCTTAACCTGTTTTTTGCTACTCCTGTCTCTGATGACGAATCCGCGACGGATATCGAAACGTCAGGTGAATAAACATACTGTCCCAGCGATGTAGTCTTCTTCTTTTCAATTGCTGCCTGCAACATGGATGTTTGCTTGTATTGGCATATTCACTTTTGTTGAATCAAAACCATTTTTCGTGAAACCTTTTAAAAAGACAGCCAATACCGACTATGCTCTCAGGTTATATTTCAAGGTGCATTAATTTTATCTGCTGGGCTGCATAAATGCTAATCTTCTGCTAGGAAGAAAAATCAGCTTTCGTTCAAAACAAATTTTGTATTCTTTGGTTTTATTAAAATAACCCTTGTAGTCCTTTCACAATGCACCGGACAGAAATGAAGTAAGTTTTTAACTGGTCTATTTTCTGATTTCATTTGCCTTTAGTGTAGTCCGATAACGAAGAATATAACCAAATATTTATAGATAAACCATTTTGGTGCTTGAGTCTATGGATTGTAGAAAATAACTGACCAATGCTCGCTGATGCCGTCGACAGGCCAGATGCAAGATAAGAAATCAAGGGAATTTTGGGCCAAATATGCGAGACAGCGCTCTTTTGATGGCGCGCCGATCGTTTGTAAGCTAAGATGTTTCGCTTACTTATATAGGCAGAATTTGCGACTCAGTGATGTCTGCACGGAAAGATCTGACAATGAATCGACTAAGGTAAAAGTATATAACGTGAGTTTAGGTAGGGCTGGCTAATTTTGACTAGTAGGTTGCAACGGTCATCCTAGACTCCCTTCTTTTTTTACAGGAAAGCCATTCCGTATATATTCGTCAACATGAAAATATATGCATATACAAACCAAAACATATCGCAAACGCATTATTACGATAATCTCAACCGTTACGTTGCATTTCATTTGTTGAAGGAGTATTGTTACCGGCCCTAAAATTCACGAATAAATCTGAATTTTTCTAAGTGTCACCTTGCTTTACATAGATTCAAACAAACTAGCACAACTGTGGGAAGAAGAAAAACATTAAGTATCTGCATGCCCTACTTCTAGCAATCACTTATCCAAAACCTTCATATGCAAGTGTTTTAAGAAGCCTCATTTTGAGCGATGGAAAGCAGAAGACCTTAAGATCCAGTTCGCAATCGCTGTGATAAGAAAATTTGAAAGGTAACGGCAAGAATCCTAAAACCATGCGGAATCGGTGTGGTTTGTAAGCCAGACTCAACCACCTGGCAGTAATTCATTGCCGGCAGTCACTTATATACTTCGCACATACAGTTCTGCTAGTCCTGCAAGCAACTTTCCTAAATGTGTAAATGTTTGATTTTTTCTCCCATACCAGCGGGAACGCATTTACAAAAACTTAATAATAATAATAACGAGCAGCATTAGATATATTAAGTACTTAAAATAACTATAAGAAGTACTAAGTGTTTGGGGAAAAAATAAAATTTTCTTGATAATTCCCAGCTTGTGGAGACGTCAAAAATAGCCATAAATTAGAACAATATATTTTAATAGTTTGGTTAATATAAAACTTAAAGCGACCACTTTCCCTATACGAAAATCAACTTTTCTTGAGTAAAAATATTTTGTATAGGTGATTATGATTGGATAAGTAATTATTGAATATCTTGGAATAAAGTCTCTCTTCATTAACTTATTTTCTTAGTATTCATTGATAAGTACTAATTAACCGTCTGCTCGATGTTAACATTATATCGAATTATTTTTCGCATCAGGAGTTTTTTCAAAAATCCGTAATAGAAATGCAAATGCAGAAAAAAACACGCCATTTTTATGACCATTTTTGGAAATACGTTTTATACTTCTGCCTGTTTCGTTTCTAAATATCACTTGAGCGGAACCTAATGTTTACAATAAAATATTTTTCTACATGACTCACATTCAATAAGGCCTTCTATAGACTGTGTTAGTGATAACATGTTTGGCAAGGTTTGGTTATGTGCAAGGTCAGTGGTGAAGGTATAACGAAATGCATTGAAACGTTTTGCTACTGCATTTGATGCAAAAACTTCACCGAAAAGCTAAATATAATTTTTAGAACTTGTAAGGCTGCTTGTTTCTGTAAATAAATTCAATTCCTAAAACTACGCTTCGCTTCCACTTGATCAATTTGGCACAGACTTTTCTAGTGCTGAAAGGGATAATTATTCCACCTTTTTTGCTAATTATGGAATTCTTCCACAGCACAATGTAAATAAGTGGAACGTTTTGTCCTCTCTTTCCTTATAGCATAGGAAATTTCTTGAGTAGAAACATACTCATGATCTAGCCAAAATGACAGCTTATTTTCTTTAATAGCTTTAAATAAGAGAGCCGTTTTCCAAACTAAAGCCCTTCTTATTATTAATTCCACTCAGTTGATCAAAATAACCTGTTCAGATATACGCTATACTACGAAGTTAAATTTTGTCCTTTAAGTTGTTTGCAGGCCCCCCTATGTTTGTTTGGCTCCATTGAGTTAAAAGTTTCTGCTTTATCATATGTCTGAAGTTGTAAACTGACTGCCTACGATTCCTGTATGATGAGCTCCAAGGTGCAACTTGACAAGTTAGATCCCTAATCAAACAGATCTGTTAGCAACTTACTTCAATCTCATTTCCGGGCACAACCGAGAAAGCTGCGCGTGTAGCATCCAATGCCCGAAGGTTGCGGGTTCGAATCCAGGGAAATAAATAGACGGGATTTAGAAGCACAGGTGGTTGACGGCCATACTTATACTTGCCTAAAGACAACTCCCCGGGTTCTGCTACGTGCTATCTTCGCAAACTAATGGAAATCTCGTCTGAGTGAACGAAAAAAATTAATTAAAAAGGCCCCAAACCGTTAAGCTCAGAGGCAGTAAACTGCGTTGCTAAAATGCGTTTAAGTCTCAGTGAGCAAGGGCACCTAATGCCCAATGGGCGTTTCCATTTTGTTTTTGTTTATTAACCTCTGCAATTAGTTTCTCGAAATGTCTCCTGTCGATTCCAAGAGCGGATGACTAGAAAACCGAATCGTTAGTTTAATTTTAACAAAAGTTGAATGTGCTACAGCTTCACGAGGTCCCTAGTCGTTTGAAAAGATTAACTTTGCATTTGTGAGTGCGCAGAAGCAATACTCTCAATCTAAAACTGTCGGAAAAGGTGAGAGCAACCATTAGATGCCACGCAGTGAGAATTATTAGTTCTGCACGCAACTGGTAAGTTTTTGTCGTTTTCGGTCTGATGGATGGGTTGATGAGAAACGATAACCTGCCATTCAACTCGTCAGTAAGCAAAGAATGTGGCATGAAGGGTGTGGGTTTTGTGGGCAGTGCCTTATGCAGCTCCGTCACTCCCCAGGCTTCGATGTGGGAAAATGCAACACAGAGAGAAGACTTTTAGAATAGACTGCGATAAACAACCCAAGAGCTAACTCGAAGATCTACTTTACTCTATTTTTAAGAAACGTGATACAAATGGGCACGTTACAATGAGTGTCTGAGAAATGTCAGATCTAATTAACCCTTGGGAAGCTGAAAGGATAAAACATGATTATTTTATAACAGCTAATTTTTTAATATCTGTTTATGAAACAGATGACGCAACGTCCCCTTAATGACCCTATTTGGGTAAATAACCTCACAGCTTTCCTCAAAGACATTTTCGTCCTCAGTGCTAAATGACTCGTCAAAATGTGCTCAAAGAGTCAAGCTATTTCGAAGTTGCTACAAATTATCAGAATAAGCATTGCAAATCATCACTAACGACTTTAAACGTTCAGGGGAAAGTACCTTTGATTTTTTTATTCCAGTAGCTTGTCCAAAATTAAACGGTCAGGATAAAAATCTTCAGGGAATTCGGAAAACTAGACACAAATTAGTAGTTTGGAACGAAAACAAAATAAATATAACTGTGGGTTTTGATAACAGTTAGATAGATTCTAAGTTCAGTGCTTTTATAAACTAAGGTAAAGATGGTAAAATTATGCGTATATACCCTTCGAATTTTCGAGTGGGATTCAAGACACAGAAGGCAGCCAAAAAATTAAATAAACCCTTAACAAAATCTATTAAAGATTATAAACCTACATGGTTTTTAGCAAAAAAGGTGGAGGACTGCAAGAAAAACCAGTGAGTAAACTGCATGAGTGATTTAGAAAAAGTTGCATTCAGCTGTAAAAATATTATTCACTGAGTATTTTTCCATGGTATACAGTTGTAGCCAAAGACCATGCAATTTTCATAACTTTGCATAAGTTTGATCATATCTGCATCAGGCATATTAGGTACTTAAAAGAACTATAAGCATTACTAAGTTTTTGTAAAGAATAATACAATTTTCTCAATAATTCCGTGATTTTGGAGACGTAAAAAAAGGGATAAATTAAAACAATAAATTTAGATATTGTGTGTAATTGAAAACTTGCAGCAACTGCTTTCTATATAAAGAAAGAGCTGTTCTTTAGTTAAGACATTCTGTTAACTTAAATATTACTGGATAAGTATTTATTGAATGTCATCAACAAACGTGTTTCATAATGTTCTTTTTTTTACTATCTTCTTTGATAACTTTATAAATTCTGCATTTGTTTGACGTTTACACCAAAACCTTTTGAAAAAGATACATATAAAGAGCATTTACCGAAATAAAATGTTTTCTCAAATAAGTTTAAATGAATATGGCAAAGTTTTTGATGAACAAAAAAGCCTAAAAACAGAAAAACACATTGCCGAGCGTAAATCCTGTCCGCACTGGAGTTGTGAAACTACTATTCCTACGGTTAATTAAAAAACTTTCTAGTAATTATTACTTCTTAGAAATTGCTTTGCTTAGATTTTTGGCTGACTAACAGCTGCAAACATTCAATTCTTTCAACGTCACGTCACAATGAAATGTGATACCTTTGAGAATTTATTTAATTTTCCTGACGATAAACAATTTAATTTGACTGAAGATGAGAGAACTTTCTTTTTTCTTCATAATGGATTACCTTCTGCATGCGTAGATATATTCCACATTAATTTATCAACTAGCGAATTAAAAAAAAAACTGGCCATATACATTGCCTTTTTTTGAACAACTTATTATTTGTTGTCTCTATCCTTTCTAATTAAAGCAAAAGCGGAACGTTAAGTATACAAAAAGCTATATTTCTTTACGACTTACATCCAATCTGGGCTTCATTTTCTTAAATTAGTGAGAACATGTTAGACATTGGGTTTTTATTGAAGGACATTCAACGTTCATTGGTGCATTTAAACAAATACTCTTCTGGTTTTGCATTATGTGCAAAAAGCTTCACAGAATAGCTTAACATAACTTTACAATACAAACGTCAATGTATCTGCAAGTAAATTTGGTCGCTTTAACTTGGCTTTACTTCAATCTGAACAATTTTGGATGAACGTTTCCAGTTCTGGAAGGGATATTTTGCATATCGTTTTTTTACTTATTCTGCAGTTCCTTCCTAGTATTATATCAATTGAAGTATAGTTTGGTTTTCTCTTCCGTAAAAGCATAAGAAATTCCTTCCATATGAAACTATTCCCCATTTCCCAAAAACAAATGGGCATTTCTCGTAATCAACCTAACTAAGCCACTGATTTTCTAACAAAAAAGCTTTAACAGAATTAAGTGAACACAGTTAATCACAATAGTGTTGTCAAATATATGTTTAAGTTTGCCACCAAATTTCATTACTTGCGTTATATGGTCAGTGGCAACTATTGTATATTCCTCCCCTACTTTGTCAGTTATTTGGCCAATTGACACTAGGACAACCATGAAAGCAAACTGTTATTCAATACAATCTTTTTGATTTCTGAAGTAAACTCCTAGTATCCACCCCGGTTAACCCTACTTGGAAATAAATAAAAAATAGACAATGCACACAAAAAGGCAATTAAATCGGAAAATGTAAAAATAGAACATATTTTGCTGAAAACGTATCAGTTTCAAATTATATTCTTCTAGTATTTACAGTCTAAAAACTGAACAATTATTAATAAAGTGTCTTCCAAGTAAGCATTAATATGCTATTTAGGATGCTTTGATGACATTTGTTTAGATATTGCAAAGATGAACAGATTAAGGGAAGGAAACTCCCAGTTTATAAACGTGAAAGTTAAAAATCTAAAGGATTTCTTCTTTTTTGCCTGTGATAAATGTCAATAAGTAAATTCGATTTGAGAAAAGGCTTTTGCCAATTCAAAGAAGATGACTTGACACTTTTTAGACTCTCATTAATCAGGCAGTGCATTAGAGTGGAAGGATTTCAAGGAGCAATTTCACGCAATGATGATTTCCTTTTCGCGTCAATCTTTTAAGCGAAGCGCAAGGAGTGGGCCTTTTCTCTTATTCCGTGAGAATTTGAAAACAAACTGTCTTGTTCCAAGATGTAGTGCTTGTTATGAAACGCGCCATGGGTTTTACCTGAATTGTTGCTTGTACAGATGTAAAAATCAATGCTAAAAATGTTCCGCGTCGTATGGCCAATTCAGTTCAACCACTGTTCTCTGTTGTTCTGAAAAATAACAACAATAATATCTCGCTTTGTCTTCAATAAACATAAGTGATTCACCACCATCGCACGGTTTTCACTGATTTTTGGATTAGGGCAGACAGTGACCCTTTTTATTGAAAGCATATGCTTCCTCAGTTTGCTTGTCCAGTTGACTTAATATATTGGAATTTACTGAAGCATACTGCCTTAGAGTTCATTTAATAGCCCTTTCAGTCATTCGCATATTTTCTACTTGTAAAAAAGGATAATGTGGAACCGACAAAGACTAGGGCAACCTTAGTGGTTAGTTCTGGCCTATTAAATGTCATCAGCCATTTTCGTTCATAAATTCTTATACGTATATAAATGTAGTGTCAACCGATGCAAAGACGCGCAGTATCTGACGTAGACGAGAAGGCAATTGTGCCGACCATAGCTTTATTTCCCTAATGTGCTAACGGCAGATAAAGTTTTATATTCGTAAATGAAAATTGGTATTTTGCCATGAACTTAGTTACAGTTAATAATGTAACTTTACCAAGGCAGACGAGGTCACCAATTTTAACGATAGATGTCGCTAACTTTAAATACTACGAAGCGCTTAAGCACTCCTACATTAAACCACGGGAGGCTTCTTTTACTTTTAAAATGTCAGGACAGTACAACTATGGCCCCTGAGATCGCCTTCTGTTCTCATACATATGAATTGGAAGACAAACTTCCCAATAAATATTATTCGAGAGCAAATAAACTGTTCGCCATCAGCATTGATCAAATTTGCTCAAACGATCGATACTCATTTGGTGTTTGCGCTAAAAAGCACCCACTAAAAACTTAAATCCGTGATGATTGATTCACATCGGTCCATTTTTCCGGACCAAGGTTGTACATGGCATCTAACTCAATATTCCAATTTATGAATGAGTACTCGGAGTATGGGGCATCATAACATCCGCGGCATTTTTGAAGGTAATATGCCATCTACCTGGGTTATGTCCCATGCGAAAGTCTGCCTCTTATCAAAAGTATGCTTAACAAACTGTAAAGCTAGTGCGAAGTTTTCTGAACTTGAAAGGCAGAAATGAAAGTCTGGTTTAAATTACAGCAAACGATCTAGCTCTGCGTTTTTCTGACCTAATAGCCCTTGTCCGAATAGTCACTTGTCCCTACTTTATCATAGGTATATATCGAATGCATGTCCCGCAATTATTCAGGGTGCAACATATTCTTCTTCTTACGACTGTTATGGTATTCCCACTCCGTGAAACCCGCGACAGGCGTGGCTACATGCGCAAGGGGTGGCTCCGGCCACTTCAGCCACCTGTGCCCTATCCGATCGTGATTGGCGACTACTGCAAGGCCCTTCACACAACCAAAGCCATCTTGACTGCACATATGATATGGTCTGAGCCTAATTAATTGTCATATTTTCCAATTGAGAGAAAAACCCTTGTTAATAACATCCATGAATCAGTCTGTGCTTGAATGGAGAAGCCAGTGTTAAGGGAAGTGGAACTTAAATGACAAATTCAGTCGGGCTCATTAGTGTGGACAGTACAAAACCTCTGAAAAACAAAAACAGCATGATAAATAATAAACCTAGATTGTAATAAGAGCTTAAAAGTAAAAAGAAAGCTAATAAAAAATTGAGCTATATATGTCAAGAAAAAACGTTTAAGCAAAACAACGTATGCATAAGAAACAGCAACAGAGACTCGATCGGTCGGAATTTGGCCTTGTAATTAAAAGTTTTCAGTTAACAGAATCATTTTGCGCTCACTATTGTTTGTCATTGTAAACGATACACTGTATGACACAGCGTATGCAAAGAGCTAATGGCCATTCACCTGTGCACATCAGCTAGGCAATATGATCGTCTCAAATGAGGCCATTTCGTTTTTTTAAATATTTTCGGTGTGGCAAATGCAAGTAACTTAACAGACGTCATAAAAAATCGGCTGAAGCTGGCAGCAGAAGAACACACAACGATTTAGTACACGCTAATTTTTGAAAATAATGTGCTGTGTTATATATTGGGACATAATTTTGCCCCCATCCATTACAGCGATAACAATGTTGCGTTTTCATAAGACAGGTCGGTTAAAAACCTATACAGGTAAAAAGAGTGACTAAGAACTACCCATGCCTGAGTTCTGATCTTAATTCAAGTGGTAAAATATGGTGAATGTCATTTTTTTCGAATTTTTGGAGAGAAATACAAAATAGTTGCATTAAATAAATTACTCTAGGGAGTGTTTGCCATACTGGGTGGTGCAGTTCAGTAAAATTTGAAATTTATGTTTTTGTATATTTTGCGCACAGCCTGCGGCTTCGCTTAAACTACAGTAAATGTCTCACATATTTTTTTATTTACTTTTATAAAAATATCTCAATGTTTATCTCACTGCGCACCACAACGGTGGAATATTACGACGTAAAGTCTGCAAAAAACCCAAAATGTTCTGACGCTCACTCGAATATCTATGTTCACAAAACTCAGATTTAATCTAGATAGCGCATTATATTTGAAATCCGTGCAGGCCATCCATATCGAAACAGGCTTAGTTTTTATAGTTTGCTATAAATTTTCGTCATTGTAAAGCCTCTCATTGCGAATTAAATAATGTTATCCAAGTGAATTGCGCTTCTCTCCACCTAAAGTGATTCTGAATTACGGCTTATCACATGGTATGTGATTTAAAAAATATATCCTTTCTTCTAGAAGGTGATGGGGAGTGGTATCTTATGCAAGTCCCCAAGTTAGTTGCAAAATGTGACTAGAGGTATTGGAAGTTTTAAGAGTGGTTTCTTAGTGCAAAAAAGCAATTGTTTGCGTGCAAAAATCAAAAAATAAGGCAATGCCATCTAAATGTGGTCTCCTATGCCTAGCAACAAAGTGAAGAATGCTTTTAGAAACCAGATCAATTTAAGACCACACTCAATAAGGAAAATGAACTTAAATCACAAAAACTGAAATTAAAGAAGTGCATGCATAACGTTATATGAATCTAATTATTATCATGCAGAGGTTTTTCCTATGGCTACAAAATGAAAGCCCAGTTTAGGTAAGGCTATCTTCTTTAAACCCGGGCGTAGCATAATTAACCATTACCTAGTAACTACAAACATAACATGCTGCATTTATATTAATTTTAGTTGCCCAGTGCCTGGTTCTGGTTTCTCAATGCCGTTTCTCTCGATAACTACCTTTAACAACTCAATATCTCAGTCGTTGGAGCACACACCGCCAACTGCATCTACTGTCTTCCGAATTGAAGCTGTGCCATTCCCAGCCTTTACCATTGATAGGAGGTGCAAGCGCGCGATTAACGTAAGATTCCCTTCAGATTAAGTGTAGACGCAAAACCTTTGATTCATGTTTCCATTTCTGTACAGCGGATTCGTCACCGGCCACACGTAGACTCGCTTTCAATTTCTAAACAGAGGTCATTCTGGCTTAACTGCTACGAAAACATTCACATTCAACATTTTAAAAATGGAACTGTTTTATCAGCAAAGCCAGTTAAGATAACCCAAATAATGTATTAAATTATTTTTCCAATCCTTCTGTGTTACCCTAAGCTGAGAGGCCTATACACTGACCTCGCAGTCAGAAAAGCAACTGCAAACCTCAAGATAGAGCACGAAGATGATTTAACCAAGTCGGGCTTTGTTGCTACATAAAACATTCTGCTCATGCCAGTTAAGATTATTCCAACCGAAAACATACTGTTTATTACCACAGGTCCAAAAGACGTCCAATAACATGCATGTTGAGGCCATTATCGCAACCGCATGCGTGGATTTATCGGATGGCACACACCGTTTCCTGAAGTTACAATCAAGAGATAATTTAAGAATACAGTTGTGACTTATAAGCCTAACGACCTTTCAAGAAAATATTAGGAAGATTAAAACGAAGATTTTAAACTTAGTGGCCCAGGCAGCCATTCCTAACCCGAGGTCTACAAGTCCGGGAATGAAACCTACCTTTGTTTGTTAGGACTCCAAAAGCCTCTGTACAACGCTATGGTCTTGGTATCCTGTCGGCTGTTTAGGTAAACGCCCCTGCATTGGCTTACCCTGGCATACCGAATTTAAATTTCAAGTACATGCATAAATTTGCTATATTATTAATCGTTTATATTTATATTGTTTCTTTCAGCGTAGGAGGAATTTGACCGGTTCAAGGCAGCAGAAAACAATGCAGAATGCCCTCTTGGATGCTGTTGTTAACAGTAAATTTTACGTTGGCGATCAATTATCAACCTTCATCAAGATCACATGTGTATTTCGAATTTGCGTTCATCACGCCTGGTGCTTAATGGTGCGTTCCTATTTTACGCTTCTTATCTTTAATAGAGCTCGGAAATATTAAAACAACGGTGATCAACACATTATTTGAATGCAAGTTAAATAATGTGTGCAGAGCCGTGTGAAACACATAAAGCTCTTCCACACAAAACTAAATGGTACGTGGGTCATTCGTAGAGTATGACTTCTCTTCTCGGGTCTGGCAAAGAGCCTGATAGACGGATAAGATAAAATGGGAGTAAATGAGCAATTTCATTAAATGTAATGACGTCGAGGAATCATCGCATCATTACGCAGTTAATGTTAATGCACTGTTCAGAAGTAGCATTAAGCTGAAGGAAAAACGAAAACTCTGAGGTATTAAACAAACACTGCGGAGATAAAATGACAAAGTTTAATGACTGATAAAAGTAATATACGAGTTTTAGAAAGCAATTTTAAGAAAATGCAACCTCTGCAGCAAGAATTTTATTCGCCTGACGTTTCGGATTCTGTCGAGAATCCTTAATCGGCAGCATGACTCAAGTCGTGGTTTTCAGACCCATGGTCAATCAACAAACGCAACGAATTGCCGTTCCCATACATCCTACTGAGATATTGCCTGAGCAAGAAATCAGCTACGTGGAAAGGGCCGGGTCAAATAACAGCACTGACGACAGCGCAATTAATTGTCGCACAATTATTTAGCTCACATCCAGCATGGACAACGAAATCGTGGGAACTAATGACTCTAAAGTGAACTGCCAAGCTATAACCACACTAATTAAGACCCCAAACGGTGGTTACAGGAGTTGCTTATAATAGTACGCATGCGACGGGCCGCTACAAAATATAAAGAATGCACAATCTGCGCATGTCTCATACTACCTTACGAGAACTTATAACTAAGGACTCTCGACAGAATCCGAAACGTCAGACACATACAATTCTTGTTCCAGCGATCGCATCTTCTATTTCTGTGTTAAACGACTTCCTGACACCACACTCTTAACTTTTTACTGAAATTAAAGTTAACCAGAAAGCGTGTTTTTATATATATTTTGATCCCAACGTATGGCACGAAGTTCTGCTGAAAGGCCAACCCTCTAATGCAGCGACTCACTCTAAATTACCAGCATTCATCTTGTTCAACATGAAAATCCTTTGGGGGTCCTGCATTCTCAGTTTCCACCAATGGCATTGATTGCAGTATATGTATCTGAAATAAGTCATTTTTAATGAGATTTTATCAACTAGGCCCGTGCCGCATCAGTTGCGATTGACGGTGGACTGAACGATAGGATAATATTCGAATGCCACTCTTTTCTTAGATGTATGTGTAACATTTCTTACATTCATTTCGTGTTTGCAGCAAATCATATCTCAAATACAAAGGATTAAGTAATTTAGCGAATATTTTATCATATAAATGAACATAACTGGTGTGGACAAGGGAGACTGGAACGGTCATTTATGGCCCATTACCTGTCATCCGTCCATTATACTCAAGCCCATATGGTGCACCGCCCAGAACTGTGAATAAAAAGTTCCATGTTCTAAAGCTTGAGCCAATGACTCGTTGTGTTGCCAGCGTAGGTGGTCAATATTGATATTTGTTAAGGAAAGGCTCATTTGTCCATTTAGTGTTAACCAGGTAGACGTAAGAGATGAATGAATTTCGTTGGCAATCGGTTATTGTACATCAATGCATGTTATTATTCCTTATGTAAGAAGCAAAACAACGAGCCAATGGTGGCATAGTTAGAGCGCTGGACTTCTTATCAACAGCCTTCTGGTTGGAGTCTATAATTGTGTGCCACTTGGGGTTGGGTAAAACTACCTGATGACGGCTAATAAACCAGAAATGGCCATTAGATTCTACTTTGTCTTAGCTGGACACTTTCATCTTGCTCGACTCTATACAGGTCGACACTATGCAATTCGTTTGCCAAACAACGAATCTAAGCGCACTGCTCTAAGGCACTACTTATGCATTCCATGATGGGATAATCTGTCTATCCCACGAATGCTTGTACATTATGCTAATTTAATTCACACGTCAAAAGTGTATGCGATGATTGCAATGATTAGTACAGTGGATAAGGATGAGTTTTATTCCCACCCTAAACAGGACGCGTGAAAACATTCCACGCACATAAAATAGATATCCTTGTGATACGTCTCAGGAAGAATAAATATTCCAATGCCTTAATAATACCTCAAAACTATGCTTTAAACTATCTCCGCCTTACATCTAAACCCAACAGCTAACACGAACACCAAAACTTAACCATTGACATAATCATGACCAATACCTTGAATTCAGCCTTAACCGTTACTCTGAACTCTTAATCCTAAATATACTTTTTTTGGAATTTCGGTGCAAAAACATCACGTGTTAAGGGCTGTTTCTACCACCCGTCCTGTTGAGGCAGCTATGCAAAGTGCAGACTTTTTTCACAAGCTTACATTTATTCGGTAAGTACAACCGAATAAATGTTAGGTTGTGAAAAAAATCTGCACCGTTAAGTCGTTCTATTCGGACGGCATTTACCATGCGGCATCTTATCACACAATTATTGTGTTACACCTTGCAGGACCTTACCCTTCTAAGCTATGGGCTTACAAAAAATGGATGTTAAATTGGTAACCTGAAACGCTACGGAACACTATCTCAAGCATGAGTAATTGGATTTTGGAAAGTAACAAAACCATAGCAACTAAGACGTTTTCAACTGACAGCCGCAACACTGGCTCCTTTTTAAAAATGCCGTTCTCTCCGCAAACCCTTCACGGTAATATATATATATATATATATATATAACAGCAAAGACAAAATAAGTGACGGGTGCTAGATTGGTTTTTTAGTTAAAGAATATTTTCAACTCATTCATGCGTGAAATTGAACTGTCATAGGGAGAACAACAAATTATGAGATTAATTATCCATGATATAGGTAAAAGGGACCATCTTTCCGGAAAAGGATCTATCTTCTTACTGTGAATTCTGTTTGATAAGGAGAACAGTTATTCACTACAAATTTTGGATAGATAAAACCTAGCGCTTTCTACGCTCAACAAACTGTCTCAGGAAGTGTGGACCGAGGAATTTGCAAAAACTTTAAACCGTGACCATAATTATTCCCATGAAATTAAACGTCTAGATGTTTGACCCGAATGAATGAGAAAGTTCGGGAACCAGGTATATACATGGACGAGGAGTTTTATCCGCCGGAGGTTGGAAAAGAGCTAAAAATACGCAAACAATGACAGATATTTCTCCCGCTTTACCCTCTCACCAGTACACTTTAATCTAACGACGGCAGAATTAAGGTAATCATTTAGCACACTAACGACCCAACTTTGAGTTGTGAATCAGGACACATTTGATTTGGTTAGTTTTATCTATTGGATTAATTTAAGGCGCCCCAATAAGTACAATTAAGAGCAAATTTGTCATCTTAGTCCAGGGTATAAAAGCAGGACGATATAGGTGTGTCTTGTGAAATAATTTGGAACTAATACTGGAAATGTCGACTGTTATTTATAGCCATGTTCTACATTTGCGCATTATATGAAAAAATATATATCCAAATTGCTAACAAAAGGTTAAATTTAAAACGTTATTCTAATTTTTCTGCTTACTTTGCTCGGTTTACTGGGCTCAAAATGGTAAAAGAATTCGGTAAGTTGTTGCAACGCAATGTGTTGGTCTGATATGTACTGTTTTTATGTTGGCGAGAAAACCTATTAATAAATTTTACAAAGTCCACTTAAATGAGTTTTGATTTAAAGCCGAGAACGTGCAATCCTCCAGTGGGACCAAATCAACCGGACGTGCCGGTGACTTTCATGCCTCCAAATGTGCATTTTGAAGTACGATCAGAAGTCGTTGAGGTAATCAATACACGGGCAACTGCGAACAGAGGCTCGACTGCCATAGGTAAAACCTTTTTGCCCACCAAATATTTTCTCATATTCAAGCACACTCCATGATAATTTTTACGCTGAGTAATACTTTAATTAGTCTTCAGGTAATTGTATTGCTTGTATAAATGCGACCGCGTCCGAACTGCACATAGAGACTCCCTAAAGTTGTCTTATCATCTGCAACATGGTATCCTTCATCAAAATATTCATAACAGAGTAGTACCAAAAAGCAACGTTTAAGCAAAAAAATGTTATGAAGAATGAGTCAGCATACAGGAATAATTATAAAGTATAATAACTATTTAGATTATTGCCCTGGCTACATAACTGCTTCAACATTTTACTTGAAATTAGATATATCAACCTGCAAAGCTGATCTAATACCTCCAATCCCGTCTATTAAAACAAAGTTAACTTATGGAATGGGCGCATTTTATAGTTGTGTGAAGTAAACTGCATCACTTTTCCAGTCACCGGTACCTGGAGTGTTTGCTTAGTGAATCAAGGATGATATTCAATAGATGATATAACGCATTTACCGTATCTATTGGTATTACGTTTTTTAAGCTAAGGTGGGGCTTGGCTTGCAAGGAAAGCCAGAAATTGCAAATCCTCGGCTTTAACGGTGATTGCCAGGGCTCTTAATTGACCCTCAAAGCCCAACGGGGCGATTGTGATTCGTAACGCGATCAGTTAGCGTTCCACTGATTGTGGCCGATGGGATACCAAGTGTGTGGTGCAATGATGATTCAATTTTTGAATCCATATGATTCCATGCTCTGAAATACAGAATTTAGTCCTGCAGGTAATCATTCGTTTAAACCACATAAATTTGAATGCAGTTGAGGTTTAAGTTAAATGAATGATCTTCGAATGTTTATGTTAAATGTCAAGCATTTAAACTCTTGAGTATAAAGAAACATGCATCGATTGCAGTCTGGTTTCTTTTTTGTACAACAATAGGTAATTGACTCTTATTTTGAATTTTGTGTTCATGCGTTAAGGCTGGATGGCCACGCTCTCTGCGATAGCTTTTTAGCTTTCTGTGAATTGTTTATTAGTCTTTTTACGATATTAAGAGTCAAAGGCATAATAAAGACTTTAAAATAGAATACATATTGACTTGAAATGCAGGCATCCTAAGAAATGTAATTTCAACAAAAGACGTTGTTTGATTAATAAGTTAACCTTACTCAGTTAATTCTCGACGCTGCCTCCCCAGGTTCTCATCAGACTTTATAACATGTGTAAAAAGCGATTAAAATTTCAAAAGTAATAGTAAAATTTTATAGTCATCTGGTTTGGGCGCTAATTGGCAGCTGTAATTTGCGTTAGTCCATAGCGGGCAAAAGTAAGGGTCCTGATAGTCTAATTGCCAATTGGCAAATGTAATTTGCGCCAGTCCGGGGTGGAAGATTAAAAGCCATCCCGTGCGAGCGCTAATAAGCAGTGACGGTACACCTTAGTCCGTAGTGATCATTTGTCGTGTCTCCCATTTTTGTATGGGCCGCTTGTTCACACCATCTAACTCGATATGGCGGTTGATGCATGAGACGTCAGAGTGAATAGCTCCATGATGCAAACTCCGACGCTGCGTGCTTTGCCCCATGCAAAACTGTGTTCTGTATTAAGACAATGCATAGCCACTTCGGACAAATGAGCAGGCCTCTTTACTGCACGTTGTGCTTGTGGATGTGTGTGGAGATGCATCTTCCTGTTTGGCCACTATATACGGTACCACAAGCTTCACGAGTTTCACATGGGATCTTGCTGCGTAAAGTAATCTTCGGTTCGTGCGCCAGATTTATTCGCTATTTCCGCGAGTGCCTTTCAGCGTGTATAGACACATTCCTCATATAAGAAAGGATTCACCATGTGTTTTTATTGGTCCACTGAATGGAACGAACTGGTTCCCTATTGCTTGCTTGTTTTTGTTTTATGCATCGGTGGAAAAAGTCTCTGAAGTAACCGTTACGCGAAAACATATCAAACAGATAATTGAGCTCGACTTAGTAGGTTTCTCCGTCAGAGCAGTGTATCTACGCTCGGTATAGTAGACTGCTGACGGCACTCCTTTCGTGAGCGATAGGTTGTCGCTTTCATTCTTAAGAATAGCTGTCGCATACGCTTATTTGCGGTAAACGGACGTTTTTAATATTCCGTCAATATTTCGCTGCACGAGCACATCGAGTAAGGGGGGTGTGCTGCAAATTTCCATCCCGAGCTTGCTTAAACACCCGGAATAATCGAGTTGATATTGTTGTGGAGTGCTTCAGTTGGTTCTTCTTAACGACGTCAAATGTGTCACCTGCATATCGTGCACACAATTTAGGGTTAACCAATGGAAGGGCCGTCGATTCCAGCATCAGCAATGAATCTAAATATTTTTAATCCCATAGAGTTCCCTGTAACTGTTGATAGTACTGTTGGTCAAATGAAAAGTTTATTTCTAGGCAAATAATAAACGAGTTGAAGTAAAAGTGCGGCAGGAACCTTCGTTTTGTAAGTAAAATGTCGTTTTCAAACTTTGCAAGTGTAACTATCGATGGTGTTCTTATATTTTCAGCAATTTTGTAAATTTTTAAAACTGAAATATACCTTATCTTCAAGTATAAGCTTGACGTGGGCGAAATTTTCCACCAAACGCCTAAAAGAAATAGAATTGTATGCATGGTTTTCAGAGTTTGGACAAAAAAGCACAACACCTTTACTATTCAAGCAGCCACATTAATGAAAATGTTTTTCTATGGCCGGACCGGAAGAAACTTGATCGAAAGCTAGTATCCCGATATTACTTAAATATGTCGGGCTTAGATGGCAAAATATGAAGTATTTTAACTCAACACAGGTAATATATTTGATGAAGACAAACGTTTAACAATTAAGCAAAGCATTTTATGGGAAAAGGAATCTATTCCAAGCGTTTATTTTTTCTCACATGCTCCTTCGTGGACACCCCAAATGTACCAGCATTTCAAACGAACCTCGAAAAATATTGATTTTCATTTTAAAAAACAAACCTTCCTGTCCCAACTATTTGAGTTTTCAGCTGTTGCTTATGATTTGAATCGTGCTTTATGATCAAGTGAAGTCCAACTTGAATACAAGGACCTTCAAGTCAGTGTAACGCCTGCCTGACGGTGAACGAAGCATTCAATTGTAAAAGATTGAGGAAACGATGCAAAATTTCAATTAGTGGGCCAAGTTGTGCAGCGCGTTGATGCACAGCTCCAAACAAGACATAATTTCCGCCTGCGGTGTTTCTCGTTAAGCCAGTTATTCACCTTAGTATGCATTTGTATGGTGTTGGTCATAGGCAGGCAACAGTGGCCCCTCCCTAAAAAGCCTCTATAGCAACCCTACTCTGTTGGATCTGAGACAGGTGGGCAACACACCTAGTCATGGTTGTGCGCACGCCAGTCATCTCCGATCTCTCTCAGCTCCAGTCTCCTTGAAATGGTTATGACACCAAGCCCAGTTGGAAGAGGAGGAGGCCGTGCAGTAGATTTTTAGCCAGTTCACTTTGAGCATTGCATATTTTACGCAAACAAATAACAATCGATGCGCCAGCATGCTGTAGGACACAGTTAGATCATCATCGAAATTGGAGGCTGGCCTATTATTGTGGGAACTGTTTAAAATGCAACTCCCAAGCCATTCTTCTACCCATTTACCTTCCTAATATGCATACAGCTATGCTGCTTCCATGTTTCTGTCTTGCTTTTAATAATTCTTGTGTGCGTGTTGCTCCTGCGCCTTCTGCCACACTCTGCTACCTTGAGCGAAGGTAAACATGACTTTTTTTCACCGTGTACCGAGAGTTTCTTCGCAGTCTGGGATGCAACCTATTAGTTTAACCTAAAACGATGTATTCCCCTTGTTCCTATTCGGACATTGAACTAGGTTTTGGAACATAAAAGGTTCCTAGTGAATTGCTGTGTTCAATGTTTGTTTAGGCCAGGTCAGGTTTTATTAAACCATGGAATGCACGTTAAATGGCAGAAAAGAAAGCCTGAGTAAGGCATGCTTAAGTTTATGGTCAAATTGCGTTAGCAATGCCTAAGCTTTGCGTCACTCGCCTAAGTTGTCGTTAAGGCTACTGGCTTTTGCGGTTTAATACAGAGGGGTGACCTTTATAATCTCCACCTTTTCAAGTAAGACTGCCCAGTTGTCGTCTCGGAGAATTACACACCAACATATTATGCATGTGTGTGTGTGCCTGTCGATGAATTCATATCTAAGGCGGTGGAAGAGGGAGTAAGGTCAACCCTCAGCACAATTTTTCCTCGGTTAAGACAATATTATGCTCTTGAAAAGAAAGAAGATCTTCGGAAAATCGAGTTGTACTCGTGAATTTTCGAACAAGTATCACGTGTTTGTCGTCCGACTTAAATAAAAGTGACGGCTGGGAATGTCACACTAGATATTTTGGAGGCAGAAGTTACAACGGATGAGGGAGGGAAGGGGGGATTGGGTGGAAGGGTTATGGTGACGTGACACCCGCGGCGTAAGGTTGTGCTAGTGAGGGGACGGGGGGTGTTAGCGCTTGGACTATGGGCCGCGTGTTCGGGGGGAGGGGGGGGGGCTGGTTAAGAGTCAGAGAAATTCCACTTGACCGGGCACAGACAGCCAGTTGTTGTTTCAGGCTGTGTCCAGATTAGTAGACCATGCACGAAACCCGGTAAAGTGTGAGTCAAACTCTACGTGCCTGCTTATACTAGCCGGATTCGAGTGCCAAGCTTCAAGGAATTCTCTCGATTGTCGCGTATTAGCCATTGCGATCACGTCGGTGGCATCCAAATTAAAGCGGTGATCACACTCAATGGAGTGTGCAAATACGAGTGATAAATGGTTCCGTAGGCGAACGGCTGACTTGTGTTCGTTGATGCGAGTCTCAAGGCGTTGGCCTGCTTAGCCAATATAAACGCAAGGGCAACCAGCACACGGTATACGATAAACGACGTTACTTAGTTGTCCCACGGGTAGAGCGTCCTTTACTCGACATAAGCTTGCGCGCAGTGCGGTTGCGGGCTTGTGGGCAACGGAGATGCCAAAGCGACTCTTGTTGTGTAGAGTGGCTTAATGCAGGCTGAAATTCCGGTTGCAATGACCTTTTCTCAATATGACCTTTATGGCGCTCCACCACACGCAGGAACCTACTTAGCAAGGTTTTGCTGTTGTGGCGCATGTTGGAGTATGTTCACGCTCACTGCCTGTGTACTCCCTCAAATCCAGTCTTCTCGACTACTGCCTTGACATCGGTTACAGGTGTAGAATGTTAAGATTGGGGTATGTCCTGCGAGTCCACTTTCACTATAATGCAGCTAAAGCCACCGCTTGTGCATTAAGCTTGCTGAAGCTCGTGGTAGACATCGTCGGAAGTGGCGGTCGAACTGTCGAGGTATTCAAGTCAAAAAATTGCGCCACATGTGCCAGTACAGTGATCGGATTAGAACACGACTCGCGTTATTTTTGTTGAGCACAACTAAAAATGCACAGCATGAATAAATGCTACTGTACGTCTGAGCGTAAGCGTACGTCTTGCAGGCCTCTTGCGCTTAATCTCCACATCAGATGCGTGAATGCCTCGGACAAGAGACTATATATAAGCGATCCCTGCTTCTTTCAATGGCCTTTATGCTATTTCCACTTACTTTTAGCAATACGATATGGGGTTTGTTAACTTTTTCGGTTAGTGCGTCTAATTTCGCCGGTTACTTGTACTCTATCGTAAGCCCAGGCTGAGATGGGGAATAAGGAGCGAATGCGGTAGATGCTGTGCTGGCCTGCTATCACTACAAATTATTTCTAGCGCCTGTCACGTTCCACATGCCTATTTTGCTCAATGGCATGCGTTTAAAATCGTCGTTTGCGATTGTTGAACTGTGGCATATAATCAGAGTCAAAGTAGTGCCAGTTAGATAAAAATTCGGCAAGCAGAAATGCGATTCTCAGGACCGAACTTATGTGGCCTTTCGGAATCCACAATCCATGAAAGCAACAGATACGGGCACTTAATACACAAAGAACTACAATTTATATAGAATGTACTCGTTAGCCCACTGCATACCTGTGACAATACCTATGATGATAATTAGGCTCTGGTGTGCTTAATGTTTGTTCATTAAACGCCTCTGCTACCGCTTTTTGACGATGTCTCTGATGAAGAATCCATGACGGTTCTTGAAACGCCAGGCGAATAATAGTATTGCCCCAGCGATTAAGTCTTCTTCTAAATGCGTCATGCTCGGCCTGCGGTTTTTGACCTGCAGGGATTTCCTCAAAAGCGATGGAGTTTAGCTTGATGTTTAGTCGAACACCTGGCTCAGCGGCATTGACGTTCGAACATTTGTCTGCCTAAGTGTCCTCCCAGTGGGTGATCACATTGGCCAAAGTAAGTCCAAGATCCGAAAATGCGTGTGGAAGTCATTGCATTGTTTGCCGTTTTCTCGAACTACTTAGAGGTTGCGTCACCTGCAGACCGGAGGCAAACATTAGGTCTCCCATAAAAAAAATAAAGGACTCAATGTCATGGCCATAAACGCATACAGTCCTTGATCTGATCCGATGCAGTAACAGGCAAACCAAATACTTCGGGTAAACTGAAAGACTCATCCAAATGCGAGCAAAACCAACTACTTAGCGGGAACGGAAAGACTGATCCAAACGCAAAAAGCCATTAATGCGGCAGCAGTATTGAGAAACAACCAATCTTCTTGTTTCCGTTAACTTGGCGAGAGTCGATTACTCATTCGAATTCGATGTGATGGAAATTCGCGTGAGCCGCGACTTGCTTGGGTCCGATTTTACATTCCTGGTTTTATTAACAAGGGCACTGTCCTCCGAACACAAACCCGATTGGCAGAAGCAATCAATATAAAATCATCATAAGCAGATTCAGTTTTGCAGTAAAATTTGCATAGAGGACGGATTTATGAAACATTTACCAACGCTCTTTCTTTTCATTAATGTGTCTGTTTGTTCATGTGATACCTTTGTAGGCACTCAAGGCTGCAAAAATGTGTTCTGCCAGCCGCAAACGCAACTCCTGGTAATAATTATCGGTCTTTGCACCATGCTTTGCCTCTCAATGGCCTGCGGCTGTCTCGTATCGCGCAATCGTCAACTCCTTGCTCTCAAGGCATCCAGAACAACTCATGGGCCTTCTCTTCCTGCAGTTGGCATCTGCGGTTCCTGGAGACGGAAGAAGTTGCGTCGAAAGGTGACCAGCGACCCCTGGAATGCCTCCACGACGCTTAACCAAAACAACTACCTCGACAGCAACATTTTGCCCAGCATGCAGCCACAGCAATTGAGCTATGTGGAACAGAGTTATATTCACTTCCATTCAACGCCTTCCTATAATGAATTTTTAATTGACAGTTCGACCCACGCAGATGTTTCAGCTCGGGATTCTCTGATCCTGCCAAATATAGCCAAAGTCGGTGTCGGTGTCAGCCCTTTGAGCGCCCAGGATGCAGCAAATGAGTTCACTTTACAACGCATTACCCCTAGCGAACGTCAGCGGTCTAACGAAAACGCCATTGAACCGTGGGACCCTCAGTACCTATCATCAGCTACATTAGAACCGAAATCGCATTTGGAAGCGAATACTGCGCAGAGTCATAAGTCGGAGTTTTACAGAGAACCCTTGAATACCAGCGAAGTCCCACCGAAGCCCAGCATCTTGCTACCAGTTTCTGGTGCTATCGGACAAAATACCAGATTTCTGCAGGAAAGGAGGGTGAGTGGAGTTGGATTTCGAGCGGGGAACAGTATTTCCGTCTCACCAGATGGCATGCATACTTTTCTCAATAAGTCAGCTGTCGAGGCTTCCAGCCATGAAATGCAGCTAGAACTTAGTCCTAGAGGGAGTGGTGAACTGCGTGGCACCAACCGTCAGCGGAACATTAATGGATTAACGTTGGGCAGAGACGCAGATGGCTCTTATCCACAACCGACAACGCCCAATGTGACCAACCACCATCAAATCCCTTCCCCAAATTATCAAAGGTAATTAACATCCCCACCCTACACGTTCTGTAGCAATCAAAGTCACCCCGGTAAAATTTTCTGTCTTCATATTTGACCTGCTGTAAGCTAATGGATTCTATTGTTTCAAACCTCTAGCTCTGCCTGCTGTTGATCGTGGGTTGTAGTTTCAGGCAAACATTTGTGTCCTTCTGAGTGATTCTACAATCAGCTAAAAATTGCAAGACATCTAAATATCACAAAGCAGTCGCATCGAATCTGTCGCGTAATTACTGGACAAAAGCATTGCCGATGAAGACAAGAGAGACTGCAAAAGACATTTCCAGCTTAAAGGCACCCTCAACTAGCTATAATCAATCCCACGTGGTGCACCAGCCGAGGCCTTAAATAACAACCTATGGTTCTAGCCATTGTGAGGTTGCTGGTGGGCCCCGAAAGTGACCAGCAAGGCAGTATTGGACGGGTGAATGCTCTAACTGGTCGTTGAGCATTCACAAGCAGGTCAATATGTCATCTAACACCAATCCCAACGCCAGGGAACCAGATAACCAAGGAATCATGGAGCCCTCTAAATATTGCACCTTCTTGTGCATTAATAACCGCCTCTGCTAATACCTCTGGTGAAGGGTCTACGAGGGAGTTCGAAACGTCAGGCGATTAATTAATTATCATCTTCTTCTCGCGTTTAATGTAAATTGATATCTATATCATTGTCAAGGGTTTTTAAAACAGTTTGTAACTTAAATATGGATTTTAATTATTAGAGAATTCGATGTGCGATCAAGGTGTGAGCACATCTTGATAATCCTAAAAGCCAAAGACATTAACAGGATATCCACTTTACATATATTCACACATATCTCAAGGCCTATCTGTGTAAGCATTCATTTTTCATTCAAGTGATTGTCGATTAGTCAGATAGAACAACAGTGTGGGCGTCCTCAAACATAAGGAAATTATATTCGACACACCATCATAATCGTCCATGGAAACGCAGATCATTCCATTGATTGATACAAATGTTCACGTTCCAGTTTTTTACGTAAATAAAGGGAAAAGTGGTCGAGCACAGGAAAGATCTGTTCATTATTAAAAAATAACTGTAAAGGGTGACAGTTAGAAAATATACAAAGCCAATGAGGTTTCCCCGATGTACGTTTTACGATGACTGCACACGATTCTGTAAACCGGCGGCAACGGAATAGATTGATTGATTGAGTTTCCATCTGTGTTCCAGTTATCCGCTTATCTTCTCTACGACGTGGAACAATTTCCATGACACTTGCGAAGTTGAAATCATGAGCCATTGCTGATTTGTGGGCAGCAAGTTGGCTGGTTCAGCGATTTGAACTCAATCAATCGTCGTAGCGATTTAACGTTAACGTGCGTAGCTTTGTGCAGTTACCCCACATTTTTGTTTTTATAGCGATATAGGTTTGCTACTTCCTCTGAGTTTATCTCTGGCGGTGACCTGTGATAGTTGATAATACAGACAAAATCTTTAAGTGCCCGATCGAAGGATGGGTTGAATAAACCCGTAAGATTGGCAGTTTAAAACAACCATCTGCACACGCATTCATCCGCCAAGAAAACATTTCAACTTCACATAAATGCTCCTTTGCGAATCTTGAACCTTTTATACGTAACTTTTTGAACGCGGTTGCCGAGCTCTTTGTCGCTCTATTTGATGCATACAGGACCAAAAGAAGAAGACGCGATCGCTGGGACAATACGTTTATTTGCCTGACGTTTCGACATCCATCGCGGATTCATCATCAGAGACATGAGAAGAAAATAGTAGGAAACGTTTCTGCTACTGTTTCTTCTCATGTCTCTGACAATGAATCCACGACGGGTGTCGAAACGTCAGGCGAATTGACATATTGTCTCAGCGATCGAATCTTCTTATTCATAATTGCTTCCTGGGACTCGCATGTTCGCTTGTTTTACTAACAGGACCAATTAACTTTAGCAACGGTGTCCAGCACATTATTTCATAATAAGCTTAAGTCTGCACCAATAAACGTTCCCAAGGAAGCTGTTCTCCTCTTAATAAAGTATATTGGGATGCCCGTACTTCATTACATATACGTTTTGATGCTTCTGCCTGCAGAATCACTCCGCATCGCAAGAATACTATTTCCCCGCCGTCTGCCAGGACAGATATTCCCTCAGCTGAAGTTGTACCTCACAGGGGAAATTCCAACAATTCGGACTTCTACTGCCGCGTCCGAAATGTCTACGTCCTCCCGGAGTTTTCCTATTGTATTTCAGCCCCAGATGACCGGTTGGAGTAGCCGGCCAGACAACTCACGCCCATTTTCCGTACCCTAAGAAAATATAGCATTTTCTGCTATATTTGACCGCTCCTTCCCCCATCTTTGCCTACCATCGACGATTTCATGCGTACTCTCTGTTTGCTGATTGGCCTGTGCTAGACCGACGCCCAGAATGTTGACATCAAAATAGTTGCACTGTGTGCGCTCACAGGGTGCTCACCAGACAAGTTCATCGCTGATGTTTATATGAGACGCTCAGTTTGCATTTTTTAACCTGAGCTCATAGCTAGTTCTGATACCGGATTATAACGGCCTCATACAGTCTTCAACCTTATGTAATTGGCGTCAACTAGTGCCGTTTAATGGGAGATTGCTTAGTGTACCCCTTGGTATGGTTTTGTCCTAACACACTCTTCCGAAAGCCAGTTGAAAAAGTAAAATTCCTGCTTATCGGTTACCAACTGCTGTTTAATACTGCTGCAAAAGGGTTAACAACTTATTTTTTTAAGAATCAACTGCATTAACATAAGCCTGAGATTGGCATTTCGAATCTGTGAAAAAAGCCTTTACATTAAATGACATGACATGACAGTTCAAAATTGGGTTTGACTATGTCCAAAGTATGTTTCAGTAGGCTGAAGTCAAACGCGGTAACCTGCGCGTGCTATTAGATTTACTTTGCATCTACTGGACTCTTTCTCACTCTGCAGCTAGGCCTGGTGTCAGTAGATAGTTAAGCTTATTGGAAGCGGGAGGGAACGCCAGTGACCAGCGCGGTTGGAGCCGCCCCTAAGCATGCCGCTTCACCTGCCGCGGATTCCATCTGAGTGCCACTGAGGCCAGATTACGAAGGTACCATTGCAAGCTCACTCTCAGTCCACCCGTCAGACACTCCACGCGTGCTACTGACAGCGTGGTTCGAGCTATTCCGTCATTTGTCAACCGTCCAAGTAACCACTGAAAGCTTTAAGCACGTCAGATTGTTTGTCGGGATGTAAGTACACTGAGCCTATCGACCTCACCCTTTCCATACCCCGCGCATCAGGCCAGCATCCAGGCCGATCATTTTTATGGTGAAGTTTGATATAAAATTTAACATGCACGTAAGAATAGAAGCAGCTGATTTGGTTAGCATTCAGAAGCACTGGAAAATTTCAGACCCTCTATAGAGGTCTTTAGTCCATACTAGTTTCCTTGATGCGGCCAAAAACATTACTTAAGCAGCTGCATTACTCGGACGTTAACCAGTTAGCTGCATTCGTAAGTGCACTCAAAAGTCGACTATTTCGGTAAGGCTTCTTATGAAGCCTTAAATCAAGGGTCGGAAACGTACGCCTTGCGATTCAGGTGTGGCTCTTTTGCTAACTGCCTCTGGCTTTCTATGATACAATAGAATTAGAAACTTCAGATTTTTTGATTTTGGTTTCCCAAAATTTAATCAAAAAGCTTATCATACTCAAATTTAATAAAATTCAATTTTCACTATATTATACGGCTCTCACTGAAATTTATTTCCAAATGGTTGCTTTCTTGGCTGTCTGAATCTAAAAAGCACATGGAATATTCAACATATCTATGGTCAATATACCGAAGGTACTCAAAAGTCTACAGCAACCAAAACTATTGCGAGAACGATCTGAATCTCAACCTAATTGAACCCCCATTATAATCGCATAACAAGCTGCGAGAAGGAAATTTTTTTCAATAAACACAAAAAAGTACACTTACGACTGCACCTGAAAATTCAAATTAATGGTTACTGATCGGCATGTCCATACCTGAGCTGATTAAATATATTAAATATATGGAGTCCTACTCAACGCAGCCTTCGAAAGCTAACTCAACTAAGGCAGGGGTTTCTTGAGAACCCATTTTGGAATGTATATTCTTACGTTGGGGTGTTGGCATTGGCCGGGATTTACATAACACGTTATATCAAAACATATTTTTCCAAAATATAAGCAAAGGAGTAGTTTATAACAACTTCTACTTGAGCTGTCATATTCAGTTTGGTCCTTACGAAATCACCCCGATTCTTCACGTTTTCGGAATTGTTGAGTCCTCTTGAAAGTTTATACTTCTTAACAACGTAATATTAATTTTGAACCAAAATAGTCTTTCTTTTTAAGAACGATTGTTTACTTACTGTTCACGCGGCGTAGGCAGATTTCATGCAACAGAATAGTACTTGTTTATTTTATGAGATTTCGTGAACTAGGGAATTCAAAATGAATTAATTTGACTAATTGCCAAAAATAAAGGAGTACACAAACTTCGGCATGCTTCGATGAAGGTACTAGAACACTCACATTTGAGAAGTATTTGGACGCAGTGCCCAAACCGCATCAACATCGAAGAAAATATATTTGTCTCTTAGTTTATGTTCATTATTCTGTACATTTGCACCAGTGTTATCGCAGAACCCATAAGGTAAGTCATAGAAACTAAATGCAAAGGCGTAGCTGGGACCACGGTGAAACGCACTCGAACATAAGTTGATGATGATTCGTTCGCCGATACTGTGTTCGAGCACGACTCCAAAACGTCAGACAAAGTATAGTCCGCTCCCAGCAACCACGTCAAATTGTGTCTCAAAATACATACAGTTCGGTTCCACGCTGATACACAGTCATGATCGTCACATGACAATCTCGTAATGCTTAAATCACTAAACATATATGCAGGTTTTTACGGTCCACATGTGCCGTGAGGTGACAAACAATACTACGAAAAGTGTTAACCACTGCCTTTGTGGCAAAACACGTCAAAAATGTGTGAAAATAATTTAAGATGAGGAATTCATTCCTTGTTACTGGAACATAAATGCGAGCCCTTACAAATTCATTCACTTTGTATTATTTGTCTTGGAATAAGATTATCCTATTCTAGGAGGAATCAATTTGAGAACTTCCTTGCTTATATAAATGAAAGCTTATAGCACAATTCACAAAACCGCAGGTTGTGTTATGTGGCAGTTTATCTCTTGGATGTCCGGCAATCTTCGATTTTGCCAATTCTTGTTTGCTTTCCTTCGATGATCAAGATTTAAAATGCAGTAATTTTAGGAATCAGGCGTTCAGATCTAGAATTTCGCCCAACAAATCGAAATACCAGACTAACTTTGAAGTGAACTACCGACTCAAATTTCCATCAGGTCTTTGTATATGTATACCTTGTATTATCAGTTGCTTTTCCAATGCAACGAGCCCAAAATGGCCATTCTCCTATAGCATTCAGACAAACGTTAGTACCCAATATTTATCTTAAGGTAGAAGCATTGCTGTGAAACATTAATAATGGGGTACGGATTTCCTACGTCTTTATATTTCTTCCAAATTATCGTGTCCATCCTACCCTAACAGCACGCAAAACGCAATGTGAAAGGTGAAATTTTTAACAGTTGATTAACCCGTCCACTGATGGGAACACAAGACACCATTTGAGGTTAACCGGCGACCACCATGTCTAAGAGAGCAACATCACTTTGCATACGAAATAATTTTAAGACAAACCCGTAGGCGGAAATTCTTAATCTGGCGGGAATCAGTTATTTGCTTTCCCAAGCAAAATATAACATAAGAACGCCCAGCCTGTATTAAAAGGAGTACTTAACTAGATTTCAGTAAGTGTGTATACTCATGTTCTACACTTAGCATAAATCTTAACTCTAGCTTAATCCAACATTACCCTCAAATTAAACGAAACACTACCACTGATTCCAATTAGCAGAACCAGCTTTGATACGAAGTGCTCATATTTCTAGCGGTGGCAAGTGACCAATTACCTTGGCCTTTTTTGCAAGCCACTATATGTTTGATCAGAAAAATGCATGTAAATTTCGTCCAATCTTGGACAGTCATCCGACAAGACGTTAGTACAATTAGTAAGCATTAGATGTAATAACTGACACAAAATCTTTATTTGCCTTATGTTCTGAATTCCCCCCAAACCCGTATGAAAAGATACCATACGATGCGGGTGATTTATACACAGGTGTTTTAGTTTTATAGAACGCGATTGCCAGACTACTGCCTATTTACTACAATAAATGAATTCCGCTTTATCAGCAATAATTTCCCATTGGTGCACTTTTTTCTCGATGGTCGGAGTGTGGCTCGTGAGCTGTTGATATTTTATCATTTATGCTGGCATTTGATGTGATTATTGTTAGCTTAACTGGCTTACTGGCATTGGCATTGAAAATTCTGGCCGTTGGTGCGCTCCCGAGTGGATAATTGCTAAATGAAGTTTTAGCACAGAAAAAGGGTAAGGGGTATAATTACACTTGTAAACAGATTTGGGGACATAAACCACGATTCGAGCAACTCGTCGCTCACGCAACCGTCAGCTCTCACAATATAATTGGCTTCCTCGAACTTAAATGTGCGCTCGGGTCTCATTAAATGAACCGTGACTTGCGAATTGGCGTCATTTCTCCCTACGCCAGTGGCATATGACGAGTACAAAGCATGTTGGTTATGGAAACACCTCTCGCATGTAGCCCAAAAATCACTTCGCACACATTACAAAGGTATGCCCTTGGGGTACAAACGTAACACTGCAGCTTACAGCCTACCATTTTTAACGGCTATTTAGAATTTTTCGATGTAGCATCCGCTTGAAGTCTCTCAAGATTCATTCTCTGAGTATGCGTGCAGTCGTTCAAATATAATTAGCTATTGCATGCAGTCGACGGCGTTGGGTGTGGTTACATAAAGTAACACGAGCAAGGAATAAAATAACTGTGCTGTCTCATTAATGATCAACAAAAAATCGAAAATGTGGTTTTTTCCCAAAAGGGGCTTTCGTAGGTTCCATCTTTTACTTTAACGGTAGGATATTCTATCCACGTCAGATTTTTGACATCCCTTTATCCCAACGGAAGAGACGCACATTTTGTTAAGAGTGATTGTTTCAGTAGTGTGCTTTTTTCTGCAATGATTTTCGGTGTCTTAATAAATAAAACATAATTTATGAACAAATGTATGAAAGAATATTTTAGAATTCTCAGTTTACAGTTAATTATGCCTACTTCGAAATTTATTCTGAAAATAATAGGTTTCTTTCCGAATACCATCGTTTTCAATTGCCGTATAAATTTGAAATGACTTTACAACTGCATTTCACGTTTCCCATATGCATGCCACATGAACTCTGCTCGATTAAAGTCGTAAATTGTGCAACATTATAACTTAGAGCCTGGATAATGCTCCTTGCGAGTGACCTGTCTTCTCTACATTAAAAGAAGCACTAACCAATGAAAAAAATATAATTTTTTTGTGAATATAAATTTAACGACATGAAAAGAATAATATGGCTTAAAATTATTTTCACCGGTATAATAACTTTTTTAAAATTAAAATTCAGATAAATATAAGAGGCGACCAATTGAGTACAAGAAAAAATGCCATGTTTTGCTCTTTCCTCAAACTATACTTTAATTTACAAAGACATTGAACAGCGAAAATTTAAACCGATAAATTAGGCGTTTTAATTGAGTGAAAGTGTGGCACAGGTGTTGTTAAAAACTCAGAATTATGCTGTAATTTAAATACTTTAGGAATTTTCTGCAATATAACACATACTTAAATGGCACGTAATAAATTATTTTTTCAAATATAAAAAACGCAGCCCGAATAATAATTGGCCTTCCAATAGAAACGAAATAATCTGTGGACCAACGGTCTGCATGTCTAAAGCTATGCTGTTTATAAACTGCGCAATAACTGGTTTATTCTATCAAATTCAGACGGCCAACTTTCATATCAACCATCCACGATGTTGGTTTAATTTTGCACAGATTTGCCAGTGAAGGGACTCAACAAGTACACATGAACAGTAAACGTTCCCTATTTAAACGAGCGACTTATTAAAATCAGTCCATGCAACCTAGAGCTCGATTTTATGGATAGTTTGCCTGGCAGCAATCGTTAAGTCTTCGATGGCCAAACAATATTCTTTAACAGCTGTATGACCTGTTACATAGGCTAGCGGTTTTTTAAATCGTTCACTTAGAAGCATAACAGGTTTCAGCAAGGACAATTTTATGCGATTGTGACAGAAACAGCATTAAGCGAAACATTGCGAGTTTTTACTGCACCAGAAATTAATTTCAAACTTGAAGTAGATCAGTACACGTAAATGTCTGCAAACGCAAGCAATCATTTGATGTTCATATTTGGGCCAAAGTCTGATCCCTACTGCAGGATAACCGTGGTATATGCACAAGCTGCTAGTAGGCAATCAGTATTATAACTGATTGAAGCGTTCAGCAAACTAGCAACACAGAACCTCACTTGACGCATAGACGCGTGCTCTGTCGACCTACTGCATTTGAAAGGCACAAATGCGAGACATTCGGTTCATCAAAAGGTCCCCAGCATTTTCTGTGTGCTTTCTGGTAGATAAACAAGTTTAAAATTAGTTTCTGAGAAAATCAGCTTGAATTTGGCAATTAAAGTAGCATGCCTTGCGGTCAATGTAAAATAAAATTACATGATACATACAAATATGGTAAAATTGTATGGCTTCAGCTTCCGGAAATTAATATATGTCCAGTCTTTACGCAAAAACCAAACGCCACTTTTAGCGTTTAAATGTATTTTTGTAGCAGAGGGCATTCATTAGTAGGAGAAACGGATGTCGCTTCCACAGATGTCATTGTTGTGTATAAAACCTTCAGCGCAAAAATACAGACCGTGAGGATCTTTCATCCACAAGAACATCTGGCTTTCACAAACTAATTGCAGGCAAAATAATCTTTAAGATAGATGAGGCGAGCGCTATTTATGTGCTAAACACATCGAATGGGCTATAGTAGTTTAATTAGTGCACCTCATATATCTCTAGTCCGAGTATTTTGTCCTAAGGAAGCTGTTTTGATAGGGGTATATTGAGGGAAAATTAGAAAAGGTGGTGGAATATAATTTAATAACTGCCGTATGCAGTTTTTTATTGCGTTTAGAAATGTAGACTTTCCTAGTCTGTATTATCGTTTAATGTATTGCGGAAAAATCCAATTTCCAAAATGTAGCTTTCTTGAAATTCCTGAAAAAAATAGAAATGTAGGTTATGAGGTCATTGACTTAAACCTACTTGACATACAATTTACGTTCTGGATTTAGGCTACTAAAGACCGGGGTGCAATGCGCCGCAAACACCCTCAATTTACATGCGGAATACCTTATTTCCAGTGGCCGCAGTCAAATTTTCAACCACATTTTCGCTCTGAAAAAATAAATTCAACAGATCACCTTCACTTCCTTTCCTGTAACCTCATCGTGATTAGGATAGGGCAAAATTTTGGGTCTAGGGTATATGAGGTGCACTTCTTATACTGCCCTTGCCATCATATGCGAGTCGGAAATAATCTAATAAGCCTCACTTATCCAAACTGTGGTAGGGTTGTCGGATTCATTTGCCAAAACTCGATAACCTTTCTTACGAATGTGGTTTGACAAATTGTACAGTAATTCGATTTGTTTCTACAGTTGCGGTCAAGACAAATGAAGTAGTCATCAGATCAAACACACACCCTGGTAATTTTGGTTAAAAATGCAAAGGAATTTTTTAGAACTTTTGGGTTAATTTTGGTTGCTCCATCCGAAGGTAATTAAATCTGTAACAAAAATAGCTTGACCACTGACCGAATGCAATCTCCGATAGTATATTATGTGAAGTTACTCTGCTACTGCTATATGTAGGTGCATAATCTTTTCCGTTTCATAGAGAATGTTTATCGCGGAGGTTGTGGCAGAGCATGGCTTGCTGGTAACTCTAACAAACATTCAGACAAAAAAGACGATGGACGGTTCAAGGCAAGGAATTTAGCGAACGTACCAGCTAAAAGCCTAGACACATGTATTTCGCCGTTATTTGACAGCTACGTAAAATAGCTACAGCGGTTCCTCCAGAATTTCCTCTGTTCTTTTTTGTTGACAATCAGTTTTCCATTGTTCATTTCGTAGTTTTTAATAGTTTTGGACATGCAGTATTTCATTGTATTCAAGGTCTAAATGCAAAGATCAAAATGTGATATAATCATTTATTTTATCTTTTTACCTCATTTAAATCGGCCGTTCAGCACCCGGTTACCCATGTAAATGTGAAGGCCATCCACACCCTTAACCTCATGGTATATAATCTCAATATGCGATTGCTATCGAAGTAGTGAGTAGTTTTTATCGCATTTTAGCCGGCAAAATTCCAGGGTATAAAAAAAAAACGCATGCGTGCCATCTATCTGAAAATTATTTTAACTTCGTAACTATGAGCTTAAAAAATTGTTATCACAAAATGCAGCCTCACATGGAACATCCACTACTTATCAGAAAAATATATAAGTACTTTCTTTTCCAAACAAGATGTGTTTCCTTCAAGCGTTTACCTGGACATAGTGCTTTCATCACGTGAGAACCACTCACCGCTCAAAAAGGCGGTTTAACGGCAGTCATTCAATGTCTCGTGCATCCCATATTTCGCGCGTGCTCTGGAAATCTCCATGGACAGACACATTTGTACACAAATTCTTTCCCGTAATGTAAGTGCGTGCATGTTTTCTTCATGAGAGTACATATGGTCGACCATCCTACTACAGTAAGTAACCTCCCAAATAGTCTTTTTGTTTGAACAAAGCAAGGGCATATGCAAGAAGTCTTGTGGTGGTTTTCCGACGGTTTCAGATAACCGGAACTTGTGTGCGTCTATATAAGAAGAACATATGCCAACTGAAGTCACACTGATTTCTCAAATTGGTCTTTTTAATATATAAAGGCAAGTAAATATGTAAATTTGTAAGAAAAAAATTAAGTAAGCGCCACGTGTTCGCCACTACCATCCCCATATGAGAGAATAGTTTTATCTTTCGCTCCTTTGGCATGTTTGGTGCGCACTTGAGGCCATTATGGTTTGACGTGGGGTTTAAGGCTTCCAACAGACAGCTTTATCGCACCATTGCATCAGCTCAGAGTGTGCAGTTTGATTAGTTGCTGACCACTGCAGTGGGAGTCAGACGGTGACGGCACATTTAAACTCACTGATTTTGTCAATCCTGGTGTCTACTCAAGGAGGCAAGTCATGCTCTGGCAAGTACAGATGAATGAGCCGACCCTGTCATCCAATGCGTCAATTTTTCAACAGAGACGTGACAGGCTGGAACTGTGGCTTGATGCTGCAGTTTAAAGAGAAAGAATAAGTGAGTGAGATTGATGTCTCAGAGGAACCTCAAGTGCTTTAAGCTATCATGGGTCGCTAAAAATTGCGGCTTGGAAGGTAGGCTAATTGACAAGATAACCTGGAGAGCGTGGTGTGGCCGGCATGTGCTTGCGTGGAGTAGCTGACTGGTGGAGTGAGGGTCAGGCTGCAGTGGATCCATCGCATTGTGACCTTTATGGTTGTCCCACTGCCAATCCATATATTCTTGACAGAATGGTCCTGAGAGTTATTCAGATACAGCGCGAATATAATTTCACAATACCCCAGTGCAACTGACCACCTCTGCATCAACCTACTCTGGTACTCACGGTGGACATAAGAATCTTCAAGTTTTGGAGACGTCAATAAAAGTTTTAACTAACAATAATAAATAATCGAAAGTTAACTGGAACACCTTACCCCCTTTTGATATGAAATTTCTTAACCTTAGTAAGGAGATTGCTGTTATTTAATTACAATTTCTTAGATATTGTCCAGCAAATGTTCGATGCTTTTTTCTGCTTTTAAGCTTTTTCATTTACTTTGATTATTTTCGAGGTTCATATAAAAACCGTTTTAACAAGATACCAGTTGTAAGCATTCACCGACACAAATGCGCTTTGGCATATAAGTTTTTAAATATATATAGAAGGTATGCAAAAGATATTTGGAATTTCCTCTAACTAGCAAAACATGTTGTGAAGTAAAAGTCTGGTATCCTAATTCTAAAGAGTAAACAAACCTTTCTATAAGCTCTTGAAAATACTAATTTTATTAGAGAATCAGCAGACGAATATTGGTGCATAGTGCCCTATTCCGGAAGTAATTTGCAAATTTACAGAGGTTATTTTGATAAGCTTTCTCAAGTTACCTGAAGACAAGTAGTGGTAGTGAGATGTTGGTGTGACCATGGTGTTTGCTCCTGTCGTACTCAATATCATGGGGAATATCTTCCATAGAAATTAACTTCCGCGTTAGCCAACTTTAATGACATTGACCGTCAATAAACTGAACAGCAAAGGCAGATTTCCTTACTAACACATCTTTTCAGGATTAAGTCCACTCGTTGGATCAGAATAACATGACCAAATATGTGCTAAACTACCGAGCCAAATTTCGTCCAGATTTTTTATGCAGCTCTTGCCATACATTACTTGCAGTGGGAAAACCATATGATTTTATAATATTTTTGCTATTTCAATGGAAACCATTGTGATATGTGAAAACAAAAAAAGAATTTACTGATTACTACACTTATAGAAAAATAGGTTCACACACATAAGCGGAATAAATTTTTCCTGTGAATTGAAAACGAAAAAAATAACGCTAAGTTTCAAAGATCCCCCATAATCCAAAGGATACTTTTTGAGAAACCATAATGTTACTCAAATTAGCCGTTCTTGTACCTTCACGAGCCAACAATTACAATGACGCCAAAAGGGTTGCACACTTTCCTCCATAGCATCAGGAGAGGGTACCAAGCGGCTTCATAACACACTAATGTGTAAGGATTGAAATGCCTGAAGATGAATATTTGTAGATTTATATGAAGGAATAAAGAACAATATAAATGGATTGAGGAAACAAAAAAGCACAGAAAGAGATGCTGCTTCCATTCGCGTCATTTAGCAAAACAAACTACATTTCGCTTGACTTCACACATATGCGCATTTGGGCCTTCCTTTTACTGACATATACCATCTTTCTACAAGCACACATCATTTAATCCAACAACTGCCGAATATTGATCTTCATTCCCCAAATTCTGATTTGAAGGATTCCCGGCTTATTTTCTCAACCAATGAACATCGTAAGACCCTGGAATACTTAAGGCGTCTCTGCAATATAAGTTACAGATCGGCTTAAGTTCTGCGCGGGGTTAACGTGTTAAAGCAGTTCAGTCACAATTACGTAGGTGCTTTCGAAACAAAATATTGTCATATTTAGTTGCGTTGGAGCAATGCATCTTCAGGATTTCATTAGAGAGGTAAAACAACACTATTCCGTTTATTTACCTACGATGATGCGTAACTCGATTAGGCTTAAGGATGCAGGCAGATCTTGAACACGAGTTTACGGTTTTAGCATTGTTCGAAATATTAAAAATGCAAATCTTAAGGGAAAAAAAGAGCCACCTTACAAAAAGTTTCGGTAAATCTTCGATAGTCTACTACAACCCTTGTTATGCCGAACGGGCTTAATCATATTTAATAGTATTGCCTGCAAATTATACAATTCGATCCAAATTGCTTAATGGGTTTATGCTATGTATCCGCCTCACTATAGCGTAGAAAATATTGCTAGCTCCTATGGAGATAATGTACAATTTTGGAAGCTTTAAATTCAGGTGAAGCACCCAATCGGATTCAAACTGATCTGACTACTCCGGCTTTTTCAAATCAAAACATCCTTTTCCAAGAGCAATACAAAGACGAGAAATCCAGCGCATTTTTCCTATAAACTGCAGTTGAACACATAACGCCTTCAATAGCCAAGGAAAACATGCACACTTCCTAAGCAGACACTTTTCGTTTTTTTACGTGGTTGCTCTTACAAAATTCGGATTTCTCCCGTGACTTAAATATCTGAGGCATTATGCTACTATAATGCAACGCTGTTTACGTTATATTTTAACAACACATATGCATTTCAGAATTATGATTTAAATTCAATGGATCTGCTCCCCGGCTTGTTGTTATCGGGAATAGTAATGACGATAGATGAATTCTTACCCCGAACGTTTGTGCGTATTTTCCTCTATGCAGTGTTATTAACTGCACCTGCTCTATAAATAGTCTTCGGACCAACAAAACGATCATCTCACGTGCCCTGGGCACTCTTCAACCATTTTTCTAATTTAATACCCCACACTTCTGACTGCTTGCTAACTTTAATTAAACAATTTCAAAAAACACGCACGTATTGGTATTCATGAATGCCTGAAGGTCAACTCCTTCAACATCCCTAGCACGAAGGAATTGTGCACATGATAGTTTGATTTTTTCTTATCTCTGACAGGTTGTGAGCATCATAAAGAAGTGTACCTTAGTATCTCCTGTGTATCAGCCTTATTTCAGTTAATCTTGCACTGTGGACATTAAAGTGAACAGAGAACAATATTATACCACCCTTTCTCAGTTCTGCTAATCCAGCCTAAACTTTATGTCCCACAGCTGAACGTCGGGAGGGTAAATCTTGCTTTTTTTAATACACCCACTAGGGTTATTCGTTTCGCCTGTAATAGGTTGGAACTGCTGCTCTAACGCCCTCATGGAGTCCGATCTATTAAGTGTTAACGCACTGATGTGTCAACTCAGTTGTCAGTGGGGATTAATACTTAAGAAGGTCTTGGGAAATGATAATGGGGTGAAAATCTCGCAGCAGCTCAAGCCTTTAAGAACAAACATATATGCTATGCTCTTTTGACGAGGCGAGTGGAATTGGGACGGCAGGTGAGAGGATTGTGTATTATATGCAAAACCAGTGGAAAAGAATCTCAAAAGATTTCTGGTTGGGACAGAGCATGTCTGTAGCAGCCAGCTGGGTGTCCAATGTGAGAACGTAGCGTTCCGTTACAACATGTACCTCGTGGTCATGTGTTAGTAAGCCCTGAAGGAAATTTGCCAGGTTGGACAGTTTGGATTGGCCGAGGATAAGATAGTCATGAATGCACAGGTAAAAGTGGTCTTTCGAGGTTCAGCGTTGCAACATGCTGCCGGAAGTGGTCTCCTATACGAGTAGGAACATACCTTTTTTTGGTACTGATTGATGTATATAGGCCCATGATTACTATGGTAGCGAGTCATCAATTATACAGCAGGCATCTCACAGGATTTTATTATCAAAGCTTAGGCAAATCCTCATGGCCACGTAACACACCCTTTTGACATCTTGATATAACTTGCATTGTCAGATTCCCCAGAATAACTCAGCTGCAACAGTCTGAGTAAGTCATATACTCCTCGGCCGCAGACTGCGCTGAGGAAGACATGCATTTGTGGGTTTACATTTGAATGGTCTGCTGAGTAGCTGATTCAATGACATAAGAATAAGCCGGAAAAAACAACTCATATCTTGCCGCTTGCCTCGGATATATCGTATTCTCCTCTGCCTGCATGCTTGATTTACAGGACCTAAAATAATTCATAGGTGCCCAAGTTTAAGGTAGATTGTAAATCCCTCAAAAAACGTCACGAACCCATTGACCAAATTTCTCCACTATTAATGAACGAAGGCGAATTACTTAGGAAAATAGAGGTAATATTGAAAGCTCAAATACACTGCATAAAAGTATTCCCTCCTTAGAAAAGCCAATACTTTCGAAAACGTTAAAGATTGCTGTCATTGATAAAAATGGCGTTTTAGATGTCCCGAGAACCTGTTCATACAAAAAAGGTGTGGGAAAAGGTTACTTCTTTGTTAAGCATTACGTTTGTACACTGGAAGGCGTCTTCAGTCATTTTTGCCATATTTCATTACCATTGGGTGCCGTCTTATGCTTGCAAACGCCAAACTATGCGGCAAATTCTTTTGCGTAAAATTTTTCATTTTTGTGTAGAAAACTGCGCGCCGAAGCGCATACTTACCTAGGATAGTTTATAGTATTGACGACTGTCAAAATATAACACAACATTGGTCTCAACTGAAATGGTTAAAGATGTCAACTGTGAACTTATTCTGCATGCACAAAATGACATTTTCCGAAATAGGCTAGGTGAGTAAGAAAACATATGTAACATTTTAGTCGCCCACAGTTGTCTGTCTTAATATTTGTCATACATTAATTGGGAAAGTCATACACGGTGTGTTCTAGCAAATAACTTTTGGCTGTTTTTCAAAAGTTAAGGTATCATACTTAATTTTTCTGCGACGTCAAACAAGTAAATACCCGTCTAAACGAGGCAGAGGATAGTGCTGATTTATACTGTCCCTCTCCGCAGTCACCACACGACTTGTCTGATGCCAACTATGCAAGCGTTGGTAAAAACCGCTTGTTTTGTCAAACAAAGTGGATATTTGTCTTCTTTCGAAAAGAATCAGTTATTAATTGCCTCTATTTCTGACTTCTGCTGAAAGAACCATAAGATAAGAACCAAAACTAGCCCCAACATTTCTACAAACTCCTTAACATACCTAACCATAAACATAAGTTGTGCGTAGGATCGAGGACAAATTCTTGCCTTTTCTCATATGTGGTAGGAATAAATTAAATTATTGGAGGAGCTGCCTAACCGTCAACATATTAAAGGTCAGCGCGCCTAACCGACTACGTTTCTACCGTTAAACACAGTGCAATGAGTGGTTGTTCATCAAATTACTTCGGAGATTGGGCATGAATTATGTCAAAAGGGTTACGCCCACCTCCTTCCTCATTGCAAGTATTTATGTCGGAGCATATTTGTGTACTATTCTGAGTAACTACACGTAATTGCTGGGGGTGAGGCAAGAGACAAAGATAAATAACGCGTTACACGCATACACTTAGAACGCATATATGGGTGTTCATATCACATAAGTATTACCAACTAACGTATGGCTTTTCGGGGGATTTACGAACGGAGTTTACAAGGTAGCATACTTGTGGGGAATCTATCAAAGTAGGTCTTCCCTCCCTAACTGCCTACGATGACAAGACGATGTCAGAGCAATCGGGTCAGCAGCTGGCAAAACGGACAAATTGCCAGAGGTGTGAAGTCGTTAACTCAAATTTTCCTCAAAACAAATGTCTGGGAAGACGGATTAAGTGGGATAACCTAGGCTGCGTCAGAAAGCTTACAAGCTGCGCTTGTAGCGGTCACCGCTAGCTGTCCCTTCACGTTCGTTATCCGAGTCCATGTGTCCGCCGTTGAGGTCTTTGTCCCCAGAGTGTTGATATGCTGTCGCCTATAGTTTATCCATGAAATGACGCAATTGGTTTAGTTTTGATTTATCACGAGGCTTGTGCTAAAACTCGCGAACCTCTCGAAAAGAATAGATCAGGAGTCTCATAGCCAACTGGGAGACTAAGACGGATGGCTTCGGAAGCATCTCGACTGAGAGCTTGAGACGGATCAGAAGATGCGATTAAGCTACAGTTAAGCTGTGGTCGAAAAAAAACCTACGCAACGGGTTTGAGCACTGTAGCTTGGCTTTGGATTTTGCTATAAATCCGAGGTGTGGGTAATTTCACACGACTACCGCGCATTTGTGTACAACTAAACACTCACAGTAAGTTTTGGCAAACTTCAAAACAACTTTCCTTAGTAAGACTTTGTGATGTCTGTCTCCGATTAAATTTCAACCGTCTTTGTGAACTTCATTTTCGCGGTTTCACTTAAGCACCCCAGATTATTTCAGGAACACTTTGCTATCAGGATGCCAATATGAACCACTCACTTTACTTCCTAGATGTGGCGAGAGTATTCGTTGATGGGTAAATCGTGGTTCTACGGTTAGAGCGTCGAACTTCCGATCAACAGGTCGCAAATTCGATCCTCATATTGTGCGCAACCTGGGGTCGGATAGGACTAGCTCATGACGTCTAGAGGACACAGATGGCCATCCTAGTCTCCCGTATCTCTGTTAGCAACTTTTATTCGGTATGAGTCGTGGCATTACATATCCAACGTGTTCAAGAGCTGCGTGTTTGGCATCCAGTCCAGGGGCTAACGAAATCTTAAAAACAGCGGAATATAACACAAGGGTAACCCCTATCATTTGGCACTTAGGAAAACGCAAGATGGACGAGTATGTTAGTCCTTGGTTTTCTTGCAGGGGTGGGCGGAAGTGTGTATATTTCTATTCTGTTTTATTTGTGATCAACTAAATATAGGGGTTATTGAGTCATTTAGGAGTGGCTTTCATTTCTGAGGTCCTCAATGCACGACATTAGCAGATTCTCGGATGTCTACATTTGGCCGATATGTTGTTATTATTTCATGGAAAATAATGCCACGAAGACTATTTAAGGCATCGTTTCTGATCTTCTGGCGTAATGCGGGTTTTATATGCAGTGAACTCAGGACTTTTCCGCCAAAACGTTTTGAATATTTCTTTCAAAATAAAATTTTTATTTTTCAAAAAGGTGCATATTTATACTTTAAAGCTGGACTTCGAGTCAATCTTTTGGAGGACAAACAAGCTGAATGCAATCGTGCCTTTCAACATAGTCGTCCTTAGTGTTCAATTACACTCTACTTCTCGCCAAATTGAAGCAACTCATTTGTCATGCAGCCACCCTGCAAACTTTATCTTCACGAGTCAGTCAGCTGAAAGATACTCAAGAAACGAACCATGCAGCCTTAATGCTACGCTTTCGCAATATTCGCCAGTAACCGCTATTGACAAATTGGTTAATATTTTGTGTGTATTTCCTCTCTACCGTAACAATTTGACGTGTTTCTGATATATATAGCTTCAAATTAATGCAACAACTTGGTGCTTTAAAGATGGGTACGATGAATTACCGCATTCTGTGTGGAGTTCGAAATTATTTAAAAAAAGAAATGTACGTAAACAGTGGTTTTCTGAACAGCCGTAAAATCACTCTACTGGCATTTATTAGGTCTGCATTTTTTGATAGGTAAGTTGTTGAACGCTTTCTGGTAACATCAATCTACCCATTCGATGAACTTTGAAGTAGGTCAGTATTTAGAATAGAGTATAAGAAAATTGTTCACCTGCATGTAACACCATTGTATGGAAAGTGCGGAGGTCGAAAGGGACAGAACAAACATAAATTAGATTAACATCTGTTTAATTGGCGGCAAGGTCATTTTATTTCAAGTTCTGGAGAAGCCGTATCATCCATTCAGACATTTTCAGGGTTGATTTGTGTCCAGCGAACTATCAATAGATGGTGCTAAATACATAGTAAGACAGCACATCCCATATCACGAATAATTTTGCTGAAAGCACTAATGGGCCTCAGTATTATTTAAGTTGCCCGTAGCGTCTATCATCTAGGCGTCAAAAGCCAACTGAGAAAACCTGATAATCGATTCTTGTCCGCAACACGTTTTGGCCTAGCTAAGTACAAAATATATTCTTCTATACGACAACTTAACATAAATGTTGAAGTACTATTGATTGGAAGGGAATATTCAGATAGATTTATTATATTATTTATTGCGTAGCATAATCCCAAGCTAATGTTGTTCCGAGAATTTGCCTGCTTCTAAGTAAGCTTCTCTCCAGTGTCCTCAAAGCTGTATTCCGTAAAACATTACGACGCATATAATGTGCTAGTTGCATAGTATTCTGTTGCCCTTATTTATCCAAATAAATTTTCTAAAAAACATGGGAACATGTTAACTTTTATATACTCATTTGGTATAAAATACTGTTTACTTTAAATAATGTATTATTGTTATTCCAGTACGAGTTGTCTGAAAACAGTGCGATAGCTAATCATAAGATAATATACATTTGGGTTTGCAAGATTTCGGTATTCTAAACGAGTTTTTAAAATCAGCTCTCCACCGTTCTTCAAAAAAACAATTTAAGAAGGCGTTATTTTCTTAAATAAGAAGTTACAATCGTTGGGACAAAAACTTTCTTGTCTTGAAGTCTCAGATATCGTCAGGTATCCCTTGTCACAGACAATAGTAGAAATATCAGAAATGACGAAAACATATAGAGAAGTAAGATTTGCCCTACGTTTCTGTGAAGAAATATTTAAATTAGTAGAGGGTATGAAAACCAGTGCATAACATGTGCACAAGTGATTTTTTCATTCTCCGGAAGGGATATATTAGAAGGGGGTGAAAAAGGTACCCGTACAACATTTCTGAATTTGTAAATTTTTCACCACTGAAATGTATTGGGAGAAGGCTGCATTATAAGAAGCATTAAAAAATTGACGTTTTCTAGTCAAAACCGCATGAAAGGTTTCTAATTAACATCGCGTACAATAGCGCACTTTCATGCTCAATTGGCTAGAACTTAAAACAAACAAAACAAAGCCATGCCGCACCGTAATTTCATCTTGTTAACGAAGCCATCAGGAGCAGTAAGGCACTGGTAATATGTGTTTTCTTGCAAAATTCGTCCTCGTTCCTTGTGCATTGAAGATAGTGAAGCGAAATGGGGAAACAAAACACTTTGATTTGACTTAACTTAAGCTTGCTCAGTATCTCTTTGGACTGCTAATTATGGCATTTCACAGTATGGCTAGTGCTCCATGCAACATGCCTAATTTTGTAAAAGTTTGGTCATTACTTGCATACCGGCGTGAACGCATTTACGAAACTCAGACATAATAATGAACAACATTGGGCACATTAAGAAGAAATATAAGAAGTACCAAATGTGTGTTAAGAAAAAGAAACTCCCAAATTCCCAAGTTCTAGGGACGTAAAAATTGCTATAAATCAGAAAAATAAATTTAAATATTTTGTTTACTTGAAAATATAACGTAAGAACTTTATATAAAAAGAACTTTTCAGCCAATTTTTAATACATATTGCCATTAGTGGATAACTAATTATTTACTATCGTCCAATAAATTCGGGCATCATTTCGTGTGTTTTCAGTGTCTTCAATTGTGAATCGATCAATCGATCTTCTAAATCATTAAAATGAGGTAAACATCAATAGCATTAATCGACACAAAAATAAGCTTTGGGTAGTAGTTCCTATGAAGATGGCCATGTGGATCATATTTAGAAATGCCTCAAAGCAGGAAACCACATTTTCGAAATATAATAACGTCCACAACCGAATTCTGATATCGTTATTTCTAAGATTAGTAAAAAAACGTTCTATATAAGGTAACCTCTTTAAACAATGATTTACGTATATAGGCACCTAATGAATCTCTGTGTGTATGACCTTTTCCAGTGTAAAGGCGAAATGAAATTGGAGACTGTTGATAAATTGTTTAACATACATGCAGATGAACGATTCAGTTGGACTGTACATGAAAGAACTTACCTTTTTCTTTATAGTGGAGTATTCTCTGCATAAGTGGATTTATTCCACAATCTGGCATAAGCTTGCGAATGCCGAAAAGACTGCCCATATATATGGCAATTTTTGAAAAACCTATTATTCTTCTGTCTTTTCCGTTCCTAAGTAACGCATAAGCGGGACCTATAGTTTAATCAAGAGAGCAGCTTTCAAAACAAAAGCCTTTTTATTACCAAATCTACTTAGTTGATTTGGATAACCTGCCCAAATATATGCTTAACCATCATGTTAAATTTCTTCATGAATTTTGAATGCAGGACTCACTATACTCTACGAAAAGGACGTTGTGGAAACTTATTGTCTGACTACCGTGGCCGGATGTATGTCAGTTCACATACAAGGGACAATTATGCGGCTGGTCTGCTGGGGTAGTGACAAGTCCCGCTCAGTGACACAGCTTTGCATAACTTGAAGCTTATATGAAAGTAATGGAAGAATTGAGTATGATAGGGGACCTGGATCGGGTAAAAAGTGTCCTACTTCAAATTAGGGCCCAGTTTGAATGTTGGAGACCTACTTCAGTTGGTCATTTGACTGAACTGCCCTCCTGCAGAACGCGAAACCAGTTGCTGCTTACGTCAATCTGAATATCCTAACACTGACAATATTGCTTACACACTTAGTTGTGAAGGCAGCATGCGATTGAGCAGCTTATATATCTTACAGCGGTATCTTCTGTCTTTGTCACCCACAATAGACAGTCTAAGATATTCCTTCCCCTGAATAAATTATTCATTTTGTACTCTTTTGTAAAAGCGGTAGCTCTTTCCTTGGTCCTGCAAAAATGAACACTGTTTAGCGCTTATAAGGGATCGTGCCTTTGTATTTGACGCAAAACATGCACAATTGTTCGATTTGCGCGGACGGAAGCAAACTTAAGACAACTATACGCGTGTGGTTTTTCACTTCGGACGGCAATTTGTAAGAAGATTGATGGACTCCAGTGAACCACATCCTTCATTTGTTACGGAGGATGGAAGCCGAAAGGGCTTAGGGGCTAACACAAGGGGCCATAACGCAACACCTTGAGACACGCCAGGCCGAGTGGACTCTAAAAAAGCATGATGCCTGTCCGCACGCGGGCAATCCAACTAAGCATCGGCCGAACATTTAAGGATTTTCCGAAAGCGGATTATCGGCGGAGATACAGCCAATTAATGATTTTTAGGTCAAAGTCTCAGGTGATCCTATTCCGTCTTTAATCCAAAAAAGAGATTATGAGCTAGGTAGGCATAACCGAAAGGGGCCAATATTGGGTTGCAGTTTGCGTAAATTGGCTAAGGCAGCATCTGCGTGAGTGCATAACTGCTGCTATCCAGTATGTGCTATGCCTAAGATTAAGACCTTTGTGCTATACCAATTACGGTTGTCTATTCCATAAAATTCTAGCAAAAACCATAAGGCCGCCGTCTGGTGTACACGATATCCAATAGGAGGGTAAAAAAGCACTCTGATGCTTAAGGAAAGATTATACACATTTCTATCTACCCATATTTTAACAGGACGAGTGTTTAACCTATAATAAGTTCAGTTCCCTGCATTCCCGCCACTTTCAACTCCAAACTTGAACTATCGTGTGGGTTCATACTAGGGGACTGCTTTGGGTGGAATCATGCCTTATTTATATCCTTGGAATACATGCTTGTTTAGCTGATCAGTAGGTTTTCCAGGCATTGACACTTTTACGCCATATTCCTTCACGCTTCGTATTTTAATGTTCTTCGAATATATTGTTCGATTACTCAAATAGTTTGCCAAGTATAAAAATTCGTTAAAAGGTACTTGGAATTGATAAAGATTTTTTTAACAGGATCCCTTTATCATCATCATGTATCATCATCATGTATCATGTATCAGGTATCCATCATGTAGCCCTACCGTAAACCCTCTCGTACCATTAGTTTCCTATTATAGTTTCTGTTTTCCATCTTGTTAATTAGAGTCATTCCTTCATGGCATGTCGCTGTTCAATGTAAAACACTGCAACAGGAGGGTAGAACTGAAAATTTAAACAACGCTGGTTCTAGATAGTCATCTTGTCAGAGCGTCCCTTGTCATATATGATGCTATCAAACCTTAGATTAAAATTGGAAATTGCGTCAGTGGCAACCGTCTCGCTTTGTATCAAGTTAAAAGGTAGTCATTGCTGTCTGAATAAAGTTTTCTGATGTCCAATTGAGAAAGCTCGTTTTTGGCCTTGTAAGACTGAATGCATAGTTGAGCTGTGCTGACAAACTGGAAGACATTCTCCAATCTCACGAAGGAACCATGACCCTGGCTAATCCAAAATGGCCGGAGTAGGCTACAAATTGAAATTCTGTAAGACAGGAGCGATTATTTAAGTTTTTCAATCTAAATAATTGTATATTTAAAATCAAATGGCCTCTTTCATTGCATTTTCAAAACAATTGGCACATTGTGGGGCACCGAGGCCACTTGGTGCTCTCCTACTACGGTAGGTCCTTAAGAGCTTTGAGCATCTGTTTGTCTTCCATTGCCCCTATGTAAGGAGGTCAAAATTTTTCTTGTATGCGGCGTCAAAACTGGCTGGCGTTATTGAAAAATGGTCTCAAGGTGATGCCAAATCTGTTTTAAAGTCATTAGGAAAATATTTTAAGCATAAATCCGATCAATTGTAACTTACGAGTTGCCATTTTATACACTTTTGAGCATTCTGGGGGTGTAAGGGCAAATATTATCCATTTGCCCACTGATTTGCACATGCCCACCTCTTTCAGTTCAGTGCCACTAATAAAATGTTTGTACATCTGAGATGATTTTCCATCTGGGCTGATGTGTAGGACCAATCACTTGGGGACGTTATCTAAAAGGACAACGTAGTCGGAGACAAGAATCCTATTTTTATAACCTTGTGTTTTCCTGTATCAACACCGGTTATGCCCCACAGTAACCCGTTAGGAGGAGAAGGCAGAACAGGATAGCAAATAGTACTTTACTGGCACTTCTACTAGTACCTAAGCTCTGTTTCCTGTCTGTTCAGCAGGTTGTCTTCCGTGTCCGTCAGCAGCTTGTGCTTTGTCGTCATCTCGACCAACAGCGTTCTGTGTCTCAAGCAGCCGTGTCCCGGGTCGCTAGCAGCAGAATTGCGGGTCATTGGTAGCGCGTCTTCAGCGGTGTCAGCATATTTTAGGGCCTGTTGTCCCTGTTCTCTAAAGGCCTCTATGGGCAGCCGTCATGCCTCCAGCCATCGTGTCCTTTGCGTGACCTCCCAGTAGCCGCAGCCTGCCCGCAGGCAATCTCGCTTGCGCGCGCCTCCTTTGTCCTGGTCTAATGTTCGCCCTTTGAAGGTCGCTTGTAACTGCATGAACCACTCGCCAGTAAGGTCCTTTGTTCTGGTACCCTCAGGGTTGCCTGAGTGATAACAGGCGTCCTTGCCGTCCCAACACCTATGTTAAAGAAACGATCACTGGAACAGTGATCATTTCTTTTTCTTCCTTACCCTAATCCATCTTCTTTGTCCCCTTCTCAGCGAGACACGAGCACTCGTCAGATAATAGCGTCCTAGGTCAAAGTAATATGGGATATCGCATTTTATTTTGTTTCTTTTTAACTATCTCGTGAAACGCCTCTTGATAATAAGCATCATTGCTTTACACGCGATACAAGTTAAACGCAGAGAGCAGCGATTCCCGCAACCAACTCGTAAACCTCACCATTGTTCTCATGCATCACATTAATTCAAGCAAATACTTACATGTTAATTATATGGTTCTGGACAACTAAGCAATACCATTTCGATACTTTCTACTTCAAAAACAAAAATGAAGATTTAAAGCGAGTTAACCAAGCTAGCTATTTGCTCCGTAAAAATCTCAATGTATGACCGTCAAACCAATTTGGTTTTTAAATGCATCAGAATTCCGTGTTTTTACCCATTCCACACAGAACTTCAAAAATCGGCCTGCCAAATATATTTACTGCTTAATAATAACATCGAAACAGACCATGTCTAATATTATTTCTGAATTCTAGACATGTAAGAAAGACGCTTTATCGTCCTTTTTTATTGTTATCGTTTTTTGGATAACCACATGACCATATAAATTAGCAACAACTGATGGAATTTTGCACAACAAAACTTAAAAGTATTAAACTAATATTTCGAATCGTGCACATTTCGCAAAAGCCAAGCAATAACAGTTATGTCTATCTCTTCATATGAGGACATATGCCTTGACATCTTTTTGCATATTCAAATGAACTCTTAATCGGCGCCTTCGCAAAATGTTAGTTTCTTCTAGTTGAATACGAATACAGGCTGTCAAACGTCTGATCTCTTAGCCCGTTTCTTATTGCCAAACTGAAAAAGTTCACGGTGAGCGTAGGCCATTAGTATACGCAATAATATTATCCTAACATGATCCCTAAAACTGGACTGGATATCAGCCCCTGTAAAAGAGCTGGCTGTCACCGTGCCCCTCTGGTTTTTGTACACAATACTGGTTACTTAAGGATTGACAAGTTGACCTGTTCTATTTTGTTGGCCCAGTTATGTGGCTAACCCAATTGAAGTGCAGACCGAGCATAGGGACATTTAATATAGAAGATATTTTCTTTTAAGCCCGACGTACTTCCAGTTCCATTTTTATTACTCTTTTATTGCGCATTTGCGATTGTGGAGAAAGGCTATTTTATGAGCTCATTGCCTTTTTCGATTTTTTGTTTACTCTTCTGAGAACATTAATCATCAGTGCTTTGGTTTTGTTAATCATGCTGCAGAGTTCCAGCCACTGATTCTTGCCTGCTGAGTGTCGTCGAAGCGTAACCTAAAGTGTTTATACTGGCATATTGCATTAGTGCTGTGAAAAAACACGTTTTTATTTAGCCTTGCCTCTTTTTTATGCTGAACTGAAGTACCTGAATGAACTTTGAGCTCTGACACTGGTGTTCTACTCTCCTACTCCCCTCGTTGCTGTTAAGAAACCATATGGCTCGACTCGTATTTTTGCTGACTTTTTTACCGGTCTCAACGCCTCTCTGAGGCTGAACTGCTATCCACTGTCAGTCTCAGCTGATTTGTTCACCCTACCGAATAGTCGCTTTTGCTTTGATAATTTGGGTTGGCCTTATGCGTACTTGCAGGTCGAAGTCACTCTAGAGCCGTTCGAATTGCTGACGATAAACAATCTAACATGCAGCCCTTTTGCTGCGAAGACGGCTTTGGTCTTCCTCCAGCCAAAGATAAAGGCAATGCTCTCCGACAATCCTGGTACGACTTAGTACATTGAAGACGTCATTATCATGTGTCGCTCTCCTGCTGGGTTCCATGGCCAATTGCGTGCAAGAATATGGCTTCCGATTGGCGGCCAACAAGGGCCAAATTTTCCTCGGGTCAAGCAAGTACATGGGATTCACTTTTAATGCCACTGGTCGCCATTCTGATCCCGAAAATATTCAGTTCGGATTGTGTCATTCCAATCTATCAAAGAAGCTGACTTCATTTACGAGAAATAATTATTCTTGGTAAGGATTTGTATACAAATTACTGTAACACTACCGGCTTTGGTCAGTTTGACGGCCTTTTCTGCTGCATTTGCATTCATCAAAAAACTAAGGAATACACTTTAATTGCTGCAGTCCTGATTGAGGACGATGTGAATTGTCAGCTTTTGAAGGCCTTACGAGGCATACCTGCAAACGCCGCAAACATCCGACACGTTATCAAAACGGGATCCCTTTCTTCGCCAAACCATCCCCTATGTTTAGGTTATCCAATTGTAAAAAAATTCATGGTCTGGGCGGGAGTTGAAACTGCTCAGCAGTGAGGGTTTTTGGGCAGATAGTGCTCTAACGATTGAGCTATGAGGCACGTCGTGCAGACAACTCTCACTACCTCCACCGCGCATCGTTATCGTTGGTTTATTCTTGCGTTATATCTGCAGTCCGTAGGTGATTATTCCTGCACATCGACCTGTTGTACTACGCCAGTTTTGTGCTATAAATCCAGGTACCAGTTGAAATCTTACCAAACGCTTTTGCTATTCTTCCAGACGAGTCAATTCCCGAACCTAATACTCCACCACCTTTGCTTATACCGTTTTCCGAATCAGTTCCTGCCCTAGCACCTGTAGACCGGAAACTCCCCGTAAATCGCCAGAAAAACCGTGTTCACTGAAAAAGGCGGAGCATGCAGATCAATCTTCATCATACGCAGGATTAACCTTCTTTAAAGGTAGGTGTTGGGAATGTCATTATGACGACGGTGAGCTATTTTTAAAATGGGATCCAAGCAATAAGAATGTTGGCCATTTTGGCACCACGTGCCTATTGTAATGTGTTGGGTAACAAATTATTTTCTTATTAAATAAAGTAATTTCTGGAAAGTTTAAATCTCCAAATCTCGAAAACATGTGTCAGCCGTTCTTCTGGAGGGTTCGACGTGAACTCGAGAACACTCTTATGCCACTTCCGGTTTATGGGTGAATTTTGTAGTTTCCCGTCTGCAAGACTGTAGTGTGTTGCCCCTTCAAGGGTTATAGGATACTTATTAGTGCTAAAAGAATGATTTTCTTCAGAGAAGGGATTTATGAAGCCCACATTTGCATTTTATGTACTAGCACGGAATATTACAATTAATTGAACGCGCTTTATTCGATTACTTGTTTCCTAAATGTGTCGGAAGATAGCCAAGCTGACCAACAAAGTGTATAAATAAACGCTTACTTGAGGCGTGAGGAAACAAGAACGCCAAGTACGTTTATTGTTTGTCTGCCCGTACATCTGGCCATGTGGCAAATGCGCACAAGCAACAACCGGACTAGCTAAGGCACTGTACGCCTTACTGAGAATTCACACTCATTAAAATGCCACAAATTGCTCTAATGCTTTGAATTGTCTCAGCGCAAGCTAACACTGCTCAATTTCTTTGAAGTGGCTTACTTTATGTCCTCATGTTGACTTTGTCAGGATGTGGGCGGTGCACGAGACGCTATCGCTGCACCCAGCATTCCACGAAGTACACACTGAACGCTGGATACCTTGATTTCCCATAATAAAGACTTCAATGACGAGGAAATGTTGACGGCGCGCGTGTTTAGATATACGCCATTAGTGACTTTTTCACGCGAAATACAGTGGAGTGATCATAGGCATTGAATTTCGCCATATAATGGAATGTAATATACTATAAAGGCCTGAGTAGAATTGTCGAAAACAAACGTATGTTCGCCATTTCATCTTCTGGTTAAGTCTCATCCAAATTTGGCAGAAAAAGAATGCAATTTTTGGCGTCAAAGTCTGAACTGCAAAATATTAGATTGACTTCAAAAATGTTAGGATAACTGCCGCATACGTGCGCCCCCTATCGTCTCCTTAATTATTTCCCGCACCAATACCGTATTGAGGCATGTTGACTTATCTCGACTACGCCAAGTATATCGCTTTAATATCTTCAACCCTCATCTTAGGAGGCTGTGATTTTGTTGATAACATTTGCTGCCAGTTAGGTCTTTGAACACAAGACGTCTACGCGAATTGGGTAGATTCCAGTCAATCTACTTGCGTATTTTCAGACCAAATATATCAAATCTAACAGGGAAACTCATATGAACAATAAAGGTATTTTGGCTGGCGTCTGCGTTAGTGCGGACAACGAGACCTCAAAGCACAGAAATATTTCGAAAATAAGCTAATCGACGTCTGTCTACAGGGATAACTCAAAAAAGACCTGAGAAATTACCATAATAGCTATGCCAGCACCACTGGTCTGTGTGTATATTTCTTATAATAGAAAAAGTATGAACTCCAGTACGCCTTCTACATATAAGCTCACACCTATCGCCAAAAAAATGTCCTGAATGCGTCAACGTCCGCAACCAAAATTCTATCAGCCGGTAAGAAAATCTGCACAACAGCTCACTGGAGATTTTTATGCATGCTTTTGCGTGTGATCTGTATGCATTACTCCATGTTGTTCACTTCTATCCCAGCAGAGTTGGTTAACGAGTCACCTACAAGTCTCCTACAATCCCAAACTGTCTCTAAATCTTTATACTGATACCCACCGGCAGTAACTGAGGATAAGAAGCGATGGCCAGTGTCATTATATTAAAGTGATGCCAATTAGCTCGGATAGGAAGACAGTTATGAGAAGCCTTCTACGATGGCGAAGCAGGGGAACATTTCGTAGAAGTAGTTCGATAAGACCTTAAAATAGTTAAAGGTCCTCCAGGAACCTATACAATATACGAAATAAGCCATATGTACGCCAATAGTGATGCTCGAAGTGCTAGGAATTCTGAGAGATTCTTACATATTTTTTGCTAGATGACCAGTTCTACGAGTATTACATAATTATATTCCTGAAACCCTGGTTAATTATGTCATTACGAGTCTAGGCTGGTAACAATGATGGGCTGCCCAATAAACGGGTCTCTAACTCGCGCGAGGATTGGCCACAGGCACTGAGCTGAGCCGTTAAAAAGATTCATCCCGTCAATGTGTAGTTGAACACGCATTTCGGCAATGCTCGTTGCACTGCGATTCAACAGTTTATTCAGCAGACCACATTTAAGGCCCAAATGAACATAAGCTACTTACGCTTTGGTCTTTCTAGTATAAGTTCCAGGCGTTCTAACAACGTCCTTGGGTCTTTGGATAGCTTTGGATCGTCGGGCCACACTAATTGGAACATGTCCTTCATGAAAGGCTATGCCAATTTCCCATTCCCGCAGGATTTTCGCAACTCAATCAGGAAGCGCCTACCTCCCACCGCCTCCACGGTCTGATCAATTGCCAATATCTTCTAGTAAACAACGAAAATATAAGTCCACAGAGGCTGGTAATGACTTACGAACAACTCTACTTCCTTCACCGCTGTCGCGACGTCAACATCCTTCCGAAAGCTTTCCGATTTAAATCAACTTTACTTAATGTTTTCAAGAGCTATTATATTTGATGTGCACCACCGTATTTGCCGTTTTGAAGCAATCATCAACGACCTTAGAAGCCAATGTGGTTCGTGTTTGCCTGAAAATCCTTACAAAAAGGAACTACAAAGAATAAATGTCACCACAAAGGATGTCAGACTGAAGAAGCGAACCAATCCACAAGAAAAACTCAAATTACTTATCCCTCCTACTTATGGAAGCAACACGTCGAAGCGAGTCGTCAACCTATCGTGAAGGGTCCTGGCATCTGCTGAATCAAACCTCCTGTCTAAAGGAATTAAATTCAGTCAGGCCGATGCGACACCGACTAACGTTCTAGCCAATCTCGAGTCCCTTCTACTGGCCTCCACCGTCCCTGACGATATGCGTGCGGACATACTCAGCTGCGCAACAGGTCTCCTCCGGCAGAGGAAACTCCATCAAACCCTAGCTATAGAGGAGAGAAAGGGGCTTATCTCACTGAAGGCTGATGACAGTATAATCATTGTGCCCGCTGGCAAAGGTGAAGCAACTGTCGCCATGGACAAGACCGACTACGTCAGCAAGGCAAACCACGTCTTCAATGACATAGAGGCGTACACACCACTCAATGCCAACCCAACTAAAAACAGATCGCTGTTATACAGAAGAAGGTGAACGAGCTTTCCTGGTTGAAAATCATCACCCCCCGGTGACGCCAAATTTATCAACGTTAGCGACCCTCGTGTCGCACATGCGTATGGACTTCTAAAAGTGTAAAAGTTTGATGCACCATTGAGGATGATAGTGCCAATAATTGGATCCCCCACCTACAACCTCGCCAAATGGCTTTACAGAAAACTAAAGCACCTGAGTGATGGATCGCAATACAATGTCAAAAACTCACAGGCATTCCTGCATATAATTCAAGGATTTCAAGTAAGTTCTGACGAATGTATGATGTCAGTCGACGTTGTTGCTCTGTCTTCTTCGATACCGCAGGTTTTGATCATTGATAGTATAGAGCGGCGCCTAGATGAAAATCCTATCGATATTCCGAAACAACACGTGTTAGACATGCTTTAGCTCTATCCCGAGAACTATTGTTATTTGATGGCAAGTACTATCAGCAAGCAAGGGGCACCCCAATGGGCTCGCCAATATCGGGGCTACTGGCCGAACTAGTCTAACAGAGACTATAACTGGAAGATTTCGAGCTACATAACCAAAAATGTGGCTCCACTACGTAGACGAAACATGTGTCATCATAAAGACTTGCGACGTCGAACGGCTGCACCGAGTCTAAATCGGGTCTTCTCAGAAATACAATTTACTCGCGAAGAGGCAACAGGAGATACCCTCCCACTCCTTGACGTGGGGATACAAAGACTCACAGATGGTGAACTCGCAACAAGCCTCTACTGAAAGGAATCCACTGCAGATATCATCCTTAACTATAGGAGTAACCACTCGGCAGCCAATAAAAGAAGTTGTGTTCGTACTCTTTTCCAACGGGCCCACCGTTATTGCAGTAATTATGGTTTGCTCAAGATAAAACTAACGTATTTGTACAAATTCTTCCGAGCAAACGGATATCCGACAAGCTTTGTCAAGAATTCCCTAAGATGTCAGGGTCAGCAAAAAACCTTCCTCCCAATAAAGGTAAAGTGCCACAAAAATTTTATTCTCTACCCTAAATGAACGGAATATCTGCAACCATATCTTGGCAACTAAGTCGCTTGGCATCTCCGTCGCCCACAAGCCCACATCCTCACTGCGCGCAAGCCTATGTCGAGTAAAGGACCCCTTAAGTAACTAAGTAACTTCATTTACCGTATACCGTGCGCTGGTTGCCCTTGTGTTCATATTAGACAAACAGGCCGACGCCTTGTGACTCGCATCAAGGAACATAAGTCAGCCGTTCGCCTACAAGACCGTTTATCACTCGTATTTGTGCACTTTCTTGAGTGTGATCAGTGCTCAATTGGGCTGGCACCGACGTGATCGCAATGTCTAATATGCGACGAGCGAGAGACTTCCTCGAAGCTTGGCACTCGAGCCCGGCTAGTATAAACAGACACGTCAAGCATGACTAGTAGTATACCGGTTTTTGTGCATGGTGGACTAATCTGGACCCGGCCTGAACCAACAGCAGACTGTCCGTTTTCGGTCAAGTAGAATTTCACTGACTCTGAACCAGCCGCCCCTCTCCCGAACACGTGGCCCATAGTCCGTACTTTAACACCTCACTCCCCTCACTTCAGAGCCTATCGCCGCGGGAGTCATGGCACCATAACCGTCCCACCCAATCTCTCCCTACCCGATCATTGTAACCTTAGCCCCCAAAACCTCTAGTGCGACAATCCCAGCCCACAATTTTCATTTAGTCTGACGACGAACACGTGATACTTGTACGAAAATTCCGAAGACCTTTCTTTTCAATATAAGTCCTTCTCTATACTTTATAAAATCGTTGACTGTCTCTGTGTGTGCCTCCGTTATCATTGGTCGCCGGAGTCAGGTTGACACGCCTTGTGCGCCTTCGACGCGCGCATGTTAGTACCACGATCCCTTCGTCGGCACGCGTTCTCGGTCGCCTGTGCGTGTCGGTCTCTACGTCGCTCCCTCATTCTACCGTGAGCGTGAGGATTCAAGTGACGCCCGACGTGAAATGCGGATGTGAATACGCCACGGGGGGGGTGGTCGGGGGTGGGAAAGGGGTCGTCACTTCCAGGTCGTCGCGGCTGCCTGAAAGGTCACCCCCCCACCAATGTAGCCGGAGCTATAACCGTGTTGGCTCAGCTGCTTCAAATTCACTCACCGTAAACCAAGCATTTAAACGCCACCGGCACCGTCTCAAGAAGTCGACATCTTGCGTCCTCACACCTCGAAACAAAGCTTAGACGATGACCACGGGACGACATTAGTTGTCGGACTCATTCCCCTCTCACCCCCTCCCCCCACCCCCATTTCGCTGGTCCTCAATTAAGACGAGAATCTGATGCTCATGATCCTTTTACACCTCTCTCTCTCCCTCTTACCCCAGTGCTACTACTGAATGGATTGAGCGTAAACCCCTTGACCTACTATCACTTGGACCTCCCCGTTTACTTACGCGTTAGTTGTCGCGGCCGGTTAAAAGACAACCACCCCCCTACCTCCACAACGATGCAGCTAGCTTTTAGGTTAGGTTGAATGGCCTACCACATAAATCTCTTCTGTTTCAATCAAACCCTTACAAACTATCATTAGGGACAACAGTGATGCGTCAGGCATGTTCTGAACACAAACAACTAGATTAACGATGATGGGCCGGTGACTGAAAGTAACGTTGTAAACTTACTTCTTTTCTACTCAATGTTATTTTGTTCAGAAAAGTAACCTATTTGTAGGTTGCACCTTATTAGGTAGATAAGGAATTAGAGCAGCCGCGAGAACACAAGTTCAGACTATCGAACAGAAGACATTTGTCAATGTTAATAGACGTTCGCAAGAAACACAGGCAGAGAGACGGCTTCGCCTGGAGACTGATGCCATACGTCAGCGATATCGACGCTCCCAAAAAACTGGAGATCAAATGCTGCAAAGAAGACGCAAAGACGCAATTCACCATCAAATTAACTTCTGCCAAGAAACCGGGGTCCAAACCCTGCGAAGGAGAGAGCTAGGTAGGTTAGGAGAATCGCAACGTCGGCAAAACGAATTACCCAGACGTAGAAGTGCAAGTCTGACTATGCAAGCATCACAGAGAGCGGATCAACGCCCAAACGCTGCTGAATACTCAAGTTTGCAACTAATTCCTATACGGTTTGGCGACTCTGGCCCGTCGGTTGCTTCCAGAAATGTTCAAGTGTGGGACAAAGCCTCACTCAACTACAACCCAAGTCTTGGTTATGCGGAAGATTAGATGTTTCCATTGCGAAGATGGTAGAAGGTTGCGGACAGTGTCAGGCGAAAAAATGGACTATTGAGACGATCGGCATGTGCTGTTCCAACGGCAAAGTTCTACTGAATAACTTCCCCCTCACCGCCAGAAATGCTTCAAACATTGCTTGCTGGTAATACGGACGACTCGAAGAATCTTCTTTCTAATCTTAGAAAATACAACGGTGCATTTCAAACGACCTCCTTTGGTGTCAACGTTGTTCGTGAGGTTGCATTTATGCCTACCTTTAAGGTGGAAGGCCAGGTTTGCCACCGAAAAAGATCATTACTACCTCCTCCTGATGGCGAGCCGACATTTCTGCAAAAATATTTCGTAGAAGACATTAACCTACAGGCTCAAAGCCGATCCCGAGTGTACCCATGCTTAAAGCATCATAAAATACTTTCCCTTCAGGATATGCTACACCAGCGCAGCAGCTATGTTAACAGTTTTAAGTCCGCGCTGGAGATGCATGCTTCCATTGACTTCACCTTCGTCATAGATGCCAATAAATGTCCTCGTGGAGAACACCAACAAAGATTTAATGCTTCTGCCTGCAACGATGTGGCCATCATTATGTCAGGAACACAGCACGGCAACAGGGATATTGTCTTGAGAAGGAGGGACGATTGGTTGCAAAGGATATACAAAACACACTGTTCATACGACGCCTTACAATACCCTCTCATGCATGTAAATGGTGAAGACGCTTATCGCTTCGGTTTACCTCAACGTGACACCCATAAAATAGTAAGTTGTAAAGCCTTCTAATCATATTAATTAATGATTCGGGAACGAACTTTTAACCTACTTTGTCGATTCAAAACGTTGTTCCTGCAATTTGCTGTTGACATGTTTGTCAAAATGGAAACAGAACGCCTTTACTTTTTCCGCACACACCAAAAAACTTCGCGTGGACAACTACATCCACCTAAGAGACAATATCATTTTTGCTGGTGGTAATGGTGCTGGTCGTTGTCAACTTTTCACTTGCCGTCAAGCCACACTGGGTCTCCTCACTATATGTATGAGAAAACCCAAGATGCGTTGGTTTCCGTTAGGCATTGTGGTCGCCCGGACCTATTCATTACGTTAACCTGCAACCCACCGTGGCCTTAAATTACTAAAAAGTTGTTCCCCGGTCAAAAGTCACAGGATCGCCATGATTTGTCCGCGTGCGCATCCCAGCTTAAATTGAAAACCGTGATGACACTCATCGTGAAATTCAAATTTTAGTTGATGCTCAGTGTCACATGTACATTGTTGAGTGGCAAAAGAGAGGATTGCCCCAAGCTCACATTTAGGGCTGGCTGAAGGAAAATATTGCACTCTTCCGATGTTGACAAATTTATATGCACAGAGGTGCCGGACCGATTCGTTGACCCCGTCCTGTTTGAAGCGATCAAAACTCAAATGGTGCGTGGTCCATGCGGTCAGATAAATCCTAACAGCCCTTGCATGAAGGATTGGAAATGTACCAAGAGATATCCCAAGCAATGTCTAGAGGCAAATCAGTCTGATGGGGATGGTTACCCTTTCTATAGAAGGCGACAGCCTGAGATTTGTGGATTTGAAGCAAAGCTAAACGGTGGTGTGGCAATTGATAACCGTTGGATTGTGCCGTATTGCCCCTTTCTGTCAAAAGTATTCAACGCCCACATCAACGTTGAATCTTGCAACTCAGCGAAGTCCATCAAGTACGTCTGCAAGTACATCAACAAAGGATCCGATGCCGCCATGTACTCTCTAAACCACCGTAACAACAATTATGAGAAAACCCAGTAGGAAATGGGCAGATACATCAGCAGCAATGCGGCACTGTGGAGAATCTTTGGTTTTGATATCCATAACCGTTTTCCGGCCATTGATCACTTAAGCGTCCACCTGAAAAATGGCCAACGCATTTACTTTACGGAAAGTTTCCTTTTGGATCAGCTTTCCATCACACAAACTGGTTCTGAAGGTTGGCGCGCCAATTATGCTGATGAGAAATATTTAGGCACCGCGGCTATGCAATTGCACTAGGCTAATTGTCAAGCGACTGATGACATACCTTATAAAGGCAACAATTATGACCGGTTGTGCAAAAAGGGAGACTGCTTATATTCCCCGCATTCCTATGGTGTCATCTGACACTCCAATTAATTTCCGACGACTTCAATTTCCCATGAAGTTTTGCTTCACCATGTTCATCAATAAGTCCCAAGGTCAAACCTTCAGAGTGGCTGGAATTCACCTGAAAGAATCGTGCTTTTCCCACGGTCAGCTTTACGTTGCGATATCTCGGGTTGGCTCGAAAACCAATTTGTACGTATTGGAGCCCAACGGCGTTACGAGAAATGTCGTTTACCCAGAAGCGTTAGTCTGACGAATCTACCTCACATCTCCTAACGGTGCGTATTGATCCTTATTTCCTGCCTTCTCATGATCCCGTATTTCTCACTATTGTTTAATTTCAAAATTCTGCTTCCTTAATGCCCACATCAACCACTTTCCGCCGCATGCATACTTATTTACTCGCTCATATTTTAATGCCACCTGTGGACACGTTTGTGATGCAGTTGGACAAGCATGATAAAAAATGTTCTTTGCAATTATGCTAGACTAATTACATTGGCGCTCGGCACCAACTAAGGTTTGCCACCAAACTTCCCTGGCAGAAATTTCCTTTCAAAACCATACGGCTCGCTTCTTCTCAGTGTTTTGTTTGCTTAGAATAACTGTTGACGATCGTTGGGCTCCCGTACTTCGATATCTGGTCGGCAGACCCGGTAACCAGTAAGGGTGTACGATGGGCTCAACTCCGATACTCGGCGATGTTCTCGTGCCCATTGCGATATTTCCCTCATGTGACCATTAGGGTATTGATCAACCGCGATGGCCTCCTCCTGACATGATTCCAACACTTTCAGCAGCAGGACATCCGATTTACATGTACCCGTCACCTCCCCCCCTCCCGGCCCCAGCCCCACACGCTACAGTTTTTGTCCTTAAAATCCCGCAAAACGGCATTCGAAACTTGACTTATAGACAATGCCCTAATGAGTTTTTTTACTGTCTTCCCCTACCCAACGCTGATCCATTTCTGGCAGCGCCACAGGTTCTGCATCATAACTATGTACAAAGAGGGAGTTCAAAGGTATTTACTTAGGCATGTACCAAATAAAGCTGAAATGAACTGGACATAATCATTTTAAGCAGTTCTCATATGCGGCTTGCCTACGTAAGGGTCAACAACATGTAAGAAAGCCCAAGGCGAAGCCGGGCTTCCGCGCTAGTCTTACATAAATTTCCGGACTAAGTTCGGGCATTTCCAATTCTGGTGATTGGTTAACCACCAACGACGTTGGGAGAACGGAAAGTTACCCTATCTCAGCACCATACGCCTTTCCCTAGCGTGCAATCCGCTGGTATATAGTGTTCAAATGAACACCTTTAAGACCTACGTTTTACCATTGCCGCCCACCGACAAATGATACATGTTCAGTTCATCTGTACTTTGAAAATATAAAAGTGATACTCGGCTAATAGACCTTTTTATACCTGAATAAACGTATAATAAATTACTCATTGCATAACGTAATATATTAAGATATAATAAACAACAAATAGGCAGAAAAACGCACCAAAAGGCTCACAAATGTAAGCTGGATGAGAAGAATGCGACACTTACCACAAAAGAAACAATAATGAAGCGTCTAAGTGGGCGATTGGATGCCATCTTGTTATTTGGTATCAGTGAATATAGATTAATCACTATGGCCAATTTATGAGAATTCCCGTGATTTTCACGATGAATTTTTGTTTACTTGTATAAGGGCAGTACATTTTTTAGGCATAAGAGGTTTTTTAAACCATTGAGAGAATTGCCGGGTATTTCTGTAAAATAAACATGGCCGTGGCCGCGTTTGGACTCGCCTGACCACACCATGTCAGCACGGCCATGCGTTGCAATAGCTATTGATTAAAAAATTCCTCACTCAATTTAATAAACACATTTTTACCTCTAAGGAGGTGTTGCGAGGACGTCGCTGAATGTTAATTTTGCAACATATTACGGAATCCAAAACGGTATTGTTTCAGAATTATCCAATAGGGGTTTAAACGATATTGCATAATTCGTTTGACCTACTTCAAAGGAACTAGGCGCCTACGGTGTGATTCGAACACTGATGGCCAATAGGAGGGCCTTCGTCCCTCACTTTGCCAGAAACCTGGCTCTTCTTAAGCCTTCCACTTACTAGCGTATATTCAAAGTTCACAGTTCAACATTCCAAACCGTGCGTGTTGCATAACCTGAGGTACGATCTCCCGAACTATTGATTAGGAGTCCAAGGCCCTCATCACTGAGCCACGGGCTTGCTGTGCTCTCAAATACGATCGACCACTTGGGCACTGCCAGAGATCTGCATATCCATTACATTTGTATACATGAACGGTAGGCATCGCCACAAACGACCGAATGATGCTTTATCCTTTCCTAAGAGGTTCACGCAACCAAAAAGAAGACTTTTCGTGTACTGCTTAATAGTTTCCAGAACAACCGCACCTCGTTTGGCCGTACATGAGCCTTATTTGTCCAGACATAATATGTAGTCATCTTCTTAAAGAAAGATAAATTGTCAAGGTAATATGACTGCATTGACTATCAAGTGTTTCAGTCCTAGAATAAGTGAATGATGTTTCGGTGAATTATCATATTCAGCATAGTATTACCCGTATTCATTTTAGCTGTCTTCAGTTTATACTAAAAATACCAGATGTGTTTTCGAGAACTTCAATTTCACATGATCGCCTAAAACGTGTCAATCACGCTGCTGGCAATTTTAAACGTAGTCTCTGAAATAAAGGCTCAGCATTGAGCACCAACTTAGGTAGCACAGTCCGCTTCCGAAAACACCAACTTTTATTAGATAATATAACGCATAAAAGTTTCATTTGTTCTGTAGAAAAAGTACGACCAATTTGTAAACGAAAGCCACCTGATAATCGGGAACAATGACTTCCACTGAAAAAATAGCCCTAGAATTCCCAATGTCTAGTAGACTGGTTAAATGCAATTTTTCAAAAACAGTACGCAGACAAGCGTAATAAATTTAGTAAACTTTACCACCATACTCGAAATACATTGGTCTCATAGGGACACACGAGTCCCTCAACTTGGAATGAGTCATTTGTGAGATAGTCAAAATCGACTGGCAGACAGGCAAACGCCGTCAGAGTCTGCATTTCCCTCGGTATGTGTCACCCCTAAAATACAGGCCACAGCATGTGCACACTGTGGGCCGGACATAGCTGGCCTTGATTATAGGGCACGTAGACTGGCAACGTAGGTTTGTTTTTACCACATATAGGCTGGCTAAGTCTCGTCAGTCCCAGCTTTATCGTACTGCTTGACTGACTTCTTCCCTTGGCCTACGAGTATGAACAATGCATCAGAACTTTCCCTTTAAAACAACTTTAAAAACCGCAAAAGGTAGGTCCATGTTGCCCTTACAAAAGTGGTTTTAAAAGCATTGAGGGTGGGTTTCTTGGAAATATTGAACTGATTTTTCGTTCAGAGCTGCTAAACGGTAATTTATTTAAAGAGAGGATTCTAAAACATGCTGTTTTATATCACAGAATTTAATATGTCGTTTAGTTCAGAATCGAGTGGCAATAAGAGCGTTTTTTAGGACCTCACATAAAACTTCACATTTTAGTTCAAAGCATCAGATGAAGTGCAAATAGCAGAACATTGATTGGCTTATGATCAACTGCTTTTATTGTTCTCTAAGCAAGTTAATAAGATCCACATTTTTTAAAACTTTCCTTCACTTTACCCTACTTTATATTACAATACTAACGCGGAGGGCCGGATTTGCCTTGGGCTTCCTAACATATTGTTGTTCCAAAGTAGACAAACCTTATATGACAACCTCTTATGTTCAGTTCAATTCAGTTTTATTAGGAAAATATAGGTAAGTCCCTTTGAATGCCTCTTTGTACATAGCTATGATGCAGAACATGCGGCGTTGCCAGTAATGGAACTGTGTTAAGGGGGGAAGACAGCAGAAAAAACTCCTTAGGCACTTTCCATAAGTCCTGGCTTCGCCTTAAGGCTCCCTTGCCCATTACTGTCCCTTTTGTAGGCTAACTGCGTGTGTGTTGTTCATGGAAATCTCTTAAAATCATGAAGTATAAGTTGAGTAGCTCGGCATTTCTGAGGTCGCTACGACTTGATGTACAATAGGTGTATGCTCAGAAGAAGTAATTGTGGAGAAAGTAGCGATGAAAACCATTATGTGAAAATCCGAAGTTTGCGCAATCAACTAAAAGTAAATACATGCTATTTATTTAAATTAAGATATTTACAATAACTAAGTCATGCTTGATAAAGTCAGTGAGAAAAACACTGACATGCACTGACAAACACTGACGATTCTTACAGGGAATTCCAGCCACCTTGAAGGTTTGATCTGGGGACTTGTTGATGCACATAGCGAAGTAAACCTTCAGTGGAAATTGAAGTCATCGGAAATTGAACGTAGTATTAGATGGTACGATAGAAATGCGGGGGATATAAACAGTTTCTCCTTTTGCACAACCGGCCATAAAATGTGCCATCTATCAAATATGACAAACGCCGCATGACAGTTAGCCTAGTGTCATTGCAGGGTCATGGTGCATCGAGATTTGTCATTAGCGTAATCGGTGCACCAAACTTCAGAATCAATTTGTGCGATGGAACGCCAGATATTTACAAGCTATTCAAGAATTCCAATGGAAAATTAACACAATCTGAAGAATCAACCGTCGTGTCGTATGATTTGTACAGTAATTTCCCACCTGGAAGAAGATGGCTAACTCTCTCGTTAACGAAATTGGCAAATTTGTTCAAAGGAGCAAGAATTCCTCGTTTGTATAGCCACTTTGCGTCGGAAAAGTTGGTTAGAAGATTAGGGAAAACCTTTTCTCTAAGATCTTCATCACTGCTCAAAGAATGAGTCATATTGTTTGTTTTATAACATTTCTGTAAAAACCACTGCTGTTCATAATGATAGTTTGTAAGGGTTAGATCTTGAATTGATTTGTATGGTAAGTCATTCAATTCAAACTAAGATCCAGCCGAACTTCAATTTGATTGGGCCAGCCGGATTATGCAATCACTGTGTGATGGTAGGGGAGACAGTCGCATTACTGGTGACCGCGACTACCTGGACGTAAGTATAGGGGTCCAAGTAGTAGTAGGCCAAGTAATTTGCCTTTCAGTGAATGTCTGATTGGTTACCCCTCTTAGGGGGGTGTTGGCCCAGACTTCATGCAGGGCTGCTCTCACCCTTCTGAGATCGAATGGTCTGTATGCATATGCAAAGCCAGTCCTCAGTCAACCACGGTCCCTGCGGCCTAGTAGGCGCTGGCACTTTCTATCAGTTCTGATTCGCTTTTGGCAACTGCGTTTGCACTCCACTGGGTTTCAGGACCAACTTCAGGTGTCCGAAAAGCTAGGCGGTCACTATGCGGAGGGGAAGAGATTGAGGTCGACCCTCGGTGCGTTTCTCTCCTTAAATGATTAATCTGAATGCGCTTGAATCTATCACGGTGCGCTAAAAGCCGTGGCTTAGAGGGTTAGCCAACTGACGGGAAAACTCAGGCCCCCTACGGTAGTCCTCTTGTACGCGTGTGTCTTGTGTGTGCGTATGGGACGAGAAGGAGGACTGAGAGTCAGGTTGCAATGGCTCCCTCTTAATGTGGCCTTAATGGCGCTCCCGCGCATGCGGGACCATACCTAGCAAGATGGCTGTGTCAAGTGTGCTCGTACTGAGTGTTTATCGCGCCAGCCATCTTCACCCTCCCTCATCCCCGGTCTTATTGACTTCGTCTTTACATCGGAAACGGAGATGGGAGTGGCGAGTAACTGGGTAGATTCTGCGCGAATCTGCCTAAACTCCTGTTCTCTCTCGTGCTAGTTTTCTGTGTTGCCCCTGCTTGCTGTAGCCTTCATGTCGCTTGCCTAGCTCGCCTCAGTATCCGTTGCGGCTTGAAGTGAGCTTGGTACTAACACACACGTGTACAGGATGAGCGGGCAGCATTTCGAGCTAACCCCTTCGACCAATAGTAACTGAGATGCACACAGAGACAGTCATCACTTTACTCAAGTAAACAGATAGCCTGATGATGAATAAATCGAAAACGTTCGTTCGCCTAACTTGACTTTCTGAATGATAACATAAATTTCCAATTACTTACAAAAGGCTGTTATAGGGTAAATTGAGCTCGATGTAGTAAATTATATATTTATGGCAGAGGCGCAAGTGACTGAAACGCTGACAGTTGAATAATTCTATGCAATGTGATTCACCGCGTGTTTCACAACAGATTGGAAGCGGGCACGGTTGCCATTGCACCAATTTGACTAAATAGACAGCTGTCTTTGTCGCAATCTATAGCACTCTCACCACCAATCCCACCTGGCCAAGGTTTCAAAAAACCACCTCCGACCTAGAGCGCAAATAGTACAGAATATTCGAGTCGCAGGAAGCCGTTCAGAGGAAGAAAATTTGATTACTGGAACAAGCGTTATATTTGCCTGACATTTAGGATTCCCTCGGGAATCCTTAATCATAGGTGATGATAATATAGGCATGGTCATGCGCAGATGAGGTGGATACTAGCACAGACTGCATGGTATCTATAGTTCATAGTGGTCATCCGCGTGTGTGGGATAATTGTCCTCTTCTGAAGCCACTGCTTGGGCCTTAATTGATGCAGTACTGGCTTGACACTTCGCGTTCGACTCACTAATTGCCACAATTACCATGTCAGCGTCAGCGACAGATGCGGGCCTGATAATTGCGTGCCCGATGTCATCAGAGTTGTTGTTGCGTCTGGCCCCTCCCACGTGATTGATTCTCTTGCTCAGGAAACTTCGCAGTTTACCGTATGGGAACGCCAAATCATTGCGCTTGTTGACGGACTGGGGGCCTGAGAACTATGACTCCAGCAGCTCACGGCTCACGTGGTTGTCGTCTCTTGCAAGGATTTCGGCCTCGTCAAACTTGAAAATATTGCTGGCATCTTTCTTTCTCACTGCCACTGCATGCTCGGCCATTCGCGTCTGGAGTAATCTTCCAGTTTCTCCGACAAAGTTAGTTTTCCACAACTGCACCAAGATTGGTAACAGGTTTGATAAAAAAACAAACCGGACGCCGGAAGCATCAAGGGAGCCGTCCTAAAGTCCACCTGAAGGAACCACCTGAGGGTAAACTAGTGGGTATTGCATTGCCCTGTGATCACTGTGTACTACTGCTGAAGCATCAAATGTAGTGCGTATAAATTTCGGTAGATCAGGTTCAAGGGGGGCGATATCTGATTCGTTTTTGACTTCCAAAAATGGCCTCCCAAATGTGGAAAAAGGAGACACTCATTTCAAAACCATGGAATCGCTGAAGGGCACTTCAACCTACGAATTGTCAATTTGCCTGTTCTGGAATCTCACACTGATAACTTGGTTACATATTGGCATACAGATTAGTACTAATTCATTTAAGTATAATTGTCATATGCATTAATTAAAACGTACAATCAGGAGTAAGTTAAAAAGCGTCAAGTATGTTCATTGGTAATGCAGCTAGTTCAAATATATTGTCACAACAATTCACTTTAGTAGTATTCTTGGAAGATGGAAGTGAAAACAGCTAGCTTATTGTGTCGATGATAAGGACTGGTTTTGAACTGTTTGTACGAGATACGCTGCAATTTTAGTTTTTGCCATCACATCAACGGCCTTTCGTGAAGTGAGTGGGCAGTAGCCATGGTCACATTTATCACCATGCTAAATGGACGGGCAGACATTCTATACCCAATGTGCAAGGTTTGATGCTTTTTTGGCCACAAAAAATTCAAAGTTCGACTAGTAATTATAATTGCTAAATCTGTCAATTATCCGTAACTATTAACTTACGAAAACTTGTTATTCTTACATAAAATCTTCAGCGAATAGGGGTAGGGGTTAACACTATGGTTCAGGTTCAGGTGTTTGCATGAGTAAAAGAGAAGTCTGTTTTAGAATGGAAAAGTTTGTTTATTTTTCTGAGATTTTATCTCACCAGATAAAATAGCTGTACCTTGGGAATATAAGAAACGGATCAAAGCAAGGGCTATAGCATTAAGGGAAGCTGAAAACCCGAGAAAAATCAAAAGTAGGCTTGCTGACATGTATTAAGTAGGCATTGAGGTATATTGTTAAACTCGCCCGCTACCATTATCACTACTACCAGCTGTCCTATATCGGTGCTGTTCATTGAGCAAACAGGCTAGATGTGCTGAATTTCACCTTCCAAGAATATGATTGCAGTAGATTATACTGAAAATTGGAATATATAATTCGCAATAAACAAACAAGGGAAGTTCTGCTAATTTGCAATGAATTGTAGATTTACCAGTGCACATGAAAATGCTACTGAAGTATATAAGTGTGGATCAGCATGTCGGAATGCATCCTAATTACCAGTCCTATAACGTTGACGCCCTTACTCTTGCCGTGAGACTAAAGCCTTTCTATGCTACAGCCTAAAAAAGGAAAGCCATACAGAATATGATCCATTCTGGTAAAACTGTGTTGAAAACCAGACACACGTTTAAATCTGATAGTTAGTTCTTTTGAGAATTTTAGATTTATTATTCCGAGATAGTAAAGCACAACATTAACCAAAGACGTCTTTTCTAGAACTTACCTATTTACGCAAAATTATTCACCCATGTATTTTGCGGGACAGGCTTGATGTACGCAAACGGCTGTAGCTTTTAACTCTGCCACAACAATTTACAATGACTTCACCTTCTCTCAATGTGTGGACTTTTTAAAATAATGTATTGTGTTTCAATATTTTTAATTTTTTAGGTTGCTTGTAATCCATAGTTTGAACTTCATAGTCTTGATCCGTTATTGTTAACGGGCGATTGATGCAGGTAACCTACTGTGCATCATTCCGATTAATTTTGCAGCAAGAAGGTAAAATCTACTTACTGACATCCCAGCATGATCAGAAGAGTAGTCCCACTACTAACTGGACCGCAAATATCAGAAACGAGCAATTCTAGTTTCCAACCTCACCAAACAGACACATTTCCGTAACATGCGCTCACCAGGAACCTCCATTCGAAAATGGATGGTTCTTTTTTTGCAGATTCCGAGAGTTTTAACCATCAGCCGTAAAATAAAGCCTGCACTGTGCTGCTTAAACTATCTCCATAAGAGTGAAAAAGCAATTCAAAGACTTAGACAACTTAAACTGGATCCACGTCAAGATAGGGAGAAACTCTTTTGCATAGCATGATGCCCTACAAACGCTGTTTACATAACCTGGTATATGAGATGGTAACATAAAAGAGGCTAAATAATCAATCCTTTGATGGCCAGTTGTATGTAAAAAAAGAGTAAATGACCGGTTTGGAAAAGAAAACAAGGTGAAAGCTGGCAATATCAGAGGCGCTGACCTACAGTCCAGTCTTGGAAGTCATGTTGGCATAAAGTAATTTCATGGCACTGTGTAGTAAACCCAGTGCAGCAAGAAGTAGCAGGTGCAAATATGAATCGCTTGGCGGACAGTGCTTCTTAAAAATAATAAAGCGATACGTTTGGAAAAGAAAGTAAGAGAACAAGAAGCATTTTTAAAGCCAATTTTATCACAGGTGTAAATTTGCTGTTCAGCTTAGTATGTTGATATAGTTCAGTATAATTTAGTCTATTTAGGGTAGTAGGCAATAGCCTTGAAGACCAAATTGAAAACAGTATGCCTGAAATATCCAACATAAAATATGTCACTATAAAAAAGTGAGTAACATTTATACATGTACAAATTTTAACGTGTGCGTGAGAGCAGTCAGAATTGTATCTTGCTTACATCATATATCCAAGATAAAATATGTTACTGTAAAATAGTGAGAAGCATATACAAATGTTTAATTTTATCTTTAGGTATTTACGAGGCGTAGATTATTCCTGCTTCCTTGTGCATTTAAACGGTAACTGTTAAGCAGATGTTCATCCAGTTTCCGTTTAAATGCATCTGTAGAATTCGCCATTACGACCTCCTCGAGCAGTCCGCTCCAGGCACCGACGACTCGTTATGAGAACGACTGCTTGTGGACCTCTAGATGAGATAGAGTTCCCCGCAGCTTGAGGGATTTCCCACGGTGGTTGGTTGAAGTGGAGAAGGCGAAGAAGTCATCAAACTTCAGGGCACACTCCTGATTCCTCACGAGGCGGTACGTCTGTATTAGGTCGCCGCTGATTTGTCTACACTCAAGGGGGAAAACGTAAAGTGCTTCTAGTCTACATTTGTAAGATGAAGACTTTAGGCCCTTCACAATTGTCGTTGCCCTTCGCTGAATTCTTACCAGCATCTGGTTTTCTTTTTTGCAACCATGGTCACCACGCCTGAACGCCATACTCCAGATGTGAACGAATAAATTCTCCGTAGATTTTGCCGAATAGTTCTTTATCTATGTCGACAAAAGTTTGCTGAATGGCAAAAAGAACACTGTTTGCCCTCTTGGCAGACTTAGCTCATTGTAAAGACGGTTTCAGGGATAAGACAATAGTCCTACCCAGATCATTTTTTCGTTGACGTTCGACAGGCACCTTCCATCGAGTTGGTAGTTGTGTGAGTCATCCGTCGCGTTCACCTTCTTCGTCTTGAGCCACAATGTGACACACTTCTCAAAGTTAAACCGCATTAACCATGTTAGACTTATGATGTATTGCGTGAAAACAAAAAGTTCCAGTGTTTCACTGATTCTCTATGCACGATCTGAAAACCTTTTTTGTGCGCATATGCTTCACTAAGGCATGGTGCTAAGTCAAGTCAAATGGAAATCTTTAGCGATTTTTTTACTTCCCCAAACGAGCATCTCTACATTGCAAATTTAAAGCACTCTTCTTCAAACCATCGTATCGCTCACAAGCATTTAAAAGGATGCACTGGCAAAGTGGCTGTTTTAGCGTTTCAAACTCACAGTTGTTTGCCTGTTAACATAGAGATTATTACTAAAAAATATAAAGATTATTTAGATGCAACATTAATTATACCTTCATTTTCCCCAGAAGAGGAAGAAGAAGTGGAGGCGATTCCTGGGACCTGGTTATAATTAAGCTGGCGTTTCGGAAACTCTCTCGTCTCCATCGTCAGAGCCATGCCCGTTTCCTGCCGTTTGTCTTGAGAGAATGCGTCCTGTATTAAGTCGGGTTTCATAACGGTGCCTCTTACGCGCGTGTAAATCGATTGGACCGATCGATTGGAGGTGGTTGTTTGAATTTCCTTCTTCCTCGCGGGCGCCTTCACGGGAATGAGTGCCACCTTTTTACATGACTCCTGATAATTGAGACTTTCTTCCTTCGTGGGTTTATGGTCGTTTGCGTCTTTTTCGCCTTTGCGGGCGCACCCACGAGCAATTGTGCCATATCGTTTAGGAGATCCTTGTTCGTTGACACGTTCCTCCTTTGTGGGCGTCGGCCGTCTGTCCTGTTTGCCTTCTTTTGCCTGGCCTGTTGCCCCGTTTCGGGCGGAGGTGAGCCCTGCGCGGAGCGCTTGGTAGGCCGGATGAAGGTCCATGGCTCTGTTAAGTGTGCCATTGGAGGACCCACTTTCCAATAGTAATCTGGCCATCTTGTCATTGGCTCGGCCTACTATTCTTGCTTTTTCAAAGGCGAAGGTGTGGTTCTCCAGCAGTACATGCTCATAGACCATAGACAGTTCATTCTTGTATTTGATTGCGAGCTGATGCTCATGCAATCTTGTGCCCAGGCGCCTGCCCGTTTCACCAACATACCTTGCATTGCAATTTTGGCATGGTAAGCTGTAGACCACTGACGATTGTTCTGTCAGTGGAAGCGGGTCTTTGGGCTTCATCACTTGCTGTCTGACAGTGGATTCAGGTTTATGGGCCACACCAATCCCAAAAGGTTTAAGGATTCGCGCAGTCGCCTCTGAAACGTTTTTGATATAGGGGATTGCGAGCCAAAATTTGGGGTCTTCTCCTTTTGACCGCTCAGGGTGCGGCTTCTTGAGGCATCTGCGTATAAAGGACTTCGGATAACCGTTGGCTTGAAATAGTGTATAAAAGTACGCAATCTCCTCCTTCCTCCCTTTGTCGTCGCTGCAGTGTGTCTGAACGCGTTGGAAGAGGGTCCTAACACAACTGCGTTTATGACCAACGGGGTGATTGCTTCTGAAGTGGAGAATGCGCATCGTGTTAGTTGCCTTGTGGTAGACCGTTGTCCTTATCTTCCCGTTTTTCAACCTTTTCACTTGTACATCGAGGAAGGGTAACTGATTGTTGGCCTCTTCTTCCATAGTGAACTGGATGTCAGGAAAGATAGAATTCAACAGCTCCTTAAAAGCCTGCACTTTTCTCCTTTTGATGATAACAAACGTGTCGTCCACGTATGTGGCCCAGAATTTCGGGGGAGAAGAGCTGAAGACCAGTTGCTCGAGCCGCTGTAAAACAGCCTCGGCAACAAGGCCAGACAGGGGCGAGCCCATTGGTGTCCCCTTCATTTGTTCGTAGATCTGGCTATTAAACGTGAAGAAAGTTTTTAGACACAGTTCCAGAAGCTCGATTATATGAACTCGCTTGAGCTTTTGGTCTGTTTCATCGTATTTCTCTTGGAGAAGACTGTCAATCGTGTCGAAAGCCAGAGCGAGTGGAATAGAGGTGAACAAGGAGGTCACGTCAAACGACACCATCACTTCGTCTGCCTCCACTTCCAGGTGTTGGATGCGGGTTAAAAATTATTTAGCAGACTTTACGGTCCATTGTGAATCCTTGGTAAGGAAGCACAGTCGCTGGTACAGCCACTTCGATAGCCCAAAAGTTGGGGTGCCAAATAAGGATACGATAGGGCATAAGGGTACTCCAAGTTTGTGCACCTTTGGTAGGCCGTAGAAACATGCCATTGCAGCATCGGTCGCCTTTGCAGCTAGCGCTTCCCTTCTTGTCAGAGCACCCGACTTCTGCAGCTTGTCGATCGCCTTGTTAATGCTGTTCACGAGCCTTTTGAACTCGGTGGCAGTCGACGGTGTATAGGATTCCTTGTCCATCAAAAGGTTGTTAACTTTTGTTTTATAATCCACCTTATCCATGACGACCGTTGAGCGTCCTTTATCGGCGGGTAGGATGACGATATCCTCCATTTTTCGTATTTTTAGGAGTTCTCATTCTTCAGCTCTAGAAAGCGTGGTTCGGTGTTTGTGTTGAAGGAGTAAAGTTGTCACTTGTTGCCGCATGGCGTTTTTACACTCCTCACTTGCCTCACATTTCTGGAGCGCCGATTCGTAGGATGCGATGAAGTTTTCTGGTCGAGCATCTTTCGTGTTGAATTTTGCGTCATAGGATAACACTGCAAGTTGTTGTGGAGATAGTGGATGGGAAGACAAATTGTGGACCAGGTCTCCATCCGAAGACGGTTGCTTTGATGGGGCAGTCTTCTGAAACTTGACCGACTATTGGTCATCACGTAACCTGCGGTGTCTTCGTGCATTTTCTACGATCGTCGCCTCGAGGGCTCCCAATCGATCGATCCAATCGATTTACACGTGCGTAAGGGGCACCGTTATGAAACACGACTTAAGACAGGTCGCATTCTCTCAAGACAAACGGCAGGAAACGGACATGGCTCTGACGATGGAGACGAGAAAGTTTCCGAAACGTCAGCTTAATTATAACCAGGTCCCAGGAATCGCCTCCACTTCTTCTTCCTCTTCTGGGGAAAACTAAGGTAAAATTATCTCTGGACCGCGAATATTTTCGCACATTAATTAATCATACAATTAATTGTTAATTACATTTTCTTCTGTCAAATGAATTTCTGGGTAATGAAGTTTCTTCTTACTTATCTTCACTGTCATCCATTGCATTAATATTCTCAGAAGATGGAACGCCTTGCAGCCAGCTTTTTATGCTGAAGACCGGCACTGATAAAGAAAGATAGAAATGCCTGATGAGGACGATGGTGATGATAATGACGACGATAATTGTGATGAAATTGAGGAAGTGGACGATCATTGTAATGATGTTGATAAATGTGACGTCAATGATGACGACGCTTTTGATAATGATGATGGTGATGATGATGATGATGATGGTGATGATGATGATGATGATAATAATAAGTATGATGATGATGATGATAATGATGAATGTGACGTCAATGATGACGATGCCGTTGATGATGATGATGATAATGGTTTTCATGATGATGATGGTGAGGATGATGGTGGTGGTGGTGGAGATGATAATAATGATGATGATGATGGTGGTGATGATAATTATGATGATGATGATGGTGATGATGATGGTGATGGTTATAATGATGATGCTGATGATGATGATGATGATGCTGATGATGATGCTGATGAGGAATTTGACGATGTTTGTTATGATCTTGTTTGATATGACGTCAATGATGTCGGTTATATTGATGATAATGATGATGAGAATGATGATTATAATAATAATAATAATGAGGATGATGATGATAATAACGATGATGATAATGATGATGATGAAGATGATTATGATGACGGTCTTGGTGGTAATGATTGCGACTACGGCGACAACGATGAAGGCGATGTTAATGATGAATTTGACGATGATTGTAATGATGCTGATGAATATGAAGTCGATGATGACGATTATAGTGATGATGAAGATGATGACGATGTTGATGATGGTGATGATGATGATGATGATGATGGTCGTGGTGCTGATTATAGCAACGACGACATCGACGAAAATGGTGATGAAAATAAGGAATTTGACGATGATTGTAATGATGTTGATGAATGTGCCGTCCACAATGAGGATGATAGTGATGAGGTTGATGATAATAAGGATGATGGTGATGATGATGACGTCGACGATAATGGTGATAAAAATGAGGAATTTTACCATGATTGTACTGATGTTGATGAATGTGACGTCAATGATGACGATGCTGTTGATGATGATGATGATAATGATGGTGATAATGATGTTTAAAATGGTGATGATGATGATGATGTTGATGATGATGATGAGGATGATGATGATGATGGTTATAATGATGATGATGATGATGATGATGGTCGGGTGTTAATGATGTCGACGACGATTATGGTGTTGAAAATGAGGAATTTGACGATGTTGGTTTTGATCTTGGTTGACGTGACGTCGATGATGTCGATTATATTGATGATAATGATGATGACGATGATTATGATAATGGTCTTGGTTGTTATGATTGCGACTACGGCGACAACGATCAAGGTAATGTACATGAGGAATTTCACGATGAGTAAAATGATGTTGATGAATGTGCCGTCGATAATGACGACTAAAGTGATGAGGTTGATGAAAATGAGGGGAGAGGTGATGATGATGACGACGATATTTGTGATGAAAATGAAAAATTTGACGATTATTGTAATGATGTTGATGAATGTGACTATAATGATGTCGATGCTGTTGAAGATGATGATGATGATGATGGTGATGATGATGATAATGATGATGATGGTGATGGTGATGATGGTGATGATGATAATGAAGATGATGATGATGATGATGATTATGATGATGATTATGATTGTCGCGGTGTTAATGATATCGACGGCGATAATGGTGATGAAAATGAGGAATTTGACGATAATTGTAATGATGCTGATTAATGTGACTTCAATGATGACGATGCTGTTGAAGATGATGATGATGATGATGGTGATTACGATGATGATGATGATGATGATAATGATGATGATGGTGATGATGGTGATGATGATGATCATGATGATGATGAAGACGATGGTGATGGTCTTCTTTGTGATGACTGCGACTAGGCGACGATGATGATGGTGATGCAAATGAGGAATTTGACGATGACTGTAATGATGCTGATGAATGTGAAGTCGATTATGACGACCATAGTGATGATGATGATGACGATGATGATTATGGTGATGATGATGATGATGATGATGATGAAAATGAGGAATTTGACGATGTTTGTTATGATCTTGTTTGATATGACGTCAATGATGTCGATTATATTGATTATAATGATGATGGTAATGATGATTATAGTATTATAATGTTGATGATGGTGATGATGATGATGATGATGATGATGATGGTGATGATGGTCGTGGTGCTGATTATAGCAACGACGACATCGACGATAATGGTGATGAAAATGAGGAATTTGACGATGATTCTAATGATGTTGATGAATGTGCCGTCCACAATGAGGATGATAGTGATGAGGTTGATGATAATAAGGATGATGGTGATGATGATGACGTCGACGATAATGGTGATAAAAATGAGGAATTTTACCATGATTGTACTGATGTTGATGAATGTGACGTCAATGATGACGATGCTGTTGATGATGATGATGATGGTGATGATGAGGTTTATAATGGTGATGATGATGAGGATGATGTTGATGATGATGATGATGATGATGATGATGATGATGATGGTCGGGTGTTAATGATGTCGACGACGATGATGGTGTTGAAAATGAGGAATTTGACGATGTTTGTTTTGATCTTGGTTGATTTGACGTCGATGATGTCGATGATGTTGATGATAATGATGATGACGATGATTATGATGACGGTCTTGGTTGTTATGATTGCGACTACGGCGACAACGAAAAAGGTGATGTAAATGAGGAATTTGACGATGAATATAATGATGTTGATGAATGTGCCGTCGATAATGACAATTATAGTGATGAGGTTGATGAAAATGAGGAGAGAGGTGATGATGATGACGACGATAATGGTGATAAAAATGAGGAATTTGACGATGATTGTAATGATGTTGATGAATGTGCCGTCCACAGTGAGGATGATAGTGAGAAGGTTGATGATAATAAGGATGATGGTGATGATGATGATGACATCGACGATAATGGTGATGAAAATGAGGAATTTTACAATGATTTTACTGATGTTGATGAATGTGACGTCAATGATAACGATGCTGCTGATGATGATGATGATGAAGATGATGGTGATGATGACGTTTATAATGGTGATGATGATGATGATGATGTTGATGTTGATGATGATGATGATGCTGATTATGATGATGATGATGATGATGATTGAGGTGATGATTGAGGTGATGGTGATTATGATGAAGATGGTGATGATGATGATGATGATGATGATGATGATGATGATGATGATGATTATGATCATGATTATGATCATGATCATGATGCCAACGATGATGTTGATAAGGATGAGGATGATGATGATGATGATGATGGTGATGATGATGATGATTGGGATATTGATGATGATGATGGCGATGATGATGATGATGGTGGTGCTGATGATGATGAGGACAGTCATGGTAGTGAGATTTCGACGACGACGGCGACGAGGATGGTGACGAAAATGAGAAATTTGACGATGATTGTAATAATTTTGATTAATGTGACGTCGATGATGACGACGATGATGATGATAGTGATAATGATGATTATGCTGATGATGATGATGATGATGATGATGATGATGATGGAGATGATGATGATGATGATGATGATGATGATGAAGATGATGATGACGATTGGAATGGTATTGATGAATGTGGCGTCGATAATGATGATGAAAGTAATGATTATGCTGGTGATGGTGATGGTGAGGATGATGATGGTTATGATGATGCTGATGATGATGATGCTGATGATCATGATGATAATGATGTACATGGTTCTGGAAGTGTAATGTCGTTGACGACGACCATGATGGTGATGAAAAAGAGGAATCTGACGATGATTGTAATGATGTTGATTAAAGTGACGTCGATAATGTCGACGATGGTGCTGATAATGATGACGACGATGGTGATGGTGATGATGATGATAATGCTGATAAAGCTGATTATGATGATGAGGATGATGATGATGATGATGGTGATAATACTGATGATGATGATGATGGTGATGATGATGATGCTCATGATGATGATTATGATGATGATGATGAGGATGATGATGATTGAGGTGATGGTGATGGTGGTTATGATGAAGATGGTGATGATGATGATGATGACGATGAT
>JAYGXS010000010.1:14778527-14793825 GCA_036362985.1 Ligula intestinalis
ATGAGGTTCTGTGTGATTCCACCTGTTATTGGCTGTCACAGAGGCCGGAAGCAGCAAGCTTTCCAAAAGTGTACTCCGATTTCAGCTAGTCACTGCAAGTCTCTCTGCTAAATGTTCATCTTTTTGTTTAAATTCGCAGAGGTCTGGAGGTCGTCGGTGTTACCGTGGGCAAAAGACGGTTTTATCCCTGATACAACGGTGAACCTTGACCTGGAGTATAGAAAGGACGCAACTTGCCTGGTAGGTTGTAAAAAATATGCTTGCATGCTTGTATATCTGTGGTTCATTTTACCACCAAAAGCAAAACATGTATTTTTCGACCTCTCTAGTGCTGTACAGATTTTCGACGCTCCGGCAACCTCGTTACAGTTCAAGGCATAATCGGCGACAACTTCAGTGCCCTCGACCACCTCTTCCGTCATTTTCACAGGGTCTGGGAGGCGGTATCCGACCAGTGCTCCCCAGAGGAGGTGGTTCGCCTGTTTAGTCTCCTGTCTCGTACGGTGTGTGGGCAAACGGAGGAGGAAGTTGTGCAGGTAAGATCATTTTATGGCTACTAGTGTGGATCTGTCTACAAACAGGGCTTGTCTCCCCTCGCCAATATTGAGTATTCCTCCTACCTACTAACAGGTGGTGTTCAATTTCATCAATGAATGGCCCGATCTCAGGCAGAGTATTATTGAGGGACTGCAAGACATCCTGCTGGCGGCGACTCTGGATCCATGAGGTGAGATTTTTGAAATTGAATGTCGTTTACACTGCACTTTGAAATAAAATACTTTTAGTTTGCGACACCGAATTCGTACTCAGCACCGCTATTAGTGTAAACCATTGGTATAAAATGATAAAGGCAATTTGTGATCAGTTTACTAATGATGCTAATGAATATTCATTTTTAATCAGCCGCCCCACATATCGTCTCCTTCTTGCAATGTACTTCTGAAGGCGTACTTCTAAGTTAAAAGATTTAACGAAAAGCTTCATTAACAGTTGCATGTTTTGTCCCTTCATTCGACTAGTGCTCTGACCTTCCTCACTGAACTTTTCATCGATCTCCCCTTCACGCCATCTCGCGATTATCTAGACAAGTCCAAACAGATGACCAGATCAAGGACTGTCTCAGAGAAGGAAGACCTTGCAAAACGACATCGAGGAAGGTGATAACAGAGAAGCTGCTACCAGTTATGCCGATAACCTGATAAGAATGTTGAAATTCCTGAGGATTTAACTCCTATAAACTTGATTTCTCCGATGCAAATAGCTGATTAAACTATTCGTTTTTCAACCATACTGTTAACATCCAGTGTTCTGTTTTTGTTGAAGTTCTAAATATTAAATTGTTTTAATAAACTTCCCTCGTTTCCTACTTTCGTCTGTGCCACTGGGGATGTATGGGCTCGGTAATGACAGTTCGATGCGTACCGCACGCGATCTGGTCTGCAAAAAATGAACCACGACATATACCACATTCGACAGTCGTTCAATTTCTGACATGCGCATATCGTTCCACAATACCTATCGGGACGCTTCACGCGATATTGCTCTCGTCGGCAGGACCACTTTAGACCATTTCGTCGACAGACTGGACGAATGCTTGGTTTGCACATACATGAACATAAGCAAGCTGTCAGATAGGGTGACGTATTGTCATAAGTGGTGGCCCAAAACTATACGACGGGCCACGAATTCAATTTGGCAGCAACAAAGATAGTTGCTCACGCCGGTTATTAAAACAGGACGAGAACTAATTGTAGCCCCGGCCCTGGATAATCACTCAGTCAACCGGCGTACCGAGGTGCCGCCCGCATACGTAGCTCTTCGTAGGCATATACGCAGGACCGACACTGGTGATTTGCAAGTTTACTCCCACGCTCTACTTTCACCCCCCTCCATTCCCCTATAACAGTTGATTGGTTCCTACCCCTCATAATTGTTGCTCGCTTTTCGGTTGATCTCTGACGAAAGACTCCTACGAGAGCCCAAAAGCTAAGAATAATCTAATTGCGAATCCTGTCTATTAAAATTTGTCACCCAAAAACCAGTATAACCATCGTTTCTGTGAAAAAATGCTTGGACTAGGGGTATATGAGGTGCACTATTAAACTACAGTAGGTTGTCAAACTCATGCAATCCTACGATTTTTACAAATAACTCCCTCTTATTCAATAGCAGCCCAAGCTGTAGCCCCCAAAGTCTTACAGCAATAAAGTTATGATCGTTCTTCACATTAGGGCATATTATGGTTTATGAAGGAAAATAACGTTTTATAGAAACACCAGCATTTTTAACGAAGTGGAAAATTCCGAACAAGTGGAAATCGGGCGTTCTAGGTAAATTTCAGTTTTATATGTAGAGGAAGCCCGTTCATGCAAAAATCACTGAGTAAATAAAGCAGCATTAGTAAAATTACGTTGGAAAATAATTGTTTTGCCAAGTTTTCGAATGAATATGCTGCCATATTTCGTGCAATATACTAAGAGTTATTGCCTTCCGCTATATTTTTTGTAATTATTTTGATATTTCTATTACGAAGAGGTTCAGATCTTCCATGAAGTTCTGATTAAGACACCGCATTACCTCTGGACCGGCCGAGAACTCCGCCTACCCTCCGACCTTTGTTACCCACTCCCCACCCCCGACCCCGCCTCCATCCATCCCTATGCCGTCCAGCTGCGTGAGACAATCGTTGTGCACAAAATGTCGCCCGGAAGACACTCGGTACTTCCGCAGACCATCAGAACGACAACTTTGACCGTCGTCTCGCGGGTAACCCTTTTCAGCTGTACGACCTTGTCATGTACAAGACCACCTCTCGTCGACGCGGCGTCTCCTTCAAGTTTGACTACCCCTGGACCGGACGCTTCCGCGTAATAGAAATTATGTCCCCAACTATCCTCCTCTTACTTGACGCCTTGATTCCCTCCCATCCCCTTTCACGGCTAATTTTTACAAGCTTAAACCCTACCGCAACCGACTCCCCCTAACCATCGTTCCTCCCCACCAAGTCCCCCCTGTAGGCGCAGAGATCACCGTGTCCTACCCCTTTGTCGACATCGATGCTGACGACAGTGCCGTTTTCCTCTACATAGTTTCCCCTGACTTAGTCCCTCCTGTGGCCTTAGAGGTCACTGTTTTCTCGCACCTAGCCGACACCAGCACTGAGGACAGTGCTACTGTTTAAACTGGTTTCCTTGGTTGCCAAGTTCAATTGTTGGTTTTAGGTTTAGCCATCGCTGGCTGCTTCGCGCGTTTGATAAGTTCCAACGTTTTTCTATACTTCTTTCACCCTACGATTTATTATTTAGTCGATTTTACGCAATAAGCATTATTCGTTCAATTGCATCTTCATTAATCGTCATGAATCCATTCAATGATAACTACGCTTCTCCGTTTGATAGAATGGACGCTCTTTTAGGGAATATCTTTCGCGAAGCCCCTAAACCTGATCCAGTGCCTTCGGTGCCTATTCCGGTCTCTCGCAATCTACCAGGCTTTCCAAGCTCGGACGCTACACCGCGAACCCTATGTTGATTAGGAAGAAGCTGCATTTCACTCGATAGCTGGATGCTAAGCCACAGCCAGTGCAAACACGAAGCCACATTATATTTGCAAAATTATTGGAGTGATCTATAGTGGTGAGGATTCAGATGGTCTACAGAACTTGATATTATATTTTCTTCGATTGCACTGATTGAATAGAAAAACTGTTCCTCTTGTTAAGATATATGGTCTGCTCGACTGTAAGCCGCAATAGGCGCGCCCCTAAGCCGGTAATTCGTATGACTACACACTACATTTAACAGTAAAGGTAAATAAACCTTCCTCTGCATCTCTATACCAAATGCTAAGCATACATTCACCGCAATCTAAGTAGTAGCCGTACACCCTTACCTTGCCTTAAACTGCGTCGGAACAGTGCTCTTGACCCATACATCGATAAGCCTGTCGTTAAACTCATTTTTACCGATACAACAGGGAGTCCAATTTTCTGTTTTTCCCGTGCTCCAATATACAATGCATGAAGCGTTTAAGACGTGATGCGTTCATAAAGAGATGCTTCGGAAAATGCATAGTACATATATTGTGTGTTGGTAAGTAGGAAAGGTATGCAAATGCCAAAATCCTGGTCCAAATTATATTAGTTTGAAGTATGCTGCACGGCAATCACTAACCAATCCGACCAAAGTAATCATTTCTTGTTGGAAAACATTTAAAATATGTTTGATGCATTTTCATTTAATGGGCCGATAAATAAACATATGAACTCACGTGGTTCCGCAATAGTGGTTGGCAATGCTCACAGGAGTTTCAAGAATTGTATTTGAATTATTGCTGCTCGCCGGTGTCTCATCATTGAAATGGCTCATCTGACGGCTGCATTTCGAGAGCTTACAATCTCCAAAGGTACGCCTTACTGGTAGCATTGATTCCCTAATCGGTGTGCCCTGGTACCTGAGTATGAACGTCTCGCGCGGTTACATTTCCTCGAGTTTTGTCACCCCAACCAATTTGTTTAAATTGAAGTGTGGAGAAGGAGGAGAAATGAGGAAAACACAGAAAGAATTTATACACATAGCTGTCCAGCATCAACACTGACCTATACATTTGGTCAATTTTCCGCCGCGATACACATAAGAATAGGGCATACATATTAACGAAGTTTGATTGTTTACAGAAACCATCGTGTGCACAAGGAAGTTAATTAAATGCTTCCCTTGATACTAACTGCTTGCGTTTCGACAAGTTGGTACGGCTTATTCAAATAAGAAGCTACCTTTTCGAAGCTAGACAAGCTAACACAAACATGCTCCTTTTTAATGAGTCAGTTACGTCTCAATTGAGGTAAGTATCGACCTGGCACGTGTTTGATAGCTATGCATAGCAATGAGGACAAATTTTATAGAGCTTACCTTCCCTCTCGCATCAATTCCACTTCAATTTACGTCACATCGGCAAGGAAGATCTCAGAAGACTTACAACGGTTACTTTCCTGTGCGTAGATGCGCTGGCGCCCTTCGACCATTCTTCTATCTAGACCACAATCCTCGTCCTAGCTACGCCTTTGACGGGTCTTCCGAGGGTTCGCGACAAGTGGCTCTTTCGACGGACTAACTTTCGGCAGTTGGACAGAATCCCGGTTGCACGTGCGTTTACCATATTTTCGCTTGAACTTATCATGGCAGAGGCAGCTTGCAGATTTTAATGCCAATCCTGCCACTCGTTATCCTACTGTGGTGGGCAAGTTGATGAATTAATGACGTGGAGATAGATCAATTGTGAGCGAAGTAGTTCTACAGTAGCCGCTGCCAAGGCCGCGCACAAAAGCCAGCTGTGTGGGTGCAAAAGTGAGGATGTGTCAAGTTTTGGCTCTGGGATGAGTAATCAATCAAGTGCCGCCAATCAGACGAGGCGGAAGTATCGATTACCTACAAGCGTACATGCGGTGAGTTGACATCGAGCGGGCAAAAGGACAATAGCGGGCAGCGAGCGAACCTCAGCGCACGAATGACAGCGTATATCAGGGCAGTTGCGCTGCTCATCAAATGACCAGATTTGGTAGGGATGATCGTGAAGCATTATTTAAAGATATATCATTTAGGTCAGGATTTTAGAAATTTTAAGCCACACACAATATAGGTACTATGCATTTTTAATTTTGAATACCCAGGGATCCCTTTTGTAACGCATGTAGTTTTAAACAATTTATGGATCCACTATGTGGCGACCGAGAAAGAAAAACCAAAATCAGATCGCCTGTAATATCGGTAAAATTGCATCTATAGACAGACTAAGCGGTTGAAGGTCACTGCTTTGGCACAGTACACGATTATGTTAGGATGGACGCGTATGCTGGAGATTACGGAGAAGGAAACGCTAAGCATTTGGTTTACATACAGAGCAGGACAGTTAGGGGAGTAATGCGGAAGTAAAGTTCTCGCAAAGCTGATGATGGTGATGATGATGATTGCCAATGTAAATGAATATGCCAGATCCAGGTAGCAGTTCAGAAGCCGAAGATGCGACCACTGGAACAAGAGTTTCATTATCCTGACAATTCGGAGAGTTGAATTGCCATTTCGGACTTATTTGCCATCGTCAGTCAGTCCTTATGAGAATGAACCCCCGAGGCATAGCGGTACGAGTGCGTTCCTTTAGCTATAAATAAAGGTCAATCAATGCTTGTCGATATCCCCCGATCTTAACCGGCCAGACATCGAGCCCTTTGGTCAGCAGTTAGGACAGGGGCCAAGAAGGTATAGCTAGCAAGCCGGGTGTGGCTATTTTGATGATAACATCTAGCTTTCTCAGATAAAATCACAAGTGCAAAGGCAATTCAGACATTCGACAAACATTTAATGTAAGTGGTCACAGGCTGCAAGGTCAAAGGATGGGGCGAGAAACCGGCAGAGACCGCAATTAGATGTGAACTGTGTCGTGCCCCATTATGACGTCAGCTACAACTGAGGAACGTTTAAAATGAGACTTTTGGGTCCAGACATATCTGCTGCCAGAGCAACCTAAACAACAATGCTTATCTTTCAGCCACTTGGAAGTGACGTCTACATCCGTTGGTATTCCATCGCGGAGAGGATGTACTGCCAAAAATGAACGGGGACAGCCAAATACTGATGAACTCGAGGTTTGAATCCTTGTTGGCTGAACATTCAGTATAGCTCTCCCCAACGCACCGCGAGAATCTTACTCTTTGGTAATCTGACTCAAGCGTAGACCTCAGCATCCGCAGACTGGAAATGAATGGCTGCTGACAGGGTTAGTAACTTAGGAATGGTCATTCCATTGTCCTTCCGTTTCTTACTAACGCCTCTCATTGCTTTGTCTCCAGTCGCTATACGGCCACGGCTGCAAAAGAATTCCTCATAGGTCAGTATACAATTATTAACAAACCCCAAATGAACTATTCCCGTTTATTTTTGAAGCCTTTGTATATTATGCCAGAAGGAATGTCGTGTTTAGCAGCAGTCTACGAGCATGGTGGTATCTTGCCACTGGAGTTGTTGCTCGCGTCGAAGTGAAATTTCCCGTTTGCTAGAGGCTAGTTCACGCTCGTCACGGTCCTAACTATAGAGCACATGTTCGCTCTCGAACTTTACCAATTCCAACGCAGTATGGTAGTTGTTGTCTTCGGAAGACCCTTTAGACTCATTCCGTATGACACAAGCCAGGCCAATATTGTTGTTGAAAACAGTCCTAGCGGCAAAATCCTACGGGTGACGGTCTGAGTAGTGGTACTCTATGCGGAGTAGTTTAAATCTAGTCTCCACTGTTTGTACTGGGTGCTGCCGGGCAGGGATGCACCGCTCCCTTTCAGTATGAGGTTTAGTTGAGCCTTGGTTTAAAAGAGTATAACAAGTACATAGGGGCGTAGCCAAGCGAATGATGGAAGCTTGAGGACATCACTTAGGACAATGGCGCTCCAGCGGGATGACGTTTGCTGCGAGGTTATATATGTCCATCTATTCTTCGTTCCGTTGTGTACACAATAAACTATTCCTACTATTCTGGCCTCCACGGACTTCTTCTTTTCTACGGAACCATGTTCTGAAGATCGCAGTATCTAGGGTTAAACTAACTTAACCCCTGCAATAGTTATGACTTGGAGCACGTCAGGGTCACCAATACATAGTGCTCCTGATTTAAGGGCATGTCAGGGAATAAATGAGATCACAATAATCATCTAAAATAAAAACGTTACGCGGGTAAGTTGGGGCGCGAACTCAAATCTCAGCCTGGAATATTGAAGTAGGCTTTAATGCCATCACTTACGCCCCCTTCCCAACGGACCAACGACGAGCGCGTGTATGATGGAGAGTGTGCCCTGACCTCGGGCGAGATTATCGAGGTACATCGTCCAGTAGTACCACTAACCCCAACTAGAATAACTGCGAATGAGTAACGAAAGTTTAAAATTGTTGTTATTCACTTAAAATTTGTTAAAAGACGATTATTCCCATGGTTAATTTTAAAATCTATTTTTGTTTTATATGCTGACTTAAGCGGTTATTCTATGCAATTGGCTCCGAGGAGTACTCTGCAGTTAAATGCCATCATCCAATACCTGCTGGATTGATGGTTGCCGTGCAGAAAACAGGAAGATTACTTGTAATTCAACCTACTTAAATTTGGAAGTAGGTGGTTATACTACATAAAAACCTTTTTAAGACCCCAATAGGTAATCTTACCGTCTTTTGAGAAAGCTTACTTGCAAATGTGATCCGTACCATGCATGGGCTGCAAATTGCCGGCCATATGTCGTTTACCAAGAAAATGTCCAGATGATAGCATTGAAGTGGGGTTTCCTATGAAGCCGCCGTTGCTGGATAGCAGAACAGAAATGCCCCTTAAGTTGTTGCTTCAAGCAAATGCATGGGACATGAGTTTTTGGATTAAGACCGTCACTTTAGCGTTAAAATAGAAATTAAGCAGGAGGAAGTTTGACTTCGGAGCGCACGACCAGCTGGGAGGCTAGCCGAGTCCTAACTGCGGACTTGGTAGTACGCGTCCCAGTGGCCAGTAGGAAACTGTCATCAAAATCCACGGTAAAACTGGCACATATAGCCAAAAGGCGAGGAACAGGTTTTTCTTGCCGAAAGCATGCCTCATGTTATTTGGAAACCCGAGCAACGGGAAAAACGCAGGTCAGTTGATTTCATTAAGCCGTGGCTTTCTTGCTCGGATTATCTTTACTTGTTCTTTGCAGGAAAAATTGGCATTGATGATGATGAGGATGATGATGATGGTGATGTGACAACTAGACCAAGAAGTTTATTGACCAGACATTGTGGATTCTTACTCGAACTCAGCTTCGGAGACAGTCGCAGGTAAAGGTAGTGAGGGCAACAGAGAATGCAGTACGTGCAGGCCAACACACCTACTATTTAAATTTATTAGACAGTTAAAATCTCCTCTCGATATCAGGGCAGCTAACAAGGTTCAAAAGAATATGAGTTTGCAATTTTCAGTACAAAATAGCTGGTGGGAGAGATCGACATGAACGTTGGATCGCACGATGGGACTTTCATGCAAGTAAGCCAAGGCGTAACTTACGCCCCACGTACCAGGCAAGCGGTTCAGCAAAGATGGGCAGGCAGCATCGAAAGATCAACTTTAACAAAAAGAAGGAAAAATTCAGATCAACAGAGAGGGCAGTGCATTGAGAATACTGTTTAACTTATTTTAAGCCTATTTAACAACTCCAGAGAAATTGAGAGGAAGGGATCACTTGCCATACAAAACGCTCCACGTCAAAGATACAACATTGTAGTAGAGGTTAATGAAAACAAAGTGTACCCAGTGAGCAGCGACAAGACAATGTCTGCATCACGTACTGCAGTCAACTGAGCTGAAAATGTTCCAGACCAGCATCCTGAGTAATCTGTGCTACCACTGAGAAACATGCCTCTTCCACTAGTACCCGCTGGGGCACCAAAAACGCAACGATTTACCATACCGGCAGTACAGGTAGTAACTAATAGCGCCACTACCTACCCCACTCAACCCTCTCAACTGCATTTAAGCGGTGACAAGACAAGTCAAGATAGCCGCACAGAGAAAGGGCGTAGGCCGCAGCGGTAAACACTGCCATGGTCTGAAGATCACAGTTGATAGGGTTTACGTAACATAATTTTTTACGGTAGAAATGCTTTTGAGCACGTCGGGGTCACCAATATATTGTGCTCCTGATTTTTGGAAAGTAGACGGATGGGGCATGTCAGGGAACAAATGAGGTCGCAATAATCCTGTTAAATAAAACGTTAAGAGGGTAAGTAGTGGCATGTTCTCAAACCTAGGGGTGGGACAGTGAAGTACGTCATAATATCATTGTTAACCACCCCCCTCCTCCACGGACCAACAGCGAGCGTGTGTATGACGGGGGAGTGTGCCCTGCGTTCGGGCGAGGTCATTAAGGTACATTTTCCAGTAAAAGCACAAACCCCAATTAGAATAACTGTGAGTGAATAACTTAATGTTTCAAATTGCGGAAATTCATTGAAAATTTGTAAGTAGGCAATTATTCCCATTGTTTATTTTGAAAATCCATTTTCGCGTAATATACTGACCTAAGCGGTTCTTGTATGCGATGGGCTTCCGAGGACTACTCTGCAGTTAAATGCCATCATCCAATCCCTGCTGGATTGACGGTTGCCATGAAGCAAACAGGAAGATTATGCGTAATTCAACCTACTAAAATTTGTAAGTAAGTGGTCATGCTACATAAGGAAATTTAAAAGACCCTAATATGTACTCTAACCGTCTTTTTTCAAATAACATACTTTCGAATGCGATACGTCCCACTCATGAGCTGCAAATCATTGGGCATATGTCACTGGAGTCGTTAACCAGGAAAATGTCCAGATGACAGAGATAAAGGGGTGTTGCTTATGGAGCTGCCGTTGTTGGATAGCAGTACATGAACAGCCCCTAAAGTAGTGGCTTTAAGTAAATGCATGGGAAATAAGTTTTTGGGTTAAGACGTTAACCTTAGCGCTAGGAATGGAAAATAAGTAGGCAGAAGTTTGACTTCGGAGCGCACGAAGAGCTTGAAGCGTGTGCTGAATCCGTGGAACGGATGATACTTCAGCCTTAGAAAATGTGAGCAGTTTTACGTTGTTCCTGCATTCGGCGGAGGTTGACAATGTAAATCCACAGATTGAGGCCGGTTATCTGCTTCATACACCGTTACCACACTGACAGATCTTAGCACATAGCAGGTGCTACAGAACTTCAGCTGGAGAATACACCGTATATCATACGGCTGTTTCCCTTTCACAGACGAGTGAAGGTGTAAAATACAGACAAGGTTTAGCACTTATGATACCATGTCTTCCGAGCCATGTAGAAGCATATGTTAATGCAGGATTTTGCTTCCTTTTCAGACGGGCTTGACAGCTGTCATATGAAACAGTTCCCTATGCACACTCTTGAATGCTACTTCCCTTAGAAATCAAGTCTCAGAATACCACTGGAAGCTCGGATTTTATCTGAACACTGATCCGATAAAGTATACTGGGTGTGATGATGTTGGTATCTTGGATCTGATCATGTTCATGGTAAGCGCAGACGAGCAGTGGTGCTAGTTCCCACCTACCGGCTAAGATGGTGGCTGGGGACAGGGAATGTGAACAGATGAGAAGGTGGAGGGTTCAGTGTAGGTTTTGCCCTATGGACAACCTGATGCCCTATAAACAATGCTTTAGGAGGTTGCCAACTGCCGGGATAACTCAGATGGCATGATCAATCCAGCGTGTGGAAGGCTTGTAGGTGGACTGAAGACCCGGCTGCAATGGCCTCTTCCTGCTGACGCCTCTATGGCCTTCCCGCTCAGCTGGGGATCAGAGCCAGGTGTTGTGGCCTGCCTACAGACGTCTCTGGTCCTGTTAGCCAGTTGTGCCCTCTCTCGCGTCTCTCAGTCTTCTTGACTCGGCTCACTTCTGGAAGGAAGGAGTGAGATATATGCGAGGCAAGTGAGATAGGTGCGACGCATGTGCTTGCGTAAGTCACCGCGATTTTCATCAGCTTGCTAAAGCACGCAGTGGCCATCAGAAAAATCCACGGTAAAGCAGGCACATATAGCCAAATGGCGGAGAACAGATTTATTTTCGCTGAAAGCATGCCGCATGTAATTTGGAAATACGAGCAAAGTGAAAAAGGCAGCTCAGTTGATTTCATTATACCGTGGCTATAATGCTCGGCTTACCTTAACTTGTTCTCAGCATGGGCTCGCATTACCGATCGTTCATACTCGCTAAAGTTATGGAAAATAAGAAAAAATGGTAATGATGATGTGACAACTAGACCAATAAGTTTATTGACCTGACATTGTGGATTCTCACTGGAAACCAACTTCAAAGACAGTCTCAAGTAAGGGTAGTGAGGGCAACAGAGAATGCAGTACGTGCAGGCCAACACGCCTACTATAGGTAGCAACACACTTGTGTAGCGCTTTTGTTTCATTTTTTAGAAAACCACTCTCAATTTGTTCAGTATATTCAGTGGGAAAAGAATAAATTTTGCCGAAAAGGATCACAGAGGCACCAAGACACAAAGCCAAAATCCGGGACTACTTAAATCTCTGCTACATGTGGTTGCTGCTCTCTTGGAACGACCTACGAAGCAGTCATCTCCACCCTTTCACACTATTTAACAGGATGCCGTACACTATTCATCGTACATCACTATACTACAAGTAGGAGGCCCGTAGTCGAAGAGACACTACAGTAGGTGCCAGAATTCGTGCAACATATGCGAACAATTGATATTCTTTTGCTAATCGGCGTTGACTTGGGTTATGATACTGATTTTGTTGTTGTCTTTTTAGTAGTTTATTTAGTCATGGTAGGATTCAAGCTTTTTAATCAGCTTCAACCTGACCACTTACAGAACGTATGTATTTAAAAAGTAACTTCTTAAATAGTTTCAGTTTGTATCAGCAATTTTGACTGCCTTCATAAATTCAAATATATTTTATGGAAAAAGTAAACAAAAAATTGTTCTTGTACTCGTTTGGTCGCAAATTATGCCTCCTTTAACGGATTTACTTAAACAACGGGCGTCATTCAGTTTTGAACTTTTTTTCTTATGATTTACTTTTTGACGATTGTGAGGTATTCATTCAGAAAATAGGGTGTCCTTCAATTTATTAATGCTGCCACTACTGTATAAGTCATGCACCATATCTATTGCAACATTTTATGAGAACTATGTGACTTCTTCCTCACACTGTAGGCAAAAGCGTACTTTTCCCAAAATAAGATGTGCAGATTGCGCATTTTGCAAACCTTGAATTCTAAGTTTCAAAATAATTTGGCAATTTAGAAACTTATTTTAAACCGAAAGATGCCCTTTTTTTAAGTTTAACGTTTAAAGAAGGAGTAATCTGCTACCAATCGAGTGCACTTCGCTCACGTCCTGCACACACATATTTGCCCGAAACGCTCTTGGAATTTAAAACACCCGCCCGCGAGCAGTAGGCGACCTTGACCTTTGTGGTGGCGGCCGGCTGCAGCGCACGAACCCATTATGATTTATCGACCGCAGCAGGATATTGATCGGCTGGATTTGGATTCAAATGTGCAATCTGTCTCAGACATCACAACTGCAAGCAACACCATGGTCAACGCACGTGCAGCAAGACTTTTGTCGAATTGTCAAAAGTTATTTCATCGATTACGTAATTTGCCGCGCATCGTTCGCAAGGCCAGCCAGAAACATGGCAATGATGAAAATGGCGGTTTAGAAAGACGATTGGCCAGGGTAAAAGAGCATGCCTAGGCACAGGAAATTACTTGCTGTAAGTCTTTTGAGATGCTTCTTGTCGTGGTGACTTAAATTAAATTGCCATTGCGTCAAAAGGTAATTAAACCTCTGTATCAAATTTATCCACATTTCGCTATGCATTCCTACGAAACACGTACCAGGTAAATAATTGCTTGAATTGTGATTTATTTGGCTAATTAGATAGAAATATTTTCTTGTAGGCTTATGTACCTTCGAAAATTTAAATTCGTGTTTGATTTAGCCGTACAAACTTATCGATACCTTTGACTTCAGGATCCGAGGGAGCACTTAATAAATTTCTCCAGGTTCCAAATTCAGAACTCTGGATACGTATCACCTATCATGTTGTGCTCACTGGAATGAGTTTATTTGTTCACTCCAAGTAAAGACGGCCCCGGGACGAGATCACCGGAAGAGAAAGTAGGATTACCAGCGTCTTCTACGATGCAGACCAAACGCAAGACTAACTGCCGTCAAACTAGGTCAAAGTCCAAACGAGGGGCCAAACAGCGAGCGAAGAAAAATCGATTAACCCACAGCCGACATGAACAGCCAAAACTGATCGATACAGCCAGGTTACGCTTTGTGACTGGAGGGCTGACCGAGCTGTCCGAAACGTCAGCGAACAGTAAAATCATCTCGGTGAGCGCAAAATGGTGGCTGATTAATAAACTTCCCTATCCACATGACGTATCCTGTAAATAATCAGGCTTCGTGGATGTACAGTCGTTTGTCCAGTGTATGAAGTAATGAAAGGTTAACAAAATATGTTGGTCAGTATTTCTGCCGGGCTTCTTCTTCTTCTTCACCCCTCTTCTTCTAACTTCAATTAATGCCAAATTGAATATAGTCTTTTTTATATTAATTCACCTCTTGCTGTATCCTAATGAAAGGCCAGCAGTTAGACTCATTGAAATTGATATGTAAATTGTTTAATAAAAAGGAGCATGTTTGTTTCGCCTTTTGTATTTTTGCAGAGCTTTAATCCTTTTTAAGTTACCCGTATATACACGTTGATACCATTCGAATACATATTGAATCAACTGTTCTATCCAAACGACCGTGTAAGTGTTAAGATGCATGACCGATGCATATCGCAAGGGAAAATTTACAAAAGGCATAGGTTATAATTTATGCTGGACAGCTATGTGTATCAATAATTAAAATTTCTTTATTTTTTCTCCTACTGCTCCTCCTCAATTCAATTAAGGCAAATAAGTCAAGGTGACGAAGATCGAAGAGATGGAGCCGTGGGAGATTTTCCAGCCCAGGCTTCATAGTATGCCTATTAGGCAATCAAAAGTGCCTATAAGGTGTACTTTCTGGGAATATGAATGGCCAAACCTCAGTTCTGAGGCCAGCCTTCTTAAAGAGGGCACATCAGCAACTGTATGGATTTAAACGCCGATGTTGAATTTCCTCAGAATGCTGTCCCATGCATATTGGGGAACCAAATGAGTACAAATATCCATTTATTGGCTTACCGCAAAGCCTGGCGCATGATATTGCAAACGATTTGTGTTTCTACTGTGTGCCACCAGAGAAAAAAGGTTGAATTTAGACACACTGGCATAGCGGAAAAATTGCAGCTAACGGGAGGCCAATCCGTGCCTTAATTGCAGTTTAATTTAAGTCGCCGTGTCAAAAAAGATCTCAAATGATTGAGAGCAGCTACTTTTCTGTGCATAGCTATATTTCCGCCCCTTGGATCCTCTTTGCTCTTAGCCATCATTCTCGTCATAACCACGTCTTTGGCTGGCCTTCCGTAAGATTAACGGTAATTGGAGTATTCGATGGAGAACTGTTGGCAGTTAGACAGACGCCTGGCTGCATGTGCTACTATGTGGCGCCCGAGAAAGGAAAACGGAAAATTGGTTCGCCTGCATACCGCTTAAATTACATCTATCTACAATATAATCGGTTTATGGGTGAAGGTCACTTTTCTGGTGCAGGTGAGGGTTACGTTATGGTGTAGGGCTATGATGAAGATTACAGTGAAAGT
>JAYGXS010000010.1:14793925-14805378 GCA_036362985.1 Ligula intestinalis
AGGGTTACGTTATGGTGTAGGGCTATGATGAAGATTACAGTGAAAGTGAGGCTTTGCGTTTGGTTTAGATATAGAGTGCAATATTTATTTATCTGTCCTTTATAGTTGTCACCTCAAGCACAAACTGAGAAGGGGGTGGATCTTTTATCACTCGCAGTCATGGCGGCCATAGATGCGACCACGACGGCCAAATGCTCAATTTAAACGCTGTAATCCAAGAGAAGAAAACCTTTGGATCTGTAGACTATCCCGATCCTGGCCGCTGTAGTTCACTCCACTAACATTTGACAATCGAATACGGCTTCGTGTTTGCAGTTGCTCCGAAATAAATGCATGTGTTCGTTAAAATGCAAACGTCTTTCAGTTTTGTGAAATAATGCAGTGAACGGCCAACCTAACATTGACATGCCCCGTGGTCGAATGACCAGATACACTTGGCTTTAAAACCTCTAGATGAAAAGACGTTGTTAGCATTCCACGCTGTATGGTTCAATGGCATCTCACACTGGTCACAACTCCGATTTTAGACGTACTTGGCCAACGATGTTGTTGGTGTCAACGCGGGGCAACTATTAAGAATGGAGGGGGAAGTTTGGTGTTCAGGAGAAAAGTGTTTTCTGAGATTGCATTTAGGAATTTAATAATAAAATGTGCTTGTCTCTTGGAACCTGAGCAGACACTCAATATGAAGCCTGTCATGTGCGGAGACGGACACTGGAAGTCAGTCTCTCCGGTATCAACACAGGACGCGCAGGTTACCGCAGAACCTATTATTAATGTCATCGAAGCGGAGAATTATTTGATGCTTAAGTTTTCCCGGTAGCAGAACTTGAATGGTATTTCGACGTTTCGCGATGTAGAATGCTGATACATGCCTGATACAAATGTGCCCTATCAGATAAATGAACCGCGTCCATTCTAGTAACGAATTAAAAGATAACTGTCTACTTTTTCATCCACTTTAATGCTCCACCCCAGATATTGTGCCTCTACCCTGCATCATTCCATTTCAGACAGAAGAGGAGGAAATGGGCACCAAATTAGTTCATGGTAAGAAAGCCACTCAATATTTGGGCACTTTGTTGGACACAGCATTTGGCGCGCCGATTGAGTCACAGGAACGAAATCTACGGCAGCCTGTAAGTAATCCCAACTTGCTTATGAATTGCATACTCCAAACATCGTAAGCAATATGAGGAAATACTGATTCAGTAGATACGAAAACTGGAGCGTTTGCCACAAATTGGTGCTGATTGCGAGCTTAACAGCATCAAGTACTATTGCGTCTAGTAAATATGTACCTGTGACTCGAGTGGAAAATATTTTCCTTATGTAAGCATCCATTCCTTATCGCAGAAGCGGACTAATGCACTGCCACATATGCACTGCCACTGCCACTAGACTGGGTGGCGACTGAAATATCCGTCCTCTTCCTTGTTCCATGTCAGACCGTAGAGGAAAAATGGTGCATCATATCAGGTCTTTAGAAGCTATTGGTCTTTTGGAGTCCGAGCTGGCGCTTTATATAAAGCATGACATGTGCGGAGACTGGCACTGGAAGTCAGCTTTTCCGCTTTTAACACCGGACACGAGGGCCACCGCAGAACGTACTTGCAATGCCATGGAAGCGAAGACTTATTTGACGCGTTGTAGAACTGAAGTTATTCTGCAACACTAAACGATGTAGAATGTTAAGCATGATAGGTGCCGCAAAACGTCGCACTAGATGTCCGAACCGGCCTTTGCTTCTTGTTAATCTTTTCTCATAACTAGGGATGGAGAGATTTTGTTTCCCTCAAAATGCCCGTTGCAAGCTTTCCTCTTCATAGAAACCGGACCGAGTCATTTTGCAACAGCTTGGATGGCGAATGAAAAATCTGTCCCCTTTTCCGTTCACTATGACCCTTCAGCGCAGACATTGCGGCGACTGAGATATGACTGTGTTCCTCATCCCTGCATCTTTCCATTTAGGACTGAAGAGCAGGAAAGGGGCAGCGAAGTATGCCACAAAGTGCCAGATGATCGGGCGGAATACTCACTTTGTGGCAATGTGATTGGGGCAGTTTTCGGCGCACCAATTGAATTCTAGGAACAAAGCCTTCAGCAGCCAGATAGTAATTTTAACTTGCTTATCAATTGCATACTCCAAACAATGAGTATGATATGCTGATATAATATGCTGATTGCAAGCCTCACAGTATAAACTGGTTCCGTATTTTAGGGCGTTCCGCATGTCTTGGCGGTATTGATTCAAAAACAAGAAGCCCTTGGAATTGGCTCTGCTTGCCTGTACAGCGATTCGCCGATGTCCCTCAAAAAATGCACATGATCAACACAGTGAGTTAATATGACACTTTATATCCCCTTTATCAAGTCCTGCTTAACTTTATTACACTGGCATCCTTTAAAAGTGATCTAAACAGTAAATTTATCAAATTTTAGTACCTTCTCGACGACCTCATCAGGATGCGTCTAGACATTTTTAAGGACCCTGGTGACCTAGCGGCTTTGATCCTTCGCTACGTTGAGCTTCTACCCCACAGACTCATTGAGGGCATCGGTAAGTAATTATCTCCTGTCATCAGTTAACGTTATTTACTAGAAGCTTTCAAAAGCAAAGTATTAGTAGTCTGCTTGGCTTCCTCGCTAAAGAAAGCCTATTCTCCTTGCTCATTGTACTAACGGTATACTTTATTGGTGAGCAGGTGTATGTCTAGTCTATCGAGGCTTGGTTAATCCTTCTAAGGTTTAATCGTCACGGCTGCGATCTTCCGGCTAGGTTTCTTAGGAGATGACAGAAGTCTTGGGAAAGCTAGATTCCTAGGAAGATATTATTCGGTACAGATGGAAAATAGAAAAGAAAGCAGAAAACTAACTACCAGAGGACCACACAACTGCAAGACAACAGACGGCACCTGCAGTAAGGTCTGCTCTGCATTCTTCACATGAGGTTCTGTGTGATTCCACCTGTTATTGGCTGTTACTGAGGCCGGAAGCAGCAAGCTTTCCTAAAGTGTACTCCAACTTCAGCTAGTCACTGCAAGTCTGTCTGCCAACTGTTCATCTCTTTGTTTAAATTCGCAGAAGTCTGGAGGTCGTCGCTGTTACCATTGGCAAAAGACGGTTGTATCCCTGATACAACGGTGAACCTTGACCTGGAGTATAGAGAGGACGCAACTTGCGTGGTAGGTTGTAAAAAATATGCTTGCACGCTTGTATATGTGTGGTTCATTTTACCACCAAAAGCAAAACATGTATTTTTCGACCTCTCTAGTGCTGTACAGATTTTCGATGCTCCGGCAACCTCGTTACAGTTCAAGGCATTATCGTCGACAACTTCAGTGCCCTCGACCACCTCTTCCGTCATTTTCACAGGGTCTGGAAGGCGTTAGCCGACCAGTGCTCCCCAGAGGAAATGGTCCACCTGTTAAATCTCCCGTCTCGTACGGTGTGTGGGCAAACGGAGGAGGAAGTTATGCAGGTAAGATCATTTTACGGCTACTATTGCGGATCTAGCTTCAAACAGGGCTTGTCTGCCTCCCCATTATTGAGTATTCCTCTTACCTATTTACAGGTGGTGTTCGATTTCATCATTGAATGGCCCCATCCCAGTCAGCTAATTATTGAGGGTCTGCAAGACGTCCTGCTGGCGGCGACTCTGGATCCATGAGGTGAGATTTTTGGAATTGAATGTTGCATGCACTACGCTTTGAAAAATACTTTTAATCTGTGACACCAAATTCGCACTCAGCTCCGCTATTAGTGTGAACCATTGGTATAAAATGATAAAGGCAATTTGTGATCAGTTTACTAATGATGCTAATGAATATTCATTTTTAATCAACTGCCCCACTTATCGTCGCTTACTTGCAATTATACTCCTGAAGGCGTACTTTTACGTGAAAAGATTTTACCAAAAGCTTCAGGAACAATTGCATGTTTTCGTCCTTTCATTCGACTAGTGCTCTGACCTTCCTCACTGAACTTTTCGTCGATCTTCTCTTCATGCCATCTCGCAATTACCTAGACAAGTCCAAACAGATAACCAGATCAAGGACTGTCTGAGAGAAGGAATACCTTGCAAAACGACATCGAGGAAGGTGATAACAGCAAAGCTGCTACCAGATCTACCGATAACCTGATAAGAATGTTGAAATTCCTGAAGATTCACCTCCTATAAACTTGATTCCTCAGATGCAAATTGCTGATTAAACTATTCGTTTTTCAATCAAACTGTTAAAAACCAGTGTTCTGTTTTTGTTGACGTTCTAAAGATTAAAGTGTTTCAATAAAATTCACTCGTTTTCTACTTTCGTCTGTGCCACTGGAGATGTATTGGTTCGGTAATGACAGTTCGATGCGTACCGCACGCGATCTGGTCTGCAAAAAATGAACCACGACATATACCATCTTCGACAGTCGTCCGATTTCTGACGTGTACTTATCGTTCCAAAATACCTATAAGGACGGTTCATGCGACATTCGTAGAGGAGAATGTCATAAGGGTCTACTGCAGGGGTCGGGAACGTATGGCTCGCGAGCTAGGTAAGCCTCTAATGACGATTGCATCTGCTTTCTCAAATAAAGTTGGCATTGGAAACGTTTTCAGCATAGTTGTTGCGAAAATTACCATTTGATAATTCAGAACACAATGTTGGCAAGCGAACGCTTTCAGTAACTTCTCATCAGGCCAAACAGTTACAAAAGAGGTTTGAATTTTAAAAATCGATAGTTTGTCGTTCTTTACATGCAGGGTCCAATCAGAGCGTGGAACTGTGCAGCCCTTTAGGTAATCGCTGGCCATGCCAAGTTGGGGGCTGGCACGAGATTCTTTTGTGCACACAAAACCGGTTTTCTTAATCGCATTGCGGTTGCTTCTGCTGTTGCCAGCAGACGTTGACCCAGAGACTTTGAGTAGTTTGGTGGGACTTTGTAAATTACCTAAAAGGCTTCGCTTGGGTCCACACGATGTCCGGTGTCAACCATGTGTGCCAGGATAGAACTGTTTATGCTTTTGGTCTCGCCTTTGGCTAGCCATGCCAAGAGGTGTTCCCGTATTCTTTTAGATAAGCACATACTCGTGCGACCGATATAACCAGCTCCACAGGAGCAAGTAAATGAGTAGATGCACATGGAAGTAGTCTGAGTTGGCAGCGTATCCTTACCCTTACCATGCAGTATCTGGTTGGTTGAAAATAACACCTAATTTTTTGATGCTGGGAAGGTTTGTGCTACGGTTTGCTTGAGGCGTCTGCTTAAGAGTTCGCTTGCTGCATCCCCTTGAAAAGGGACTCTGAGGAATAGCGTCTTCCATTCCACCGGGGATGTGGTGGGCTTTGTTCCTTTCTCCATCATATTCTTTATGATGAATCTGTCTGGATATCCGTTCTCTCGAAGCACGTCCTGGAGTTTCTGGAGCTCCATTTCAATAGTGTCAGCTGAGCAGATTTTTCTGGCTCTTTGCGTTAAGAAGCGGACTAAGTTACGCTTCTGTTGGATTGGTACAAAACTGTTAAAGTTTATATACTGTCCGGACTAGGTTTTCTTTCGGTAAACGCTCCTTCGGATGCTACCGTCAGGTCTTCGACTTTGGAGGACATCCAAGAAAGCAAGCGAACCTGCCGTCTCCACCTCCAAGGTGAATTTAATGGAGGGGTGTGCTTGATTAACAGTATGTAGAAGTGCAGTTGCATCAGTATCTACTGGGGTGATGGCGACGATATCATTGAAATATCGGCCATAGTGTTTTAACTCATGGATCTGCTTGTGGAGTTATAAATTTGCCAGTTTGCCCATGCAGATGTTGGCCAAGAGAGGCCCGAAAGGCGAGATCATAGCAAGGCCGTCTATTTGTCTGTATAGTTGGTTGTCAAAAAAGAATTGCACATTTAATGTGCATTTGAGTAATAGTTCCCTAAATATGTCAGATGGTATTCCTACGTCTATTTTATTTGCCACTACGAAGTTGCAGATTCAGTTGACTGTTTCTGTTACTGGAACGTTTGAAAACAGGGATGAGACGTCTAGGTAGATCATCATCATGCCGTTTCAGTTCATGTGCTTGATGCCATCGATAAATTGGAACGTATCTTGATAGCTATTTGGTGCCGGCTGTTGCTGTATGGGCTTGAGTTTCTCTGCCAACCACTTCGCTATTGCATGTGCGGCAAGTTTCTCATGTATAAAATCGGGCGAACTGGCAGCCCATTCGTGTGGATCTTAAGTAGACCATATAAACGGGGAATGTGCGTACCTACTTGTTGCAAATGTTCGAGGTCTCGGTCACTTGGAAATCCTGCCTTGTGTAGTCTTCTTAAGCATCCGGTCAGGTGTACCTCTACTTCATCCGTACAATCTTTTTCTTTGCCGATCTTCTTAAATTTTGTCGGATCTGATAGTATGGTCTGCATTTTGGAAACGTAGTCTGATCTGTTCATTAGAACGACGCCTGTTCCTTTGTCTGGTTTAGCAACCAACATCTCCTTGTTTGCTCTCAGTTGCTTTAACTTGTCTAGGTGTGCTATTGCTGTCGTCAAAGATATTCAGGAGGGCAAACTGAATACAAGACCTTGTTAGACAATATTATCACGGCCTTAATAAGTTCGCATCAGAAGTTGTCAGATGAAGTTGCAGCGTGCGCCTCTCGTCAGATGAAGACGCATTATAAAAAGGAGGCAATAAATGGCTAAGTGACACCACCGCGCCTGAACTGCACCCTCTTCTGTTTCACGGGTCGGCAGGACCACTTTAAACCATTTCGTCGACAGACTGGACGAATGCTTGGTTTGCGCATACATGAACATAAGGAGGCTCTCAGACGGGGTGGTGTATTGTCGTAAGTGGCGGACCAAAACTATACGATGGGCCACGAATTCAATTTGGCAGCGACAAAGATAGTTGCCCACGCTGGTATCAAAACAGGACGAGAACTAACTGTAGCCCTGGCCCTGGATGATCACTCAGTCAACCGGCCTTCCGAGCTGGTGCCCGCATACGTAGCCTTTCGTAGGCATTTACGCAGGACCGACACTGGTGATTTGCGAGTTTACTCCCAAACTATACTTTCGCCCCCTTCATTCCCCCATAACATTTGATTGGTTCCTACCCCTTATAATTGTTGCTCGCTTTTCGTTGACGGTTGATTTCTGACAAAGGACTCCTACCAGAGCCCGAAAGCTAAGAATAATTTAATAACGACCATTGTTTCTGTAAAACAATGCTTGGAATAGGGGTATATGAGGTGACCTACTTAAACTACTAGGGTATTAATTTGAAAACAAAATTGGAAGTCAAGCTCATGGCAAAACGCCGAAATGCATCTTTCAACTGTATACTTAATAAAAGTCTTGCCTGTATCTGTGTAGACATCCATTATCATTGGTGGATGGCAGCTGTTTTTGCGTTTTGCGCGCTTTTCGCGCGCCCGTCTGTACGTCGATCACACAGGGAAACAGTACCGGCGTCACTGTGTCTGTGTTTGTCCCCTTTATCATTGATGGTAGGCAGCTGTTTCAGACTCGCGATTGACACCTGACTTCGCAGCTGGATGTGAATCTTCCACTGAGGGTAAGTGGGAGTGGGGAAGGGGTTTCATACTCGCTAACCTAAACCCCTTGACCTACTATCACTTGGACCCCCCTCCTTTTCTTACGCGTTTATTGTCGCGGGCTAGCTCTTAGATTAGATTGAATAGCCTACCACATAAATTACAATCAAACCCTTACAAACAATCATTTTGGACAACAGTGATGCCGTCAGAAATGTTCTGCACACAAATGACTCGACAAACGATGATGGGCCGGTGACTGAAGGTAACTTACTTCTTTTCTACCTTTTGTTATTCTGTTCAAAATAATAACCTATTTATAGGCTCCACCTCATTAGGTAGAAAAGGAATTAGAGCAGCCACGAGAACACAAGTTCAGACTATGGAACAGAAGATATTTGCAAATGTTAATAGACGTTCGCAAGAAACACATGCAGAAAGACGGCTTCGCCTAGAGACTAATGCTATGCGTCAGCGATACCGACGCTCCAAATAAACCGAAGAGCAAAGGCTGCAAAGATTACACGAAAATACGATTGACCATCAAACTAATCACTCCCAAGAAACCGAAGAGCAAAGGCTCCAGCGAAGGCACGAAGACGTGATTCGCCATCAAACTAATCGCTCCCAAAAAACTGAAGTCCAAACTCTGCAAAGAAGAGAAATAGGTAGGATTAGAGACTCGCAACGTCGGAAAAACGATTTACCTAGACGTATATGTGCACGTCTGGCTATGCAAGCATCACAAAGAGCGGATTGACGACCCACCGATGCTGAAAACTCAAGTTCACAACCACTTCACATACGGTTTGGCGACTCTGGCCCGTGAATTGTTTCCATGAATGCTCATGTGTTGGAACAAAGCCTCACTCAATTACAACCCACGTCTTGGTTATACGGGAGATGCAAATGTTTCGATTTGGAAGATTGTGGAAGTTTGCGGGCATTGTCAGACGAAAAAAATGGACTGGTTAAACAAACGGCATGTACTGTTCCAACGGCAAAGTTCTCCTGCATAACTTCCCTTGTCCACCAGAAATACTCCAAACATTGCTTGCTGGTGATACCGACGACTCGAAAAATTATCTCTCAAACATTAGAAAACACAACGGGGCGTTTCAAATGACCTCTTTTGGTGCCAGCATTGTTCATGAGGTTGCATTGATTCCAACCTGCAAGGTGGAAGGCCACGTTTGCCACCGCATTGGATCGTTACTACCTCCTCCTGATGGCGAGCCGAAAAATCTACAGGTAAACTTCGTAGAAGAAACCAACCTGCAGGCTCGAAGCCGATCTTGATTGAACCCAGACTTTAAGCATCACATAATATTGTCCCTGCAAGACATTCTACACCAACGCAACAGCTACGTTAACAGTGTCAAGTCCGCCTTGGAGAGGCACGCTTCCATTTACTTCACTTTCGTCATATATGCCGATAAAAGTCCTCATGGAGAACCTCAACGAAGATTTAATGCTCCCACATGTAACAAGGTGGCCGTCATCATGTCAGAAACACAGCCTGGCAGCAGGGATACTGTCTTGAGAAGGAGAGACGATATACTGCGAAGGATATATGAGACACACCGTTCATATGGCGCTTTGCAATACCCTCTCATGACTGTTAATGGTAAAGATGGTTACCAGTTCCGGATACTTCAAATAGGCATCCATAAAACAGTCAGTTGCAAATCCTTCTACTCATATCACTTTATGATTCGAGAACGATTTTACAACCTACTTTGTCGATTCAAAACGTTGTTCCTTCAATTTGCTCTTGATATCTTTGCCAAAATGGAAACAGAGCGACTTTTCCATTTTTGCACACACCAGAAAGAACATCGCGTGGACAACTACATCCACCCTGGAGGAGATATCCTTACTGATGTTGGTGATAATGCTGGTCGCGGTCAACTTTTTATCTTGCCGTCAAGCCACACTGGGTCTCCTCATTATATGCATAAGAAAACTCAAGATGCGCTGGTTTATGTCAGATATTTTGGACACACTGATCTATTCCTTACGTTAACCTGCAACCCATCATAGCCTGTAATTACTGATGAGCTGCTCCCCGGCCAAATGCCAAAGGATCGCCATGATTTGTCCGCGCGGGTATTCCAGCTTGAATTGAAAACCATGATCAAATGCATCACAAAATTCAAAATTTTCGTTGAAGTTCAGTGTCATATGTACATTATAGAATGGCAAAAGTGAGGACTGCCTTACGCTCACATTTTGGTTGGGCTAAAGGAAAAACTGCACTGTTCTGATGTCGAAAAATTCATCTGCGCAGAGTTGCCTGACCGGTCCGTTGACCCTGTTCTGCTTGAAACGATCAAAACTCAAATGGTGCATGACCCATGTGGTCAGAAAAATACCAACAGTTCTTGCATGAAGGATGGTAAATGTACCAGGATATATGCCAAGCGATTCCTAGGTACACCTCAGACTGATGGCGATGGTTACCCTTTCTACAGAAGGCGACAACATGAGATTGGCGGATTCGAAGCAGTAATCAACGAAAGGCAAACCGGTGGCGTATAAAAATAGCTGGCGGGAGAAATCAAGATGAACGTTGGATCGCACGATGGGACTTTCATGCAAGTAAGCCAAGGCGTAACTTACGCACCACGTAACAGGCAAGCGGTTCAGCAAAAATCGGCAGGCTGCTTCGAAAGATCATAGTTTACACAAAGAAGGAAACATTGAGATCAACAGAGAGGGCAGTGCATTGAGAATACTGTTAAACTTATTTTAAGCTTATTTAACAACTCTGGAGAAATTGAGAGGAAGGTATCACTTGCCATAACAAAACACTCCACGTAGAAAATAAAGCATTGTAGTAGAGAGGTTTATGAAAACAAAGTGTACCCAGTGAGCAGCGACAAGACTATGTCTGCATCATGAACTGCAGTCCATCGCGCTGGCTCCAGGCCAGCATCCTGAGTAAACTGCGCTACCGCTGCGCTACCGCTCAGAAACTTGGCTCTTCCACTAGTACCCGTTGGGGCACTCAATAACGTAACGATTTACCATACCGACAGTAAACGTACTAACTGTTAGATATACCATTTAGGCCTGGATTTCGGAAAATTTAAGCCACACACAGTAAAGGTACTATGCATATCTAATGTAAGTTACCCAAGCATTCCTTAGGTAACGCATGTTGTTCAAAACGATTTATGGATCCATTATGTGACTACCGAAAAAAGAAAAGCAGAAAATCAGATCACCTGTAATATCGGTAAGATTGCAAAGATAGAGAGATTAAGCGGTTGAAGGTCACTGCCCTGGCGCAGTTAACGGTTATGTTAAGGTGAACGCGTATGCTGGAAAGTAGGGAAAAGGAAACGCTAAGCATTTTGATTGCATACAGAGCAGAAGAGTTGCGAAAGCAATGGTTACATAATTTAAAGAAGTAAAGTTCACGCAATGTTAATGATGATGCTAATGATGGTGACGAGGACGATGCTGATAACGATAATGATGATGATGATGATGATGATTATGTTGATAAAGATGATGATGATGATGATGATAATGATGATCATTATGATGATGGAGATGATGTTGACTACGACGATGATGACGAGGATTATAATAATTATGATGATGAGGATGTACATGTTTTAGACTGTTCTTGGATAACGTATGATAAAGGATTCCTGAGGGAATCCGAAACGTCAGGATAATAAAATCCTTGGACCGTTGACCGCATCTTCTTCTTCTGATAATAATGATGATGATGACGGTGAATCTCGATGATTATTATGAGATTGATGATGGTAGTGGTGTTGACGGTGGTGATGATGATGATGAGAATGATGGTGATGGTGATGATGGTGACAACGAAGATGATGATGATGATGATGATGATGATGATGATGATGATGATGATGATGATGATGAT
>JAYGXS010000010.1:14805478-14873356 GCA_036362985.1 Ligula intestinalis
TTCCACCTGTACAGAATAATGTCTTCTTAAGAATCTAGCTTTCCCAAGACTTCTGTCATCCCCTAAGAAACCTAGCCGGAAGATCGCTGCCGTAATGATTAAACCTTAGAAGCATTAACCAAGCCTCCAGAGACTAAACATACACTTGCTCACCAATAAAGTATACCGTTAGTACAACGAGCAAGGTGAGTAGGCTTTCTTTAGCAAGGAAGCCAAGCAGACTACTAAAACTTTGCTTTTGAAAGCTTCTAGTAAATAACGTTAACTGATGACAGGAGATAATTACTTACCGATGCCTTCAATGAGTCTCTGGGGCAGAAGCTCAACGAAGCGAAGGATCAAAGCCGCTAGGTCGCCAGGTTCCCTAAAAATGTCTGGACGCATCCTCATGAGGTCGTCGATAGGGTACTAAAATTTTTTAAATTAACTGTATTCATCACTTTGAAAGGATGTCAGTGTAATACAGTTAAGCAGGCCTTGAGAAAGGGGAAATGAAGTGTCATATTAACTCACTGTGTTGATCAGGTGCATTTTTGTATATAGGCTGAGAGACATCGGCGAATTGCTTTACAGGCCAGCAGAGCTAATTCCAAAGGCTTCTAGTTTTTGAATCAATACCGCCAAGACATGCGGAACGCCCTAAAATACGGAACCAGTTTATACTGTGAGGCTTGCAATCAGCATATCATCTCATTGCTTACGATGTTTGGAGTATTCAATTGATAAGCAAGTTGAAATTACTTACTGGCTGCTGAAGGCTTTGTTCCTGGAATTCAATTGGTGCGCCGAAAACTGCCCCCATCACATTGCCACAAAGTAAGTTTTACACCCGATCATCTGGTACTTTGTGACATAATTCGGTGCCCCTTTCCTGCTCTTCAGTCTGAAATGGAAAGATGCAGGGATGAGGAACACAGTCATATCTCAGTCGCCGCAATGTCTGCACTGAAGGGTCATAGTGAACGAAAAAGTGGACAGATTTTTCATTCGCCACCCAAGCTGTCTCAAAATGACGCAGTCCAGTTTCTTTGAGGAGGAAAACTTGCATCAGGCATTTTGAGGGAAACAAAACCTCTCCAAACAGAGGTACAAGAACAGATTAACTAGAAGCAATGGCCGTTTCTGACATCTAGTGCGACGTCTTGCGGCGCCTATCATTCTTAGCATTCTGCATCGTTTAATGTTGCAGAACAACTTCAGTTTTACTACGCGTCAAATAAGTCTCCGCTTCCATGGCATTGGTAATACGTTCTGCGGTGGCCCTCGCATCCGGTGTTAATAGCGGAAAGGCTGACTTCCAGTGCCAGTCTCCACACATGTCATGCTTAACATTTAGTGCAACAACAGCTTCTCTCGACCTAATATCATGCACCCTTCCTCCTCTACGGTCTGACATGGAATGATCCAGGGAGGAGACTTAAGGAACAAGAAAGAGGATAGATATTTCAGTCGCCACCCAGTCTATTACAAAACGATATAGTGTCAGTGCATTAGTCTGTTTCTGCGATAATAAATATTTGTATCTTAAACGCTTACATAAAGAAAATATTTTCAACTCGAGAAACAGGTACACATTAACTAGACGCAATAGTTCTTGATACTGTTAAGCTCGCAATCTGCACAAATTTGAGGGAAACGCTCCAGTTTTCTTATCTACTGAATCAGTATTTCCTCATATTGCTTACGATGTTTGGAGTATGCAATTCATAAGCAAGTTAGGATTTCTAACAGGCTGCCGTAGATTTCGTTCCTGTGACGTCATTTGGTGTTAATCATGTCTTGCATTCTACATCGCTGAACGTCGAAAGAACCTTTAAGTTCTATACCTTAGAACACTATTCACCGCGTCAGCGACTTACACATCAAATAATTCTCCGTTTCGATGACATTAATAATACGTGCTGCCGTGGCCCGCGCGTCCTGTGTTGAAAGCGGAGAGACTAGCTTCCAATGTCCGTCTCCGCACATGCTAGGCTTCCTATTGAGTGTCTGCTCGGACTTCAAGAGACCAACAGATTCTATTATAAAGTTCCTAAATGCAATCTCAGAAAACCGTTTTCTCCTGAACACCAAACTACACCCTCCATTCTAAATAGCTGCCCCGCGTTTACAACAACATCTCTGACCGAGTTCATCTAAAATCGGTGTTTTGACCACTATGAGATGCACGTGAACTATACAGCGTGGAATGCGAACAAGGTCTTCTCATCTGGAGGTTTTAAAGCCAAGTGTATCGGGTCATTCGAGCATGGGGTATGTCAAGATTAGGTAAGTCATTCACTGCATTATTTCACAAAACGGACAGACGTTTGTATTTTAACGAATGCGTGCAATTAATCCGGACCAAATGCAAACACGAGGCCGTATTCAATTCTCAAATGTTATTGGAGTGAACTACAGCGGCCAGGATCGGGATAGTCTACAGATCCAAAGGTTATCTTCTCTTGGAGTACAGCGTTTGAATTGAGCATTTGGCCGGCGTGGTCGCATCTATGGCCACCAAGACTGCAAGCGATAAAAGATCCACCCTCCTCCTCAATAAGTGCTTGAGGTGACAACACTAAACGGCAGATCAATAAATATGCCGCTCTATATCTAAAGCAAACGCTAAGCCTTACTTTCACTCTAATCTTCATCATAGCCGTACACCATAACTTAACCCCAAATGCCCCAGAACAGTGACATTCACCCATTTACCGAAATGGGAAATGCCAAAATACTGAGGTAAGTGATATCTTTAAACCAAGCTTTGCGATAAGCACCATAAGAAACCAGCCGAAGTAATGATTTCAGTTCGGAAAAAATATTAAAAAATGTGTAAGAAGAATCTCCGTTCAACGAGAAGATAAATGGATATATGTACTCACTTGGTTCCCCAATATGCATGGGACAGCAATCTGAGGGAATTCAACATCTGCGTTTTAATCCATTCAGTTTGCTGATGTGCCCTCGTTAAAGAGGCTGGCCTCAGAACTGAGTTTCGGCCATTAATAGTACCAGAAAGTACACCTTATAGGCACACTTGATTGCCTAATAGGCTAACTATGAAGCCTTGGCTCAAAAATCTCCCACGGCTCCATCTCTTTCATATTCGTCACCTTTACCAATTTGCCTTAATTTAATTGAGGAGAAGCAGTAGGAGAAAAAATCAAGAAATGTTAATTATTGATACACATAGCTGTCCAGCATAAATTATAACCTATGCCTTTTGTAAATTTTCCATTGCGATATAACTCGGTCATGCGCCCAAACACTCACACGGTCGTTTGGATCGAACAGTTGATTAAATATTTATTCGAATGGTATCATCGTGTTAATACGGGTAACTTAAAAAAGATTACAGCTCTGCGAAAATTCATAAGGCGAAACAAACATGCTTTTTTCTATTAAACTATGTATATTCCAAGTTAAATTAGTCTAACTGGTGCGTCTTTCATAAGGATACAGCAGGAGGTAGATTAATATAAAAAGACTATATTCCACTTTGAATTAATAAAATTTAGAATACGAAAGATGAAGAAGACCATGCCCGGCAGCAAAACTAACCAACATATTTTGTTAACCTTTCATTACGACATACATTGGACAAACGATTGTTCATCCACGAAGCCGGATTTTTTACAGGATACGTCGTGTGGATAGGGAATTTAATTAATCAGCCACCATTTTGCGCTCACAGAGATTAGTTTACTGTTCGCTGACGTTTCGTACAGCTTTGTAAGCCCTCCAGTGACAACGCGTAAACTGACTTTATCGATCAGTTGTGGCTGTTCTTCGCTCGCTGTTTGGCCCCTCGTGTGGATTTTAGCCTAATTTGACGGCACTGAGTGTTGCCTTTGGTCTGCATCGTGGAAGACGCTGTTAATCCAACTTTCTCTTCTGGCGATCTCTTCCCGGGGCATCTTTACTTGGAGTGAACAAATAAACTCATTATAGTGAGCACAACCTGATAGCTGATATATACCCGGAGTCCTGACTTTAGAAACTAGAGAAATTTACTTACTGCTCCCTTGGATGCTGACGTCAAAGGTATCGATAAGTTTATTCGGCTCCCAGCGGCCGCAGGAAGCAACTTCGAATAATTTTTTATTTTACACTTACTCCTTAAAGTTTCTTTCCCTGTCTATCCTATTTCCCCACCTCACAAAACTCTATAACCACCGTTTTCGCAGGACAAATGTTGGGAGTAGGGGTATATGAGTGGGGCTTCATAAGTTACTATTGCCCCTGCTCTACCAAGGAAACTCCTGCCAAGAATCTACCTTTTCCAAGGTACATAAGCTTACACGAACATATTACTATCTAATTAGCCAAATTAATCACAATTCAAGTAATCATCTGCCTGATGCGTGTTTCATAGGAATGCATAACAAAATTTGGATAAATTCGATAAAGAGGTTAATTTCCCTTTTGCCCTGATGACACTTTAATTTAAGTCAACACGACAAGAAGCATCTCGAAAGACTTACATCAGGTAATTTCCTGTGCGTACGCATGCTTTTTCCTTTGGCCAATTGTCTTCCTAAACCACCATTCTCATCATTGCCGTGTTTTTGGCTGGCCTTACGAAGGATGCGCGGCAAATGACGCAATCGACGAAAGAAATTTTGGCAATTCTACAAAAGTCTTGCTGCACGTGCGGTGACCATGGTGTTGCTTGCAGTTGTGATGTCTAAGACAGATTGCACATTTGAATCCGAAACATGCCGATCGATATCCTGCTGCGGTCAATAAGTCATGGTGACTTCGTGCGCTGCGGCCGGCCGGCCGCTATCGCAAAGGTCAAGGCCGTCTTCTACTCGTAGGCGGTCGTTTGAAATTCCAAGAGCGTTTCGGGCACGTTCTTGTGTGCAGGACGTGAGCAAAATGCACTCGATTGGTTGCAAGGTACGCCTTCTTTAAACTTTATACTTAAAGAAAGGGCGTCTTTCAAGTTTTAAAATCGTTTCTGCATTGCCATATTATTTTAAAACCTACTAGGATTCAAGGTTTTCAAAATGCACACTGTTTACATCCCGTTTAAGGAAAAGTACGTTTTCGCCTACAATTTGAGGAAAAAGTCGCATAGTTCCCATAAAATGTTGCAATAGATATGGTGCATGCTTTATACAGTAGAGGCAGCATTCATAAATTGAAGGACACGATGTTTTATGAATGAACACCTTACAATCGCCAGAAAACTCATAATACGAAAACAAATTTAAAACTGAATAATACCCTTTTTTAAGCATAACCATTAAGAAGGCATAATTGGCGTCCAAACGAGTACAAGAACAATTTTTTCGTGTCCTTATGCCATTAAATATATTTTAATTTATAAAGGCAGTCCAAATCAATGATAAAAACGCATTCTATTTAAGAAGTTACTTTTTCAGTACCATTTTGTTAGTGCTCAGTACAAAGATCATTATAAAGCCCGCATCCTACCATGACTGAAAGAAGTTCAGAAAAGACATCACGAAAATCAGTATTACAACCGGAGTCAAAGCCAATTAGCGAAATAGTATCGATTATTCGCATATGTTTGCATGTTGCATGAATTCTGGCACATAGTGCAGTGTCTCTTTGACTACGGGCCTCTTATTTTAGTACACTGGTATACGTATAATAGTGTACACTAGCCGCCGAAGACCATGCAACGCTTATTATGAAATTTGCCTGGACACTGGCACATATTTGAAAACACTTTGTGATTTAATCAGTTTATGGAATTCTGCAAAAATCGCTTACTTATTTAAATCATTTTAGTTAGGTTTATTGAGAGAAATAACCATTATTTTTGGGGAAATTGGGAGTAGGCTCATACAGAAAGAATTTTCTATGCTATTACGAAAGACCGAACCAAACTGCACGTTAAAGTTGATAATACTACGAAGGAACTCCAATATAAGTAAAATGGGTGTAGAAGATATCCCTTCCAGAACTTGAAAAGTTAATAAAAAATTGTTCACATTGAAGTGACGCCAAGTTAAAGGAACCAAATTTGTTTGCAGTAAAATTGAACACTTGTGTTTACGAAATAATGTTAAGCTATCCTGTTAAGTTTTATTGCACGAAATGGAATAACAGAAGAGTGTTTGTTTGAATGCAGCAATGAACCCCAAATGTCCTTGAATAAAAACCAAATGTCTTGATTGTTCTCGCGAATTTGAGACAAATAATGCCTTATTAAATGTAATTCGTGAACATAAATAGTTTTTTGTATACTTTACAATCCCCTTTTACTTTATTTAGAAACGGAACAGACAAGAGAATGATAAGTACTTCAAAAATGGCAATGTATATGGCCAGTTTTTTTTAATTCTCTCGTATATAGATCTGAAAGTGGAATGAATCTACTCATGCGGAAGTTAAATCATTTGAAAGAGAAAATAAAGTTCTTTTATTTCCAGTCAAATTGAATCATTTATCTTCAGAAAACTTAAAGAAATTCTCAAAATTCTCAAATTTCCTTGTGACATTACGTTGAAGAAATTTAATATGCACAGAAGTTGGTCAGCCGAAGCAATTTCTAACAGGTAACCTTTATGGAAAGTGTTTTATTAATCTTAGGAATAGTAGTTCCAGAGTTCCACTGCTGACATGATTTACTCTTGTCAATATGGTTTGCTGTTCTGAGGCATTTCTACAAATGAGCAACATAGTCATCATTATAAGGACTTAAATCCAAAAACACTTCCTTTCGTTAAATACTCTTGATATATACCTTTTTTAAAAGGTTTTGGTGTAAACGTCGAACAGATGCGCAAACAATGAGTTGATCAGTAAAGACAGTAAAAACAAGCAATTTGATGAGACGCTTTTTTCGATGACATTCAATAAATACCTAACCGGTAAGAACAGAGTTTACAGAATATTTTGACTGAAGAAAAATTTATTTATTATATAGAAATTGATTGCTTCAAGTTTTCAACACAATATCTAAATTTATTGTTCTAATTTAGAGCTCTTTTTACGTCTCTAGAACCACGGCATTATCGACAAAATTGTATATGGCTTAACGAAAACTTAGTAATTCCTATAGTTTTTTTTAAATACTTAATGGGCCTTATGCCGTTCATTATGATTTTTATGTTTTCCTGAATGCATTCACACTGGCATTGGAGTAACGATCGAACTCATACAAATTTAGGAAAATTACGTGGTCTATGGTGACCGCTTTACGGCATCCTGTTAAAAAGTGTGAAAGGGTGGAGATGACTGCTTCGTAGGTCGTTCCAAGAGAGCAGCAACCACATGTAGCAGAGGTTTAAGCAGTACCGGATTTTGGCTTTGTGTCTTGGTGCCTCTGTGATCCTTTTCGTCAAAATTTATTCTTCTCCCCCTGAATATACTGAACAAATTGAGAGTGGTTTTCTAAAACATGAAACAAAAGCTCTAAACAAGTGTGTTGCTAGCTATAGTAGGCGTGTTGGCCTGCACGTACTACATTCTCTGTTGCCTCACTACCCCTACTTGAGACTGTTTTCGAAGTTGGTTTCCAGTGAGAATCGACAATGTCAGGTCAATAAACTTATTGGTCTAGTTGTCACATCATCATTACCATTTTTTCTTATTTTTCATAACTTTAGCGAGTATCAACGATCGATAATGCGAGCCCATGCTGAGAACAAGTTAAGGTAAGTCGAGCATTATAGCCACGGTATAATGAAATCAACTGAGCTGCCTTTTTCACTTTGCTCGTATTTCCAAATTACATGAGGCATGCTTTCAGCGAAAATAAATCTGCTCTCCGCCATTTGGCTATATGTGCCTGCTTTACCGTGGATTTTTCTGATGGCCACTGCGTGCTTTAGCAAGCTGATGAAAATCGCGGTGACTTACGCACGCACATGCGTCGCACCTATCTCACTTGCCTCGCATATATCTCACTCCTTCCTTCCAGAGGTGAGCCGAGTCAAGAAGACTGAGAGACGCGAGAGAGGGCACAACTGGCTAACAGGACCAGAGACGTCTGTAGGCAGGCCACAACACCTGGCTCTGATCCCCAGCTGAGCGGGAAGGCCATAGAGGCGTCAGCAGGAAGAGGCCATTGCAGCCGGGTCTTCAGTCCGCCTACAAGCCTTCCACACGCTGGATTGATCATGCCATCTGAGTTATCCCGGCAGTTGGCAACCTCCTAAAGCATTGTTTGTAGGGCATCAGGTTGTCCGTAGGGCAAAACCTACACTGAACCCTCCACCTTCTCCTCTGTTCACATTCCCTGGCCCCAGCCACCATCTTAGCCGGTAGGTGGGAACTAGCACCACTGCTCATCTGCGCTTACCATGAACATGATCAGCTCCAAGATACCAACATCATCACACCCAGTATACTTTATCGGATCAGTGTTCAGATAAAATCCGAGCTTCCAGTGGTATTCTGAGACTTGATTTCTAAGGGAAGTAGCATTCAAGAGTGTGCATAGGGAACTGTTTCATATGACAGCTGTCAAGCCCGTCTGAAAAGGAAGCAAAATCCTGCATTAACATATGCTTCTACATGGCTCGGAAGACATGGTATCATAAGTGCTAAACCTTGTCTGTATTTTACACCTTCACTCGTCTGTGAAAGGGAAACAGCCGTATGATATACGGTGTATTCTCCAGCTGAAGTTCTGTAGCACCTGCTATGTGTAAAGATCTGTCAGTGTGGTAACGGTGTATGAAGCAGATAACCGGCCTCAATCTGTGGATTTTCATTGTCAACCTCCGCCGAATGCAGGAACAACGTAAAACTGCTCACATTTTCTAAGGCTGAAGTATCACCCGTTCCACGGATTCAGCACACGCTTCAAGCTCTTCGTGCGCTCCGAAGTCAAACTTCTGCCTACTTATTTTCCATTCCTAGCGCTAAGGTTAACGTCTTAACCCAAAAACTTATTTCCCATGCATTTACTTAAAGCCACTACTTTAGGGGCTGTTCATGTACTGCTATCCAACAACGGCAGCTCCATAAGCAACACCCCTTTATCTCTGTCATCTGGACATTTTCCTGGTTAACGACTCCAGTGACATATGCCCAATGATTTGCAGCTCATGAGTGGGACGTATCGCATTTGAAAGTATGTTATTTGAAAAAAGACGGTGAGAGTACATATTAGGGTCTTTTAAATTTCCTTATGTAGCATGACCACTTACTTACAAATTTTAGTAGGTTGAATTACGCATAATCTTCCTGTTTGCTTCATGGCAACCGTCAATCCAGCAGGGATTAGATGATGGCATTTAACTGCAGAGTAGTCCTCGGAAGCCCATCGCATACAAGAACCGCTTAGGTCAGCATATTACGCGAAAATGGATTTTCAAAATAAACAATGGGAATAATTGCCTACTTACAAATTTTAAATGAATTTCCACAATCTGAAACAGTTAGTTATTCACTCGCAGTTGTTATAATTGGGGTTTGTGCTATAACTGGAATATGTACCTTAATGACATCGCCCGAACGCAGGGTACACTCCCCCGTCATACACACGCTCGCTGTTGGTCCGAGGAGGGGGGGGGCAGTTAACGATGATATTAGGACGTACTTCAGTGTCCCACCCCTAGGTTTGAGAACATGCCCCTACTTACCCTCTTAACGTTTTATTTAACAGGATTATTGCGATCTAATTTGTTCCCTGACATGCCCCATCTGTCTACTTTCCAACAATCAGGAGCACAATATATTGGTGACCCCGACGTGCTCAAAAGCATTTCTACCGTAAAAAATTAAGTTACGTAAACCCTATCAACTGTGATCTTCAGACCATGGCAGTGTTTACCGCTGCGGCCTACGCCCTTTCTCTGTGCGGCTATCTTGACTTGTCTTGTCACCGCTTAAATGCAGTTGAGAGGGTTGATTGGGGTAGGTAGTGGCACTATTAGTTACTACCTGTACTGCCGGTATGGTAAATCGTTGCGTTATTTGGTGCCCCAGCGATAACTAGTGGAAGAGGCATGTTTCTCAGTGGTAGCACAGCTTACTCAGGATGCTGGTCTCGAACATTTTCAGCTCAGTGGACTGCAGTACGCGATGCAGACATTGTCTTGTCACTGCTCACTGGGTTCACTTTGTTTTCATAAACCTCTACTACATTGTTGTATCTTTGACGTGGAGTGTTTTTTGTCAAGTGATCCCTTCCTCTCAATTTCTCCGGAGTTGTTAAATAGGCTTAAAATAAGTTAAACAGTATTCTCAATGCACTGCGCTCTCTGTTGATCTGAATGTTTCCTTCTTTTTGTAAACTATGATCTTTTGAAGCAGCCTGCCGATTTTTGCTGAACCGCTTGCCTGTTACGTGGTGCGTAAGTTACGCCTTGGCTTACTTGCATGAAAGTCCCATCGTGCGATCCAACGTTCATGTCACTCTCTCCCGCCAGTTATTTTGTACTGAAAATTGTTAACTCATATTCTTTTGAACCTTGTTAGCTACCCTGATATCGGGAGGAGATTTTAACTGTCTAATAAATTTAAATAGTAGACGCCTATTCGTGATAGTAGGTGTGTTGGCCTGCATGTACTGCATTCTCTGTTGCCCTCACTACCCTTACCTGCGACTGTCTTCGAAGCTGAGTTCGAGTAAGAATCCACAAGATCAGGTCAATAAACTTCTTGGTCTAGTTGTCACATCACCATCATCATCATCATCATCCTCATCATCATCAATACCATTTTTTCCTGCAAAGAATAAGTAAAGATAAGGCGAGCAAGATAGCCACGGCTCAATGAAATCGACTGACCTGCGTTTTTCGCGTTGCTCGGGTTTCCAAATGACATGAGGCATGCTTTCGGCAAGAAAAACCTGTTCCTCGCCATTTGGCTATATGTGCCAGTTTTACCGTGGATTTTGATGACAGTTTCCTACTGGCCGCTGGGCCGCGGACTACCAAGTCCGCAGTTAGGACTCGGCTAGCCTCCCAGCTGGTCGTGCGCTCCGAAGTCAAACTTCCTCCTGCTTATTGTCTATTTTAACGCTAAAGTGACGGTCTTAATCCAAATCTTATGTCCCATGCATGTGCTTAAAGCAACAACTTTAGGGGCCGATCTGTTCTGCTATCCAGCAACGGCAGCTTCATAAGAAACCCCACTTCAATGCTATCATCTGGACATTTTCCTGGTAAACGACTTAAGTGACATATGGCCGGCAATTTGCAGCCCATGCATGGTACGGATCACATTTGCAAGTAAGCTTTCTCAAAAGACGGTAAGATTACCTATTGGGGTCTTAAAAAGGTTTTTTTGTGTAGTATAACCACCTACTTTCAAATTTAAGTAGGTTGAATTACAAGTAATCTTCCTGTTTTCTGCATGGCAACCATCAATCCAGGTATTGGGTGATGGCATTTAACTGCAGAGTACTCCTCGGAGCCAATTGCATAGAATAACCGCTTAAGTCAGCATATAAAACAAAAAATAGATTTTAAAATTAACCATGGGAATAATCGCCTTTTAACAAATTTTAAGTGAATAACAACAATTTTAAACTTTCGTTACTCATTCGCAGTTATTCTAGTTGGGGTTAGTGGTACTACTGGACGATGTACCTCGATAATCTCGCCCGAGGTCAGGGCACACTCTCCATCATACACGCGTTCGTCGTTGGTCCGTTGGGAAGGGGGCGTAAGTGATGGCATTAAAGCCTACTTCAATATTCCAGGCTGAGATTTGAGTTCGCGCCCCAACTTACCCGCGTAACGTTTTTATTTTAGATGATTATTGTGATCTCATTTATTCCCTGACATGCCCTTAAATCAGGAGCACTATGTATTGGTGACCCTGACGTGCTCCAAGTCATAACTGTTGCAGGGGTTAAGTTAGTTTAACCCTAGATACTGCGATCTTCAGAACATGGTTCCGTAGAAAAGAAGAAGTCCGTGGAGGCCAGAATAGTAGGAATAGTTTATTGTGTACACAACGGAACGAAGAATAGATGGACATATTTAACCTCGCAGCAAACGTCATCCCGCTGGAGCGCCATTGTCCTAAGTGATGTCCTCAAGCTTCCATCATTCGCTTGGCTACGCCCCTATGTACTTGTTATACTCTTTTAAACCAAGGCTCAACTAAACCTCATACTGAAAGGGAGCGGTGCATCCCTGCCCGGCAGCACCCAGTACAAACAGTGGAGACTAGATTTAAACTACTCCGCATAGAGTACCACTACTCAGACCGTCACCCGCACTGGCTGTGGCTTAGCATTTAAATATCGAGTGAAATGCAGCTTCTTCGCAATCAACACATGGTTCGCGGACCATCATAGAACCTATCATGCACGTAATCAAAGCGAGTCATTTCGTAACAGGGTTTGAACCGTTGGCACGCTCCATATTTTCTGCGTAGTAGAGCTTAAATGGTCCTGCAACTTTGAGCAACGTTACACGCTATTCTAGATAGGCACCTCACGACTTCACATCGGAGGCACAAGAGGGCTATTGTGTCTAGTTAATCATTGCTTGTGCTTCTGGTTGAAAAGATTTTCTTTCAGTAAATATGCCTAAAACAAATGTTACTTTAAATATACGCATCGGTTGTATCCTTAGTTTCGGGATTATTCTGATTTTCACAAGTATTAATCGTTTCTTCAGATAAGCATCCCGTGTGTTGCTTGACTTTGTCTGCCACTAAGTACAAGGAAAATAAGTAATCATTTCTTTTTAGAAAAAATTAAAACGTGTTGGATTAATTTCCATTTAACGGGCCAATAAATGGATATATGTACTCACTTGGTTCCTCAATGTGCATGGGGAAATATTCTGAGGAGTTTCAAGATCTGCTTTTAAATTCCTGCTCTCTGCTGATGTGCCCTCGTTAAATAGGCTCGCTTGAGAACTGCAGTTCGGCCAATCCAATTCCCGAAAATTACACCTTATTGGCACCATTGATTGCCTAATCGGTGTACTTTAAAGCCTGGTTTCGAATACTTCCCACGATTCCATCTCCTCCAGCTTCGTTACCCTGACCAATTTGGCTAAATTGTGTTGAGGAGACGAAGAGGAAGAAGAAAATTTAAAAATAATTTCTGCACATAGCTATGCAGCATCAAAGTTTACCAAAACATTTTGTTAACCTTCTATTGCGACATAAATCAGACATGTGTTTGAATATAACCAGACTCCGATTGATAATATAAACTGTCATGTGGATAGGGGTATTTACTAAACCCCCACTTGGGTGCTGACCACTTGCGAATCAAAGCGTTAGTACGACTAACTCAAACTAGTGTATACGTCTCCGAAACTATACACTCCAACACAAACATCTCCTTTTTATTTAACTAGTTAATCTACCTGGTGCCTGTTTCATAAGGAAACGGTCCAACAACAGAGAGCTTGCTGTGGTACATACGTCATGGTGCTTATTTGTATTGCAGCCAGCTGCTATCGAAAACACCAAGGTATGCTATTGCTCGAAGGCGGATGTTTTAAACTCAAAGAGCATTCCGGGTAGCTTTTGTGCAGGACGTGATCAACATGCGACGGGCAATCTTGTATATTAAAGCTGGGGGTATAAACTCCGAAGTTGACATTCATTCGTCTAATTTGGCGCACTTTTGTTATTTCTGTGAGTAGTGGATCTTTGCCCACAGGTGTTCAGTTTAGTTCAGTTTAATTCGGGAAATATAGCTAAATACCTTTGAGCTCCCTCTTTGTACATTGCTATCACGCAGAACATGTGGCGTTGCCAGTAATGGAACTGCGGTAGGGGGGCAGACAGTAAAAAACTCTTTAGGTATCTTTCATAAGTCTAGTTTTGAATGCCATTTGTAGAAATTAAAAGAGCAAAACTGTCGCGTGTGGGGGGAAGGCGAAGGGAATATGTTAATCGGATGTCCTGCGGCTGAGAGTGTTTGGATCATGTCAGGAGGAGGCAATCGCGGTTGTTCAGGATCCTAATGGTAACACGGGGAGAAGATTGCAGTGGTCACGAGAAAATCACCGAGTTCTGAGATGCGCCCCTCATTCGAGACTCGCAATCAAGCGTTATTCTTAACAAACATATTACTAGTAGTGTAATGTTGTAGGACGAATAGTTAATGGCATCATTTGGAATAGTATGACAGGTGGAAATGGCTCCTTTGCAATAGTTTCGAGGAATCAGCAGCTTTAAGTAGCTGATTGACGGAGATTTAAGTGTTCCTGGATTTTGACTTAGGGGATGTCAAAACGGCTGTCAAACCATCAATGGTCTATAGGTGTGAGCGGAAGTGATTTTAATTTATTCACACGCCTCGTGTTAGGCGTGAACATCGGTCAGTGTGCTAACTTCCTATGGAACTAGCCGTATTCCTCAAAATTCAACTTTTTATTGTCAACCTCCTTCGAATGCAGAAACTGCTTAAGTTGTGTGCAGGGTTGGAGTATCACCTGTTCCACTGATTCGGCACGCGACTCAAGCTCGCCGTGAGGTCATAGAAGAAGCGTGGCGGTCCATAGTCAATCATGTAGTTACCAACTACTCCTGAAGCAGGACCAAACTCCGAAGAAAAATACTTCAACATGCTGCACAATGAAGGCATATTATAGAGAATGAAAGCACCCAGATGTTCTATCTTTAGCTTATTTGCTAGAAAATCACAGCTTCCTCAAAACCAACATTCGAAAGAAGGTTTCAAAAGTTGTCAACATACCAAATAGTTTTAAATGCGATATCCTTTGTGCCTAGGCTTTTCAATTCACACTGTCTGCCGGCAAAGATATAGGAGCCGTCGTCGGCCAGTCGTATATTACACCAATTTTTACTCTACCGAGGTTTGAAGCACAAACGATTGTCTTGCTGATTTAGATCGGTAAATACTAGCACTCGTTGATTAACGTTCACCGATAGCTGACGGAACGCACTCGTCCCGCTATACCTTTGGGTTCATTCTGGGTAGGGCTGGTGATGACGGCAACTGAGCCGGACATGGCCATTCAAGTCTCCCTTGTCTTTGCCGGCCATGTTTTCTGCCTAGAGTACTAACCACTGCACTGCTGGTTGTAGGACTCGAGAACGAATCCCAAGGCGGAGCGGGCGAATGAGATCCATTTGCTATCAGTGAAGGTTAATCAGCGAGTGACATGAATTGCATACCAGGATTTTGGAGTGTGTTTCCGATTAAAAAGTATTATTAGATGAGGCTTTAGCACTGATGATCATGCGATAAAGAAATGGAAAATTTGTGAAAAATTGACCCACCTTACTTTTGTTGCAGCAGCCGTCAGGAAGGATCTTGGCGATAAATTTAAAAATTGTTGTATATTGCGCTACTGAGTAAATGAAAGTAGGCGTATGTTTTAGGTGGTGGCACTGTCGAAAGGAGAGATGGTCCACTACAGAAGGTTCTCCAATTCAGAAGGCGATTAGAGCAAGTAGGTAGGACAGTATACTGTAGGAAAAGGAGCTAACAAAGGCTTCTGCAGAAATAAGCTGCTGACAGTAAACAAGGCAGTTGACGTGTGTGTGATCTGTGCGTCTGCACACAGGTTACGGGATCTGGGGGCGCCCTCTAGCTAATCAGGGAGGCCTAAAGCTCGCAATGCGAAAGGCAAAGGATCCAGATGACCGTGAGGCGTGTCGCGACCGCCACGCCTACATGGTTTGGGCGAAGGCATGCTGAGTCACGCTGAGCGCTCCAGAGACTTGGCCGTAAGAGTGCGGGCAGCGGAGAGTCCCGTGTGGGCCTATAGCCGGGCATGCGATAAAAGTATCAGCGCAAGGCTGATCGCACGACCGCTACAGTATCCCCCGGCTAGACCGAAGGCGACGTAAAGAAATGACGTCGAAGGAAATATAAGTCTTAAAATAATGAGCAACAAGTCGGTCAGGAAAGTGAGCGTGGCGTCCACTGCGGGTAATGTCTGCGTGTCACTGAAAGGTGGTATGTATTGAGGAAAGGCGGAAGTCGAAGGGGCAACCAACGCGCAGCATTGCTATGCCTGGCGCCCTTGCTCAAAGCTCACTGTCTCAAGGTTTTCTGACCTGGTAGTGAGTGGTTTCAGACACGCTGACCTGCAGACACTTGACCGGCTTTCACTCGCGGCTGTCCGTGCGCCCTTTGAGCACGCCCGTCCTCTCCCCGAAACTCGGCCGATACAGCATACATCATCGGATACGACACCCCTCACAGGCACCAATTGGAGAACACCTGAACTGGCTTCGCACTCCTAATTAACCAGCTACCACTACTGTCTCACGCTTCCGCAGACATGGCTGGACGCAGTCAACACCAGCTCTAGCCTCGCAGTTACCCACTGCCGTCTGGGACAGCAACTGGAAGTTACGTGCACAAAAAGACTCCCCCCCCCCCCAAAGGTGCCTTCTGTCTTTAAACCTACAAAATGGGATTCGGCTCTAGGACTGGTGAACAACATGGCTGCGTCCTGTCGCCAATTCTATTTATCTACGCCATTGGCTGGATTCTCGGGAAAGCCCTACATACACAGGCCCGTGATGAACTTGCACCCTGACGCCGGCTAACTGATCTCGACTACGCTGATGACATTGCACAGCTAGCCTCAAGCTTTGGTGGTCTACAGCCTGTAATGTCACGGGTGAATGAGATCACTATGCTGGTTAGCATGTCCATAAATACCGGAAAGACTAAGTCATTCTCCAGCTGCATCTCTGGCCTGAAGAAAAAGACAGTTTTCAATACCTCGGGCGAGGCTGCTACCGAATGGGCAGAGCAAAGACGACATCGTCTACCGCATCGCTGAGTTTTCTCGATCCTACGAAAGTGCGATAGATCCAATGTGACATCTCCACCGCCCGGATTGCATCCATACGGGCAATCCTGCTCTATGGATGTGATTCTGGGCTTATCACGATGAAGATAGTGGATGGTGGAAACATTTGACCACCGCTGCAAGTGCAGGAACGTTTGAGAAACGCAGGTTCCCCTTCACATTCGGGCAAAGCTTCGCAACTTCAGCAGACACGAATACACAGTTATATAGGCTTTATTATACACACCGGAGGACAAAAATTACTGGACATGATGGAATCTGTAGTTGGGGAACATGACAATCCTACACAGTAGAACCCAGCTTTCACCACGTTCTGTACATGTGCACGCACGCGCATCAACTCTTACAGCATTAAATTTAACAAAAGTAAATTAAAGAGGCTCACAATAATTCGGGGAATGATTCAGTGTTTATCTATCTTTCTCTGTGTACGTCTCTCGATTGGCTAATTTATAAATGCAGTTGTGGGGGAGGCGGGAGGAATGGACCAGATTCAGCAGGCGGGGGGGGAGGGGATCAGACGTGATTGGCAGCTGAGGGCGAGGTGGAGGAGGGCAAAGAGGACGACGACCGGTAGCGCTCAATCATCTGCTTAGCCATCTGTCGGTGACCTATGGGCACAGAATCAACTGGCAGGAAGATGAGAGCTCCGCTGGGGTCCACACGCACCGGTCTGGCATCCTCCGTAAAGAGGGTGTCATAGAAACGGAAGATGCGCTTGGGATTTGCCGGCTGGTGATTGCTGCTGACCGGGGGTTCTGGCGGCGCAGGCTGCAGCGCCGGCCTGGCCATCGCTGCCACTACGGCACCGGTAAGCACTGGAGGAGGAGGAGGTCCGGGCGTCGGAGAGTGCGTAGAGATTGTAACCGACTTTGGCATGAGAGAACTCAGCAATGAAGGTGCAGGTCTAATGAACTGGGTGGGCAGGGGGCGGATATAGGCAGGGGTGATGGGCCTGTAGGGAGACGGCAGGGGCAGTTTGCCGGAGACGGCAGGGACAGGAGAGCTAGCGGCGGGTAGGACCTGTGGTCTCAGCGGCGGCAACGACAGGGGAGGAGCAGCAGCAGCGGCGGCCGTGGTGGTTGTATGCTCGCAGCGATTGTTGACGGCCGCTGTTGTGATCTTGTCTAATGGCTGTGCCTCCGATAGCGCAACACGTTTCTCCTGCTGCGGCTGCTTCTTCTTCTTAGGTTTCTGTTTAAAAAAAAGAAGGAAAAAATGTGGTAGAAATATCGCCTTGGGGATTCTAAACTGATTGTGTAGAAAATCCTGTTTACCAATAGAGGAGAATATGCGAGTTCCAGTAAGCACTTCAGATGAAGAAGATTCGATCACTGGAACAAGGGTTTTATTTTCCCGACGTTTCGGATTCCCTCGAGAATCCTTTATAATAGGTAATTGTAGGAAAGTCGGAGACATGCGCAGACAAGGGTGATACATGCACAGGTTGCACAGTATTTATAGTTCGTAGCGGTCATCCGCATGCGTACTATAATTGTCAGTTCCCGTAGCCACCGCTTGAGGTCTTAATTGGTGCGGTGATGGCTCATTAATTGTCACAGTTTGCTCGTCAGCGTCGGATGTGGGCTTGATAATTGCAGGACAATTGTGCTCGCTGTCGTCCGAGTTGCTGTTGTACATGCACGGCGAGCATCATTGTTCAAGTGATCGCATCTTCTTTTTCCGAGATCCTGCTTAGGCAGTCAGCGTGCAGTATCGGAATTGATTAATTCCATACGCTGCAAAAAGGTGAATTTGCATGAGAATGCCAACGTCACTGAATCACCAAACGCGAACAAACGCAGAAGTCCCTCGAGTGGTCAGAAGCAAAGACATGGTTGGTTCCAAAACTGTAACATTCCAGCACTATTTACTACGTTTAAGTACAAATAATAAGCGAACACTAACCCTGGCCTCTGCCCAGGCTTCGACGTCCTTTCGAAGACGCAGACAGGTTAACCGTTCAGCATCAAAGCGCTCTTTTTCAGTGTTGGTAGCAAAAGCCTTCAATTTAACAGCCTCATCGTGAAGATGCTGAAGGCCCTCCAGAGCTTCTTCGTGAAGACGAAGGATTCGAGCAGTAGGTGCATCTTCATCGGTCTCTTCGTCATCTGGGGGCGTTTTGGTTTCATCCAGACTTTGTCCCTTTAAGCGCTTTGGTCTGCTCTAAAAATAGAGATTGGAGAGTGCACGAAGTAGCTATTAGTATAGAATCGGGGGAAGTGAGGTGTCAAATAGGATGATCAGTGAGACTATCAACAGCATAGCCATGCGAAAGCAAAAAACTGACGCAGGGGAAACTGGGGGCGTGGCGGACGGCCAACAATGCTGTCCCCGTCGCTGGTTTTTCGATACCCGTCAGGCTGACCAACAGGCGCCCTGCTAAAGTTCGCTAGTCACCCATGTTTGACCTAGAAGCTGATTCTGTCTGGCCCTTCTGGCTAACCGAGAACATCTGCTTCATTGTCCCATTTCACCCGCATCCTGACTGTCGAGACTATCCCGCTTGACTAACAGGTGTTCCGCCAAAGCACATCGGCTCCCGGGAATTGACAAACGTTCACATGCAGGCACGTACACGCGCGTCAAGATAAGCACGACTGCCAAAAGAGCCACTCGAACACACCAGCCCGCTGCCTCAGCGCGACAGCCCCTTAGGGCAAATGTAATACACTAATAACAAACCACTGGAACTTGCTTCAGAATCCTGTAAAAGCTAGTGCCATCATCATCATCATCATCATCATCATCATCATCACATGTCTCACATTAGCATTCACACATAGTCTCGGGCACGACTGGACGCAGTCAATACTAGCCCTGACTTTGCCAGCGGCCACTGATGCCTGATACAGGAACCTGGGGGTTCTGTGCACAATAAATTCTTCGTTCTTGTGACTTCCGCCTTTTACTTTCCACCTGGGATTCGGTCGGATGATTTTAGGGCTCTAAGCATAACCACTAACAAGATGCTACAAAGCCACTACTGACACTGCCAGTCATAGGCACACAACACTGGTGGGAGGAAGAGGTTTAACGATTGGAAACTAAATCTAGTAACCAAGCATCGAGGCACCTGTGCCTCATGGGAGCTATCCAACGAACAACGGATGATGCAGATTGATGCAAAGAAAGCATATGTGAATGGGTGCTACACAGTCGCTGAGAAATCCTGGAAACTTTCCTGTCAAGATGCCTTTCTTTTTCTCACATACGATTAAAATTTTGCCTCCAGATTTGAAAACAAGAGTGGGGGTCCGCTTGGCACGGTACACCCTGGAATGGCGACAGCCCACCATTCGGTGACAGTTATACTAGTCTAACCGCGGTCAATTAACTCAACAGTGTTCTGTGCAGGTTTGCGTCTTTCAACCAAGTCGATTCCGCGTAGAAAACCAAAGCTAAGCAAACTCATCAGCGTATTAAGGGGCGTCTTGAACTCATGTAAAGCTACAAAGCTTGCAAGTAGTAAGAAGAAACCGGCACGATAACTTACCCAGAGTCGACCTCGAGATTTTCGTTTAGCACCACGTCTGCGTGAAGCTGTGGTGGGGGTCGTGGGGGCCGGTTCATCTTCCGCCTTCTCATCAGACGCCTCCGCCTTTGACGTTGTCTGGTCAGAATTGAGACGGAGAAGAGAAGCGAGAGCGTCATCGGCGGCAATCTTGTCAACTAGGCCAGCGCCCAGTTTCGTCTTGAAGCCCTCCACGGCTAGCCGTAGGTCCTGTTCCTTTTTGTTGGTGTGAGCCTGTTGAAGCTGCTTTAGCAACTTGATGCCGGTTGACAGGCGTGCAGACAACTGCGCCACGAATTCAGTGAAAGTTGCCAGGTCATATACAATGTTTTCGTAACCATTTGCCGTTTGGTCAGCCTGAATAGCAAACAAAAACGGTCTACTGAAGGGTCTTAAGTAGGCGTAGGCAAGACGGGAAATAGCAGCTATGTGTGGAACCCTAGATAGACCCTCAGAGCCTACCATTCTGAAGATCGGTGAAATCACGTACCAGAGCCCTTTTCCGAAGGACTACGAAATGGCCATCTAGTTTTAAGTTTAATCCTAGGAATGCAATGTAAACTCCATTTTGCCCAGACTTAGCAATCATGCAGGAGACCACTGAGGGCAAGGGACAAAGGTACATCTCAGGACAGATAAGCACGGCAGAGGTTAAAAGTAGCTGTAGGTTTCAAGTCAGGTTAGGGTTGTCTTTATCTAAGAAATCATGACCAGAGGTGACACTTCGACTAGCTTACTGCCTTGTCCTTGGAACTAGTTTCGAGATAATAGTCGGTTGGAACAAAGCTTCCGTTCTGTCAGGACAAATAGTAGAATTATGCAACGAGAGACCCGCGTTGATGCTGCCAACAGGAAGCCACAGACACAGAAATCCACGATCGCCTCCGATCCAGCTTCTTAACTATTTACGATCAAAGAGCGACCTGACATGCTCGCGTACTGATTTTTTTAGAAAAGTTGCCTGGCGAGGAAGAACCTGAGCACGTCGAAATGCACCATTGACCAATTGAAGAACTCTGTGGGTCGTCGCTTTGACAGAATGAGGCGTTACGCACACGATGCATCCACCTGGACGCAAGATAATGGATTCAAAATGAGCGCCGCTGCAGCGACAAACCTAAAAGGGAGAGGAGTGACAACAAGTGTTGCGCCCTTGAGAGGTGCAAGTCAACCTCTGCGTCTGATTACACGTATCCAGTTGCCTCTGTTCCAACAGCCATCACCCAACAGCCTACGAGATTTTGGCATCGTTACGTTACCGTAAAAAGGAACACGCTGAGGAATTTCCCTGATCTTCTTCAAGAGGAAAGAAGAACGGGATCAGCAGCTACCCTTCCTCGATGTACCCGTCATGCGAACTTCCGACGGCAAAATCCAAACAACGATCTGCAGGAAGGCGACGAATACAACACAGCTTCTCAATTTCTACAGCAACCATCCGGTGGCTCACAAAAGAAGCTGCGTCGAATCACTCTTCAAGAGAATTCAGATTCAGCGCAGTAATCCGGAAGCATAGGCACGTGAGGACCGAAATCTCCGCGACCAGTTTATGCGGAATGGCTATCCGAAGGCTGTCATAAGCCGAAGCCTACGTGCTCGCCCTCTGAAGACCTAACCAGAACCAATACGTACGATATGGCATGCGCTGCTATACATCGAAGGGTCGGGTGCGACCGAGCGCATTGCCGCGAGATTAGGCGTAAAAATTGCACACCATTCTAAGGTTACCATACGCAGCCAGGTCATAAGAATCAAGGATCGATTAAATGCCAGTGAGCAGTCAACATAGTGTATTGCATACTGTGTCTAAACTGTAACCGAAATTACACGGGCCAGACTAGAGGCATGCTCGGTTCACGCATGCACGAAGTTAAGCTGGCTGTACAAAGGGTTGACGCATTATCGCAATTGGCTGTCCACACCTATGAAACGGGTCAGGAGTTCAGCTTCGCAGCCGCGCGGTAATTGCCCACGCGGGCAGCGAGACAGGACGAGAGCTAACTGAAATCTGGGCCTCGGATGACAACTCACTCAACTGATGTATTGAGCATACACCGCCCTCCGCAGGCATGTCCGCATGACCGGCACTGAGCTTTAATCCCCCATCCCCCTATGACGGTTGATTGGCTCCTGTTCCCCATAAACGTTGCTCATTTTTTGTTGACGCTTCAACTTTGACGATAGATTCCCATAGGAGTCCAAGAGCTCAGAAAATAAAATTATGGTTCCAGCGATCGAAACGCCTTCGTCTTCGAACAAGATTCAATACAGCAGCCGTCTTGATCTATCGCACTGACGACATAGCCGACGCCTGGAGGGTCGTGTGAGCAAACTCAAATCCCTTACCGTCTGCAACTCTTCTTCCTTTTTCTCCGCTGCCTCCTCCTTATCCTCCCCGTCCGCCTCCTGGTTTGCCCCCTTGCCTGAGGCTTCTTCCTTGACTTCTGTTGCAGTGGCAGGGCTCGGCTCGCACCTGGGTGACATTGGGACCCTGGCTGGAGTTGTTGCACCGCTGCTTTCGCCCGAGTTCTCTGTTTTTGGTGTGGCCTCTGAGTGGCCTGCGTCCGTGGCCGCAGGCTGTTTCTCCTTCTCATCTTCCGGCTTTACGGCATCTGGCCGACTGACCTGCGCATGCTCGTTTACTGCCTCGCCATGAACGTCTGCCTGTCCATTGCAGAGGACGGGGGCATCTGGGCTAGGCTTGGCAACAGCAGCAGCAGCAGCAGCAGGAACGTCCGGAGACTTGTTGGTTAGGTTCAGATTGTCAGAAGAAGATTGCTCGGCGCGTTCCTTGCCTTTGCCGATAGACCAGGTGTCCGTGGAAGTGTTTCGGCAGAGAATCAGCGGAGAGGTGGACGGAGCGTCTTCAGGTTCACCTGACTGCAAAAAGGCACCAGATGATGCATGAGTATCTGATCTGATGAGTGCCTTCGTAAGTTACTTTTTACAAGATAACTTCAAAGTAAAAATTAAGAACTTCTACAGTTATCTTAATTTTTTACTGAAAATAAGGTATGTGTTCATGTCCATTTATAGCACGACACATAGGGCACAAAAACAAGGGGGCTTGGTTTTGTCCTATTAAACAGCACAGGTGGCTGGCGTGGATATTCGCAAACCTCCGATTTCGCAAAATCCTACCCGGTCTTCCTTCAAGATAAAGAACTGGACACTAATACGCCGTTTCCTCTTATTTTACCGATCCCCTGCAATTTGCATATAAGGCTGGACGTAGTACATGAGACGCTGGCCTCTCGTAGTCTATTCTGCTCTAAGAGACATAGATAAGGCCTTTAATAGAATCCCACGCGATTTTCGCCTTCATAAATATTTTGCATGCGGCTCTCCCACCGGGGCCATCTCTTGGGTTGGGGACTATTTTGCTTCCCGCACTCCATTCGTTCATTGCGGCAAGCGAAAATCCTCGGTCCTTCCCAACAACTGCGGATTTCACCAACGGTCTATATTATCCACCCACCTCTTCTCCTTCTACACGACGACTTACGATTGCCAAATGAATATTTGTACGTTAAGTATGCTGAGGATATAGTTGTTGAACATCCTCTCAAACGTCAGATACATCTCCAAGTACTGAATGAGGTCTGGACCACGTCTCAGCATGGTCATCAGCAAATGGCCTTCTACTTAACGACTTAACGTCCAATGTGTTTTTCGATTGCGATCCTCTCCCATTCCTGAATCCATAGACTTTCTGCCTAATAAGATATCCTCTTTCTGGTACCTTTGTGTTACTCTGGCGTTTACTCTTCATATCAAAGGCCTCTTTATGAAAATCTGCAAAATTTTATTGCATAGAAGCCCTAATTTGGCGATTTACAGATGCCTGCATTCTCCTACAAATTCTTTATTGCTCGCCAGTTATTTTCCCAGCTTTACTTGAAGAAGACCTGGTCATCTTTAAACGTATCCTCTGAACGGTCTCTTCAGTTATCTGTATTTTCTGTTTTTTTCTTTAAGCTAACATTATAGTGGACCGACACTTTAAAACGGTCAAGCAATTAGCTGATCGCATCCTTAGTGAGGTTGCTCATCCACTTCATTCTGAACTAACGGCTGTGTAATCTTGCCATATTATGCGCCAAAATTTTCGACATATGTCTTGCCGTACATCGGCATATCAGGTCTCCGTAATCCCATTCCTAACACGCCACCCCATGTGTAAAGAAACGGAAATTCCGAAGAAGAAGAAAGCCGGCCTGTCTCCATAACAGATGTGGATATCGCGTGAACCTTTAAATTTTGAGCATTCTATGACCTCTCACCTTACCTTATCCCTTGCTCTCCGTGAACGGAGCCATTGTGTTAAAAATTGTAGGTATTGACCTTCAAAATAAAGCCTATTCCTCTCTCTCTCTCACTCTCTCTCTCTCTCTACTGTACAGCGTCAGTTAAAGGTTTATAATACCCCAGGTAGACTCAAGACATACCAAGTTGTAGGCCTCCGAAGGAACGACTGCATGTTGTGGTACGGTGTCTTCCTTGTCGTCTGCGTGGGCACCACCTCCACCACCAGCGATAAAGGAAGGTGGCGCGTCTTCACTGTCAGACGCGGCATCGGTGGGCAGTGGAGTCGCGGTTTGCGAATCTTCGTCCGTCTCCGCCTTGAAGGACTCTGTCAAAGAGGCAGAGCTGTCCACTGGTCTGAGATGTTTCCCGCCACCTAGGGTCGACAGACAAGTGGAGGGGGTAAGATAAGTTCCGTATGTCTCACAAATACAACTCACGAATAGAAGTAAATATGCCCACACCAGGTTCTTGTTGTATATAAGGAAAAGAAGCAATCACTCGGACAATTATAGTATAAGTTTGAGCTTTCGGCTACACACAAGAGGTCATCGTCAGTGAACATGATAAAACAGGGAGCATTGTCATGTTTTTGTAGTCCAGCTACCAGTAAATGCAGGTGGGGTGGCATTTGTCATTAGTCCATGCTCATGCCGTCTCATGGTATCGCTTCTGCGCGCGTCCTTGGCGTTATGGTGTGCGGCTTTGGCATCGTGTATTGCCTCTTTGGTGTCGCAGCCTGCGTGCCTGGACTCAGACTGGGTCGTGCTTCCTGCTCAGGCGTACCGAGGGCAAAATAACAGGACAGTATATTCACATGCCTATCCTTGCACCTGTCAACAAGAAGATAGATAAGACAAGATGCGAGAACTACCGTGGCATAAGTCTTATCAATGTTGCTGCAAAGATCTTCGCTGTTGTTCTTATCAGGCGCTTCCAGTCTGTACGTGACTCCCGGACACGACCCAACCAAGCCGGATTCCGAGCTGGGCGTGGATGTGCGGATTACACTGAGGCGCACTCTAGAATTCCGCCATAGCTACCAGCAACCGACGGCCGTTTGCTTCGTCGACTTTGCTGCCGCATTCGATTCCATCCACCATGAGTCCCTGTGGCGAATAATGGAACTGGATGGAATGCCGACCAAACTCATTGCGATGATTAAGGCCTACTATCGGTCTACCACCGCACGAGTCCTGGTCCACAACAATCTCTCTCAGTCGTTCGATATCCGGTCTGGTGTCCGACAGGGCTGCGTCCTTTCGCCCATTCTGTTTAACTACGTCATTGACTGAATTCTCGGCAAAGCCCTACATGAAGATGACGGTGTTAAAATTTCACCCGGCCGCCGACTTACTGATCTTGACTACGCCGATGATATTGCGCTGTTAGCCTCCAACTTCGATGGTCTAAATTCAGTAGTGTCGCGGTTAAATGATATCGCTATGTCGGTAGGCATGTCCATAAATTCCGGAAAGACGAAGTTGTTCTCGAGCTGCATCCCTGACCAGGAAAAGGCACCCCTGAGGATTAATGGCCATCAACTTGAAGAAGTAGACAGCTTTAAATACCTCGGGGCGAGGCTGCTACCGAATGGGCAGAGCAAGGATGACATTGTCTCCCGTATCGATGCAGCTCGCTGGGTTTTCTCAACCCTTCGAAAGCGCCTATGGATCCGACGTGATATCTCCATCACCACGAAGATTCGTGCATACCGTGCATCCATCCGGTCAGTCCTCCTCTATGAAAGTGAATGCTGGGCTTTGCGCGCTGAAGATGAGCGAAGACTGGAGGTCTTTGACTACCAGTGCCTGAGGACGATCCTGCAATTTAAGTATAGCGACTTCATCTCAAATGAGACAGTCCGCATCCGCTGCGATCGTTTCACGAGGATATCTCAGGCCATTCAAGAAAGGCAACTGAGGTGGTCTGGACACGTTCTCTGTCGTCCGCCCCACGAGCTTACCTATGCTGCCCTCGACCCGGCACTGCAGCCCACCTGGAAACGTCGAAGAGGAGGCAACTGAAGACTTGGCTCGACACCGTCCGTCAAGACATGGAAGCAGTTCTTAGACCTTCTATCTTCGGCCTTCGTCGCTGGAGAAGGGACTGGGTGGAGCTTTCGAGATCCGCTGCCGCCAATCGCCACGCATGGAGAGGTACCGTTCGTGACATCATTGAGGCCGGCTAGATCAGGCATGATCACAGCCGTAACAAGTACAAGTATGCCTATACAAGCCAACATGGGAGTCCCAGGAAGTAATTGAGAAGAAGGTGACTCGATCGATGGGCCCCAAATCCATAAACAAGTGCAAAGATTTGCCCAATCGGCGCCCAATGCGGTGCTGAGACTCAATTTGGGCAAAGCAAGTCACCACTTTGGGAACGGACAGGCAACTGCGTCATCCTACGCCAACACCTGAGGGCCAGATGGCTGAGCAATCATCAAGCCCGAGTTCACCACACGTGATTAAAGTTCAGCCGGTCAGAGCTCGCATGCTATTCAACGAACCATCAACACGCAAGAAGGCAAGTACCGTTAACTGTCTCTGTCTGTTTGCCGTAATGACTGTATTCTAGCAGAGGCCTGGGAATCAGACTCCAATTCCATCAACAGTCATGCGGATATACCACCCTGTTATTTTGCCCTTCATGCGTGCGACCACGAGGCACGGGCCAGTTCGTGTCCAGACGCACACACGATGTCCCGCAAAAGACGCGCGCAGAGGCGATACGATGAGACGGCTTCAGCATGGACCAATCACGAATGCTAACCGCTTCCTCACGCCCATTTACTCGTAGCTAGACTACAAAACATGTCAACGCTTGCTGTTTTATCATGTTCTCTGACGATGGCTTCTTATGTAAAGCTGAAAGCACAGACCACCCCAGTGATAGCGTCTTTTTCTTCTATACATTTAAAACTACCTTGTAAAAAAAACAGATGACTGATCATCTAACCAACCAAAATGTGCGAAACTCGCAAAAGGGGTCCTGAGGTTTTTGTTTAAGAGCACGCCACCTACCTGGTCTGCCATGTGTAGATATGGGCACATCACCACAGGAGACCCGATGAAAGTAGGCGAAATCGCTCAACCGGAGAGAAGGTTCATCAGACTGGGAGAGCTGGACTGCCTGGGAGTCCTTTTTGGTCAGCTTTGCTTCGCTGCCGCGACCGCCCCGGTGCAGAGTTCCGACTTTTCGCCCAGGTCGCGGCACCTGAAAAGGTTCCAGCAGGGCAAGGAGTTTCTGGCGCTTAGCTGAGAGATGACCAGCCACCTTCCGGTTTGCCTTGACAGTCAGCTGTGAGCCACCTTCTGACGAGCTGGCTGCTATGGCGGTTAGAGCCTGCTGTTTCTCCTTCAGACGATCGACTTCCTTTTCCAGTTGGCTCACCAGGTGATTGCGTACAAACCGTCCAATAGCCGGCTCCAGCCAGTAGGGACATCTGAAGGCTGGGCCAGGCAAGTAGACTACTTCAATATTGGCCGGTGGACAGATGAGGGGGTGAAGGTCGGGCTCTGGCTTTCTGAAAGAACTCTCGACTGGGGGAAGAGAGGCCACAAAGTCGTCAGCGTTGAAGGGGGGATACCGATACTGGAAGATACGGATACAGGTGCTGGGCTCGGCGCCCAACATTTCGGGAAAGTGGAAGAAGGTGAGATCACGGAATGCATCTTCGCCAAGCAGGACCGGACGCGTCCGGCTCCAGTCAGCCGAGGAGTCGAGGGAGGCTCGCAAGTTTTCCGAGTGCTGAAATTAATTTTAGGAAAATGGAAAAGTTATTTTTTAAACTAACAGCTAGCGCAACCGGGCGGTAGGTGGGGGGAGCAGAGCTTACAAAGAAAGAGGAGATGAGAGCGAGGATAATATGCAACTGTTGGTGCATCGGGAGTTCATGAAAGCGATTGTCTTCGAGGGGATTTTTCCGATGACCGCAGACTTTGAAAAACGCCATGGAAACACCATACCGCCGTTCGATCTAGAAAAAAGAAAACATTTGAAAGGATACGCAAAGCATTGTTGAGTGCTCTATCTTACAAGGTAAACAGCAACAATACACCGATTCGAAACGCTAAAAGGTGAGAAAATGTTCTTGCAGGTGTATGCAGCAACCTCTAAGCAAAAAAACTGATGTCTGCAGTGGAAAATTTGACACTTTTTGGCTTATTTTAGAGGCAAGATGAGTAAAAAATTTAAAAAACAGTTCAAAGGCCCTGTGCGAAAATATTGCACCTGAAAGCCGTCATTGAAAGATGTGCTCCGGGGATGAGCGTGTTGGTGTGCGGTGGAAAAAATCAAAATATTCGCACCAACCGGGAGGTTTCGGAAATTGCAGTCATTTTCAGTAGAAACCCACTGCAGCGAACGAGTCAACAAGAAGGCCGAGGTCAGGTATCTGCGGAAACTTTTCCAAATGAATGGGTAGCCCGGCAACTTCGTCGAAAAATGCAGGCAAGGAGCAAAAAAGAAAGCCAACGGGGCAGCCAGAACCGACACACTGGCGAGCAGTACCCTTTATTGCTTACGTATCCAAAGAATTCGCTCAACTAGTCAGTGAATTCGGGATTCGCGTCGCTCACCGACCGGAATCGACAATCCGCTAGCACCTCATCCAACATAAAGACCCAGTCAACCGGAAATCCGGTGTCATTTACCGAATCGACTGTCTTTGCGGTCAAGCCAATTATCTTGGCGAAACCGTCAAACGGGTTGTCAAAGAACTGCACGAGCATGAACTCGCCGTGCGAAGGAAGGACAAGCTATCCTTGCTTGCCGCCCACTAATCCTCGCCAGGGCACGAATTCGACTTCGAGCACGTGCGAATACTAGGCCAGTAGAACGATCGAATCTCATGCTTGCCGCAAGAAGCATGGCACTCGCACGCGGACTCTATTAATAGGCATATCGATCTCCCAGATGCTTATCTCGCGTTGCGAGAGCAATGGCAGGATTCAAGGGTACCCATGGTGGAACAAACAATGGGAGCTGAAGGTCACTCACGGCAGAGCTGACTTAATCAGGCAGTGAGCTGTAAGTTTTTCGTTCGTTGACAATGGGCTCGAGTGGGAGCCCAAAACGTCGGGTAAATAAAATACTGGTCCCAGCGAACGTTTTTAGGCTTTCTAGTAAACACAATAGATGCTCCATTCCATGAAATATCCACCGAAGGCAGAGATCCATAGGGAAGCCCTTTGAGGGTTTACATTGATAATAACCACTTACTTGCAAATTTTCAGTAGGTCGAATTCGGGTCTTTCCAACCATTTCCTTCATTATGTTAACCAATAGGAGTTGTGTAATAGTCTTATTGGTTAATAGGCATCATCTAGTAAACCAATAGGAGTGTGGTTTCGATTTGAAGAAATCACTGAGGTAGTGTTGGTATACTGATTACTATACAGGTTTCTTTAAGGAGATTTCAGTCAGGCCAGGATGTCGGCTTTGGATGGAGCTTTTTTCTGCCTGTCTACAAATTGTATATTGTGTAACGAATGGCTACGTATGCATTTTTCTCATTGAGTTGCACTATATTTATAAATTAAATTATATTTTTTAGGAAACATGCACAGTATGGTACTTTCTTGTGTTCAGTTGGTAGATAAGTATGTCCTCTTCAAATGTGATAGTGGAAGAGGGTATCTTTCAGCTTAAAAAATTTTCATTTATGAGACTTCTTGGGACCGTGACTTGCGCGTGAACTAGATAACAGCGACAGTAGACTTGCGCCGCATCTGTCGCACTCTATCTTCCATCACCTACCCGAGCTCGCTGTCAAGACAAAATGTAGAACACCGGAAGAGGGACCAAGCGCACGTGGCTGGGGCGACCGACGTTCTCCTTCCCCCCTGCGCATGCGAGCATGCCCCCCCCCCCCTTATGTTCAGCGTCTGTTATCGGCGCGCAACCCGAAAAAGGCTCGCCGTACCCTAATCTGTCCCTCGTCATGCTCCAGCGCATCTATCACGCGGCCTGTTTAGGGGGCACAAAAGCTCAGATAAACTACTTAAATTGGGGAAAACAGCCGTGACTCTCCCGCCCCCCCCGAGTCCAGTCTACATTGCTCTTTAGAGTGGTTTGATAATAAGCCCCCCCCCCCCGACCTTACCTTATTTCCGGCCTCCAATCGCTTCTGCAACGGCACCTGGTACCACTGAGCCACCCGGGTGGCCAATCGACGTTCCCAAATATCATAGGGAGGGACGGAGAGACTGTGCAGGACATCCAGGTGGGAAGACTGCATGCGGCGACTCGCGGTAACTCCACCACCCATCCCCTCCCAATCGTCGTCCTCCTCCTGAAAGCCGGCGTCAGCACCGGCATCGCCGGCAGCGAAGGATGGGGGCGGCAACTTGGACAGTGTCGTAGCAGCAGACTCGTTGCCCAGGGCGTCGAGCGCAGCCGCGACAGAGGCGCGTTCCTTTGCTGTGTGCAGGAGACCGGCCATACAGGCGGCAAGAGCCAGACTGGCCTGCGGCGCCGCAGAGAGGCCCAGTTCCAACTCCAGCAGGGATAGATTACGCGAAGCTGTGTTGGTGGTTGTAAAGGGCGACAGGGGCAGGGCGAAAGCACTGAATTCGCCGGACAAACTTGTGGCCTCCTGTAGTTGGGTGGCCGTAGTGAGGGCGTCACTCAGACCGAGGAAGGGGTCCAGCAACCAGAGCATCTGGAAGATCTCCAGAAACTGTAGGAGGCAAGCGGGGAGAGAAAATTGAAACAGTAAATCGGCTGCACTCTAAAAAGCGAAATCACAGGGAGATACTCGGACAGCGTGACTTAAGGATTAACACTGCTTGATGAGCATTCACCGATCGCTAATGGAAAGCCTCGTACCGTTTTGCCTTTAACTTCGCCCTGGAGCCCCAGCCAGCAGCTCCACAGCGGCTAGATCTCTAGGCGGAAGGCATGGCCTGAAACGAGAGAAAACTGTAATGGCCATTTCCGGTTCATAAGCCGTCGTTAGCCAGGCATATACAACTTACCCAATCGTTAAGGCGTTAGACTTTTGATCGAAAGGTCGCGAGGTTGAGGTTTAGTATAACTAGCTAACGACGGCTAATGAGCCAGTAATGCTATTTCCTGTCTTCCTTGTTTATACCGGTAATGCTGTCTGCCCAAACCAGGATTATCCAGGCAGATACAAATGATCGAAGGAAGTTTTGGACTGCTAAGGAGACAAGCAAGCACAAATTAATTGGAATTCCACAACTAAACTTCCATTTACACCACTCAGGTAATCACCTGGTTGCCTCGGTGAAAGCGTTTATTTGCACTGAAGACAGAACAGGGATGATAGATTTTGAGGAAACAAGGATTAACACTGGTTGATGAGCATGCACCGATAGCTAATAGGTTCACCCTGGAGCCCCAAGCAGCAGCTCTACAGCGGCTAGTTGTCTAGGCGAATAGGATTAACGGCAGAAACAGATAAGAGTGGAATGCCCATTTCTGGCCCATTATCCGTCGTCTATTGATTGAAGCCTGGGCCTCGGATGAGAAGTCAGTCAATCGATCTATCGATCTGGCGCCGGCTTACATCGCTCTCTGCAGGCACATCCGCACGGGCGAGACTCGTGCCTAATGAGTTCCCTACCCTGTATAACGGTAGATTGGTTCCTGCCTCCTGTTGCCTGTTTGTTGTGGACACTTTTATCTCTGACGATGGACTTCGCAAGAGCCTGAAAGCTCAGAACAATAAACAAATCGATCTGCTGCTCCACAACCCTTCTTCATTCATATCCATCTAACCAAATGGTTAAAGCGTTAGACTTCTGATTAAAATGGTCGCGACTTCGAGCGTCAGATGGTACACCACTTGCAAGGACTGGCTGACGACGACTAATTAGTCAGAAATGGCCACTACAGTACCTCTCTCTTGTCTTCACTGATAATGCCATCCGTGTAAACCACGATTATTTGGGGGGATAAAAATAATCGGAGTTGGTTGTGTACCTTCTGAGGAGACAAGCATGCATAACTAAATTGGAATTCTAGAACTAAACTTCCATTCAAACCACTCACGTAATAAGGAAACTTTAAGCTGCAAGTCGAGTATAGCAATGCCTTGTCGTAGAAGGCGCAAACAATCGCATTTACCCACCACAAGATAGAAACGATAGTTGAGGAAACAGCTGCTAATAGATGTCCGTCTCGGTGGCAATTAAAGTAACGTCAGGGCGTAGAACAAACCTCCGGGGATTTTCGCAGAGTAGAACTGAGGATTCGGGGTCCCGAGGTCTGCGCCCACCAGGCATTCCATCCGGCGCTGAGTTCTTCCTCACGACGCCTGCGTTGCCAGAGAGTCAGCCGTGCCACCAGCAGATTACGACTAGTTTCGTTGTTTATGTTCAGTGTGTGACTGTCAGGAAGGTGAAGTAAGGAGGCCGGATTATGCGCACCGCCGACGCCGTTAGTGACACCCTCGTAGAGACATGCAGCCATCCCGCCGCCGTCTGGGTTTGGCGCATGCTCCAGTTCCTCCATAAGGGCGCGAATGGGTGTTGTTTGACGGGAGTCTGCAGTGGAAAAGAGGCGAGAACTGTTTCGTCTCCTGACCAAACCTGAAAAGGAGGAAACATAGGAAAAAAATAAGATATCGAGAGGGCGACGGGGCTCATTGAACACAAAGTTGAGGTACTTTTGTACCTTGACCTCAGATCGATTGTAAATAAAGCATGTGAATGAATTCTACAGAAGGGCAAACTGTGTAGATTCTCGCAGGTCCTTCCAATTTCAGAAATCTTGCCCTTTGGTTTGCTACAGTTGTTATGTAATAGTTAGCAAGGGCTTAGAACAAGAGACTTAATAGAAAGCGGAACGTGTTGCGATCAGGATAGATGGAACGCTGCCTAAAGGGTGTGGTAAAACGGTCGCCTTGAAGTCAAAATGATCCCTCATTCGAAAACCGGGTCTTATTAGTCTGCAGTCGGGGTATAAATGGCTATTCAATTCTTGTAGTTTTTATCATAAAGGTGTTTTGGTGGTTTAATTGCGTCTCTAACTTAAACACATTGAGGACGGCTCGAAGTATTCAGTCGATTTACTACTGGCATTACTCAAATACCTCAATACCATACTGTGCCGGACAGATTCCTTAAATTGACTTCAATGGGAGTGGTGAAATAATAATTCAGCAAAGGTATAAAGTCGTAAATTGTTTGTGTGCAACCGATAATTTATGAAAAGCGTCTTTTTGTCAGCTTCTGAAGGTTTGAAATACACAGTGTCGAGTGAAGCGGAGTAAAAACGAGGAGTACCCCCAAAAAATAAAATTATTGATGCAATTTTGTTTAAGATATCACCATAAAAATAGTAATTCCCTTCAAAGTACTGTCTGCTAAATTACATGCGCTTGTCCCAACGGTTCTTTTTACCGTTCTGAACTAATGCGAAGTACTCCAATGATTTTTTTCGCAACCCCTTCTACGTTCTCAAAACGCATTCTACTTGGCAGTGCTTTTTTGTTTGTAATGACAAAAATTCACAGGGTGCTATAAATAGGGCGAGTAAGGGCGGTAGAAACCCACTTTCATGCCGTTTTCTTCCCCAAAAACGTGTTGGTCGAGAAAGCTGAGTGGAAGCGTTTTTTGTCATGATAACGCAGCAAGTCGCCCCGATCGTTAACATTCAGGTAAATCTTTTCACAACCGTTTCAGCACTTGTAGGTAGTTATGTTGGTTCTTGTACCTGTAACGGCTGTGATCACGCCTGATATAACCGACATCAATGATGTCACGAACGGTACCTCTCCATGCGTGGCGATTGGCAGCAGCGGATCTCGAAAGCTCCACCCAGTCCCTTCTCCAGCGACGGAGGCCGAAGATAGAAGGTCCAAGAACTGCTTCCTTGTCTTGACGGACGGTGTCTAGCCAGGTCTTCAGTTGCCCTCCTCTTCGACGTTTCCAGGTGGGCTGCGGTGCCGGGTCGAGGGCAGCATAGGTAAGCTCGTGGGGCGGACGACGGAGAACGTGTCCGAACCACCTCAGTCGCCTTTCTTGAATGGCTTGAGATATCCTCGTGATACGATCGCAGCGGATGCGGACTGTCTCATTTGAGATGAAGTCGCTATACTTAACTCGCAGGATCGTCCTTAGGCACTGGGGGTCAAAGACCTCCAGTCTTCGCTCATCTTCAGCACGCACAACCCAGCATTCACATCCATAGAGGAGGACTGACCGGATGGATGCACGGTATACACGAATCTTCGTGGCGATAGAGATGTCACGTCGGATCCATAAACGCTTTCGAAGGATTGAGAAAACCCAGCGAGCATCATCGATAAGGGAGACAATGCCATCCTTGCTCTGCCCATTCGGTAGCAGCCTCGCCCCGATATATTTAAAGCTGTCTACTTCTTCAAGTTGATGGCCATTAATCCCCAGGGGTGCCTTTTCCTAGTCAGGGATGCAGCTCGAGAACAACTTCGTTTTTAAACCGATTTTCTTCAACAGTAAACAGAATTTGATTTTGAGAAGTTGCTCCTAGATGTTTGTCAGTCCAAAGTCGCCGGTACCTTTGGGCGCGTGCTTAATTTAATTATTACTGTCGACTGCGATGGTTTATCATGAAAGCCACCTGGCTAACTGGACAGGAAGTGTAGAGTAAACACCATTAGTGTGAGAAAGCAGCATTTTAAAACCAATTTGCATACAGACAATAATCAGCGTTTCTTTGATAGCCCCTACTAAATCTGTCGAAATGGTAAAATCGTAATGGAACCTGGATTAACTGCATTCAAGCAAAGGAACTAAGTTTTGAAATAAACGATTGCAACGTTAGCTTAGAATTAGTTTGCACAAACCCTTTTTTTCAAGATAACTAACGGTTTAGGTTTTGGCTAAAAATCTGATAATTACTTCAGAGAAGAATAAAGAACTAAAAACGGGTGAAAACTTGCGTTCATGGTGTCAAAATGTTTTCTCACAAAGCGGATAAAGGCGAACTATGATTAGTTAAACCATTGGGGAAAGCTATCCAAGACGAAAAAACAAAAACAACATTAAAAGACATTGCAGCCCAGCTGACAAGTAGTTAGAAGCATGAACGCGCAAACACTGGTGGATTGTTAAGCTGGGTATGCTATCAAAGATGAACTGATAAAGTGAGTTTTCAGCATAAGACACCATCAACAAGGAAATTAGCTATCACAAGCATTCGGTAAGAATCCTTGTTCAATATACAAGGAACAGGATGAATACTCAGTGAATACTCACCGCTGTCTGCTACTTCTTGTTCGCTGCTGCCACAGCCTAGACTGGACTGTAGCGTTGTTTTGGCTCGAATATCGCTGCAATTTAGAAAAAAAACATAATGAGATGTAACACCAAGTAGCAGGGGGTTTGATATTAATTGAATGCAAATTGGCTATGCGGACTCACGGAGGCAGAAGTTGCAATTTTTGCTCAAACAGTAACTCCAACTTTTCTGCGAAACGTCCCATACGGGAAGTCACGCCATTATAGCGAAAGCAGTTGACGAGTATGAGCCGAAAGTCACAAACAAATTCGCGAATTCCAGGGTAGATGCCACGATCGAGTTTTTCAGAAACTGTGAGAGAGAAAAGGCGACCGTATGATTATAATGTGTGAGTTGCAGCACTGACATCGATAAACTAGCCGGAAACTCACTTTTGTTTAACCACATTGGGTAACGTATAACATCGTCATAATCATGGAGACCTAATGTGGCTGCGTCAATTCGGTCCATGAAGGGGAAAGATATGTGTGCATTCGAGGGTGCAGTGAGAGCAGTTATTATTTGGCGAGCGGCAGAAATCTCTTCAAAACGTCGAGGATTTTCCTTATCGTACTTTTCCTGGAATTCCATCGTCCTGTATCCAGCTCCCTACTACAAGCAGAAAACGACAAATCAGGCTTAGCCGTTTGAACTAACGGGACCTGGATGTTTGCAGAAGTATACACAGAGGAAAATTCGGTTAGGAAACAGAGCGAACAATAGGCTTACGTTAATGAACGATTTATGTGACAAACTCACATTTTATTCTGTGTCACTGTCAAATACTAAGTATGCTGCGATACACTGTTACGGTAACTATAATAATGAATCGTTAGCAGTTTTCAAGTCTTGCTGGCTTCGGTAAAATAACGGAAAAAATTTCTGAACTAATCTAAGTATTCAAATAACAAGTGACTCGAAATAAACAGTGCGGACAAGGGAGGTTTAGCACTTTCTACCAAATAAGTGAAGACGGAGACATTTAAATATCAGGACAAACACGTCAAGAGCAAATTTGCAAATACAACTGGGATTCTCGGCATAAATCTGTTTTAATGCTAGATAACAAAACTATTAAATTATGCGATCTAATAGAGCGATATTAGTCAATTTAACTATCAGAAGCAAGAGTGTGAAATTCAAATATCAGAACGTATTGCAACGTCCGAATACAAAGGTATGGCTAAGTCCAAACAAGACTATCTGGGCAAACGACTTTGAAGGCAAAAATGAAAAACATTATAAAGGTTTGTAGATTAGAACGATAACGAACTTATTGGTATACGCCGGCAAATGGATATCAAGGAACTGTTAATAATGTCAATAGAGCCTTTAAACTTTCGCTGAAGTCAAAATAGGACAAAAAGGATAACAGAACGAATTCAGCAAAGGCATGCGCTAGCACTGGTAAGGGTCGACCACTGCTCATGTATCTTTTTTTTTCTCCCCTTGCGGGAAGAAAACAGCAAAATAATCACGGTAGACAGGACGTGCTTCAGTAACCTAGGTATTGTGTAACTTGCTAATGATTTATTTTTAGAGAGGGCAGTTTCTGAAGGAGCTATTGGCTAAACATAGTAAAGTGTAGGCTAAAATTAGCAACAGATGGCCCTAAATATTACATACATTAAATGGGAGGTTTACTGGATACGTTAACAAATTACACTCCAGAGGACAAAGCGCGCAAAATGCAATTTGGCTATTTCAAACACCTACAAGCTCCAAGATTTTCACATCAATCTATGCAGGATCTTCATATTATGCCGATCAATATTTATCCAACAGGAGCTGTAGAAGAAAAGGAAAATTCATTAAAACTTCGAACGTATTGAGAGTGAATGCGCATACCTAGTGTTTCGTCAAAATAATCGGATAAGAGTTGTTAACTTCTCTGTCAGACTGCTCTAGCTATGGAATGTTCTCTAGGAAGATTTTGTGATGTCACCATCTTTCAAAGAACTGTTCGAAAAAATATGATTGCAAATGAGTCCGAGCCATGAGTGACGTTACTTTAATATAGGGTCTGGTCACAATTTGGTTTTTTTCTCGTTTGTTAATGGTTGCCTACGTGAATTAGATTGCGGGTGTGCCACGTTTGCAGTTGACTTAAAATATGGCCTACCATATGTTCTAAGGCGGTAACAACAGAAACTTAGGTGGTGTTCGTCATCAAGTTGGCATTAAATAATATGATAATAATTGTACATTTAAGACCCAGAGGCCGGGTCATTACCCTGCCAGCACAATAGCCAGCTAGGACGCAGATGGCGACGGGGCTAGGTGGGCTAGGTGGGGCTAACCGGGGGTAGGTGGGAATAATGGTTAAGGCATGTTTATTACTCGGTTAACCTAAATTTTGTGAATGCTGTTGACAGACGCCGAAGGCTTTATAACTAATTTTCATAATTTTTGCATGTAAAGTAGCTATTTTTGTTTAATTTTAATGTAATTTCACGTTTTTTTCTACTAAGTGCACAAATAAATAAGACATATATAAAACGGTGTTTGACTTAGCCAACAGGGCGCTAAATCTTCGCCTTGACCTGCCGTGTCGTGGCCTGTGTGATTACGACTTCACCGTGCTTTTAGTAGTTCTCGTTTAATAAGCAGCTGCGGTACGTAAAGTATAATTTTAAGATTTATCGATCAATATATTTTTTGGTAATTTTACCTGTACAACGTTAGCAGCAGATGAATTGGTTAATTTGTTACTTGCATCCTACGCCATGGTCAATGTAGACGAATGCCTAACTTTTATGTTGTTAAGCGTCTATTTTTAAGAATATTGAGTAATTTTACCTCGGATACCATTGAAGCACCATTTATAAGCGCATCCAGTGTAGGAAATGGGCATATCGTGAGGCTTTTCCCGATGAGGTGACGACGGTACCCTTAACGTCTGCTGTCGTTGCCGATGAATCTCGGGATTCTTCGGACTTAGAAGCAGAGATGCCTGTACTCACCGCAGATATTCCTCCTGGTGGTATTTTGAGTGCATAAATCATAAATTTAGTAGAGTCGCAGGAGAAGTTGATTTGGTCATAACAGCGCCTGAGGGCACATTTTTGCATGCCATACGAGCGTTTTGCGTACATCGGAAATTGCACGTTGCAACTTTGAGAGACCTGGTTGACACGCTGCGTGTTTTCCCTAAATTTCCTAAGGATACCAGGACATTTTTAGAGACCCCTCGGTCGTGCATAAGGAAGCCCCTCAATAATGGGAACTACGTTCCCGTGGGCCTTAGTGTTGGCCTCATACGTATGCTGTGCAAACGGCAGCAAACAGATATTTCTCAGGTGTGGGTGTATCTTCACATAGATTGACTGCGGCTTTTTAATGCTTCTGGGCAATGTGCGTGGCCCATACTTTATCGCATTAGCCATCTATCTGTTTCGCAACCATTCGTTGTTTGCGTCTTCTGTGGTTGGAGTAAGCCGGGCCCCATGCAGATGTTTCTGGAAAACTGTGGGTCCAAGCTGAAAGAACTTCTATTGTTTGGCCTACCAACGGAAGGTGCGAATGGCGTTGTTAAGGTGGTTTTGGACATTATTGCCTGTGACACTCCTGCTCGCTCTTATGTGAAACAAGTGTAAGCCCACAATGGCTCTCTTTGATATGATAGGTCTGAGTTTGCACAATACTCACACCAAACATTTTAAGTGTTGTCACAGGAGGAAGTTCACCAGCAGGAGGATGGTATTTCCCATCTTAAGTGGTTGCTTGCGGGATGATGCTACCTTCCGTGCGCAGAAACAGAAAGGTCATCACAAAGGGAGGTCCTCTGTTGAGGACCTACCCGTTGACATGGTGGGATCATTTCCGTTTGATATCATGCACCTGGTCTGACTCGGTGCCATGAGGAAGCTACTCAATACTTTGCAATGGGGACAGTGTTCAAGTGAAGTAAATGCACTAAGTGACACTTGTAGTCGATGCCTAACAACCAAATTTGCACGAAAATGCTGATCGCTGGACCATCCCAAGTTTTGGAAGGCATCTGAGTTCTGGCAGTTTTTACTGTACATTGACCCCGTTGTTTTAACCCATTTCATTGACTGCGATCATTATAAGCATTTTTTGATGTTGTCATCGGCTATGAAATTTTTCATCATCCCCAGTTTTACAAGCGCTATGCTGTTCTTGGTCAACAATTGTTAACAATTTCGGCCATGACTTCCTTATTTTGTACAGAGTAAACCACGTAGTTTATAATTTTCATTCTCTGCTCTACCTTCCCGATGACGTTAGTCGGTTTGGAATGTTAGACAAATTCTTGGCTTTTCACTTCGAATCCTATTTTAAAGATGTTAGAAATGATATAAGTGGATCTCGCTTTTGTGCTTCGCAGGTGTATCGGCGCTACTTTGAAAGGCATTACCTTGAGTCGACGTCCAGTTCAATTATGTTGGAGGACGACTTTGGCGTTCCACGACGCGTTAATTTGCCCCCCGGATCTAACGTTATTTTTCATAAGGGATTTGTATTGTCGACGGTATTTCGGGACAGTGAAGTACTTATTGGCAAAAGGCCACGTCAACTCACTGGATTTACGACCGACTTTATACTCTTTAGGTCTTTTACTGACTGCACCGACCTCTTTACCACCCCTCTTTTCCTTCCTCAACCATTTTTATGTTAAAAGCCTCCACTTTTATAAACACTACGCGTTCTGTTTCACTTAGAAATATTTTTTTGTAAATATGCCCCATTTTCGATTGACAACTACTTTTACCTCATACTTCTTTCGCATACTTTTTCGGACCAATAAAATTACTATACACTCTTCCTTTTCGCGTTTTTTTCTGAATGTAAATGACCTGACTATCACCTGATGTTCATTTAGGTGTACTTCGTTGTTGTATTTACCACTGAAAACTCCGTATATGTTGTTAGATTGGAGTGGTTCCATGAGCATGACAAGAGTCATGTCATGTGGCCAGTTAATCGAAAAGTGCGAAAACGTTGTTTGGAGATGTAGGAGCGGCCACCAGAGGGCACGCCTTATTACTCAGTTAGAATACTGGGTAACTACTTCACATTAGATGAGGCTCACCGTCGCGCTTAGCTGGCGGAGGAGAGCTCCGATCTCTCCAGCTCTAAACCTACGCAGAAAGGCAGGGGTAGCCGAAGGAATTTAGCGTTTAGTACAAGTAATGTTTCTTTTTCTAGGATTCGTCCTCTGCTAACATCGTATTCTTAAGACGAAGTCAGTGATAAAGATAACGAGCTGCTACTGTCTGAATGCGCACTGGGTTGGTCCAGCACGCCTCAGTAAGCACTGTCAATTTAACTTATTTCAAGGGGCTTTCCGTTGTAAATTCACCCACAACTGCCGCTGCATCCACGTCACAGTCAATGAAGTCACTTCCTGCAACGATGACGGCTAACCATGAAGCCTTGAAGGCCTGAAATGAAACCTTGTAAGCATTATAAAGGCAAAGCAATGAAATAAACAGGCATGGCCATGATAAACCTAAGGAAGACCGCTCGATATAGCTGATTACGTTTCGCTCAGAAAACGGCTAGATGATTACGAGACTGTCTATCAACAAAAATCGAAGTGGGAACAGTAAGGCTTTCTCCATTTCCTTCGCACAAGTTATCGTAGTACTACACTTGAGACGCTCGTAAAGGGAGTTGACCACAGTACCACGGAGCACATTGTGCTGCATGGCAAAGCTGAAAAAGTTGGTGCTGCTGTCATTGACAGCCAGCATGTAATGCCAACATGCTCGATGGCAGCAGTGGGGCGTTTGCCACTTTGCTCGCCAAAGAGCCTCGTTTATTTTGTGGGACGATTTCAGTCAGACAGAGATTGTCTACAAAAACGGTACGCTAATGTTCAAATTCACTTCTAACTGGTTACTTACAGCTCGACGGCTAAGTGAAGATTGGCGGACGCAATGAAAAGGACACTATTCGAAGCCTTTCATCGGGACTTTTAGGGCCTCCCCTTATTTTCCAATTAACTTATTCCAGGGCTTTCAAAAGCAAAATTTCCTTTACTCGATGTCCCTTGTACGCTGTATTCTGACGTAAATGATGCCGAAATTGTACCCGGTGATGACCATACAGCTTGTCCGGACTGGCTCAATAAAAAAGAGGAAAATGATAGTTTTTTAAGAGGAACATAATTGCGTATAACCGTAAAACCAATTGCTTTCATGATTGCAAGGCGCTAGACCTTAAACTACTGTAAATTTATGCCTATTTCTTCTCACAAACTCAATCTTCAGAGGTTGACGAGGCCATGTTTGGTTTGCTGAAAAAAGTGGCAAAAAACTAAGGCGCACTGATAGTTTGAGATCTAAACACAACAAAACAAGTTCAACCCTTGCACAACGAAGGATTCCGTCGTAAGCTGAACCTTATAAGGTTAAGTGTTCGATAATCACGGAAAGAGTAAGTCACTTTAAGTCACGTTATTAAGGGAAGAAGGCTTTCGCTCTTAAGCTCTTTATGAAACAAAAAATAAAGAACGTGTTTTATGTAAGCTAAAAGAACTCTTTAGGTATACTTACATAATGTAAGAAAATAAAAAAGCAGTCGCTGGCTTGAAAGGTTAAAAATCCCAATAAATTCATGGAAATCCCGAAAAGGTAGAGCGCCTTTGTCAGTTTTCCCATCGACTTTCACCGTGGAACCCGATTTTAATCAGGTAGACTTCCATGCAGGGAGTAACGACACAATCATGGATGGCTTCGATTTCACAGAAAATGAAGTGAGGAAGGAATATCTTGCGCTTAAAGAAGCTGAAACCCGGATCCATGCCAAACGGCAGCAAAAGTATGGCAAGAGCTCGCTTTTGAACCCTCCAGACCACTTTTGTTTATTGTCCTGTTATCCTTTGATCAAGGACTTCTCCCATTTGATTAGAAAGATTCGAATACATATCTTACTCAAAAGAGTGAATCCAGAACCAGCCTGAAATAAAATTGACCGATGAGCCAAGGGTGCATTTTTTGCAGAGTTATGGAAAGGTTTATCAAAAAGACAACTGTGAAGTTTCTCGATGAAAAGGCTTCGTTTACAATGTCCAACATTGATTCCGAGAAAACTACGCCTGCCCGACCAATGTGTTTTCTTCAATGGAGTCGTCGTCCAGGTCATTAGCCGATGCCATCAACGTCGATGTAGCTTACATCGATTTCCAAAAAACTTCGATAGTGTACCACACCGGTTGCTACTTTACAAGGTTTACGGATCCAGGATAAAAAATGCGCTAAATTGGATAGGACATTTCGTAATAGGCTTATCGCAGTCTACGTGTAATTGCAATGTGAAATCCACTTAAGTGCCCGTCGTCAGTGACGTACCTTAAGGCTTCATTGTGGGTCATTATTGTGCCCAACCTACGTCAGAGACTGTTGACATGGACTGGGCAGCAATGGCGTCTTGTTTGCGTATGATATTAAGATATGGCAACCTATCAGAGACAGCAATGACTCATATATTTTGAAAGAAAGACTTGACCATCTAGATGAATGGTCCAATACATTTAAGCTTTGAGAAGCGTGTCACCCTACGGCTCACAACGCAGAAGGCTTGCATTATAAGTTACCCTCAAAATTACTTTCTTGATGGCAGTTGCCTGTACGTAACCGAAAAAAATAGCCTCAGTCTAATGAAAGAATATAGCAGTTAAAAAATTGAAAATTTACAGTGACATTTCACAAGAAAACTGCTTTATCAGATGTCAGCTAACGTAACTGAAAGTTATTTGGATCAGGTGATTGGAAGCAGGCATTTTTCTCCTTGTTTGCCTTAATAATCGTAAAAATCTCTCAAAGCTTTCTGTCATTATCCCGTCATTTGCCCATAAAACGTAATAAATTCCGTACTAACTTTATCTCATCCTGCTTCTTCCATATATGAACGCTCTGTGTTCTTGGTTTCTAGACGCGGCCTTGTTTGAAATAACTTGCAAACTGAAATAAGGAGTAACAAGTCTTTCTGATTTTAAGCGAAGACTCAATATTTATCTTAACACTGATCATATTACTCCTTTATTCTTTTCCTCTATTTGGAGCAGCTTTCTCCATGAATTCTAGTAAGAGCCATCGGGAATTTAGGAGATTCTTTTGAAATCATTTTTTCTGCACCATATCTCCCGGGAACCTATATGCCTTTATAAATCATTAGTCGTTCAAAATAGGGAACTCATATGGACGTACGAAGTCTAAACTTCCCCCGTTTTGTTGGCTACTAACCATAACCAGAATTCCATTCTGGCGCCTGAGAGGCCTTACATCAACGGATGCTTCTTGGTGAGATTTCATGTAATGCTCATTAGCAACCACAAGCAAACTGTACACATATTTTATCACCACATTCTCAATGGCTACTGCAGTAGTAGCCTACTTAATACATCTTTCCTATTTTCCTAGGCAGTTCTTTTCTCCTACACACTTTTAGACCATGGAGGTCTGCTAAAAGCTGCCTCTATTTTCAGGGTAGGTGTTTTTGTTGCCTATTTTCTAATTCACCATCATTTGCGAAACATAGTCAATATTTCCCTCAAAGGAAAATTTCTGTTGGCATCATTACAAATTTGTGCATGGTATTGGCATCTATTGTAATATTTTTTTCCAAAACTAAGTTTTTTTAGATAATGCCTTCTCAGCGCTAACTATTGTAAATTCCAAAACATAATTGTGCTAACTTTGAAGCTCTCTTCTCAAGGTTTCAAGGCTGCCAATAGGTCGACCATGGTTCTGCAAAAAAGATCAGGTCGACTGCCGAACTACTTAATGCACTGCAGTAAAAACGCATCTGCATCAGTGTCCGTCCACGGTGTTTGGTAGACGGTCACGGCGTCAAGGGGCTGTGACCCACATATCTCGCTTATCAGCCACATGGTCTGCATACCGTCGGCAAACCTTTCAGTCATCTTACAAACAGTTAAGTCGCTCTTTTGATACACAGCAATTCAATATATTTTTCCTTCACTGTATCACCAATAGGCAGCTAAAAGACATTTGCCTATCGTTATCTTAATAGAACAGACTTAACTGAAATGATCCGGGATCTACCAAGGAGGGTAGATAGCAAATAAAAGTGTTCGAATTGCTGTCTTCTGTGGTTCGAATTTGATAGCTGGAGCACTGCTCAATTATCGAGCCCAAAATTAATGTTCGATTATCGATTTCTACACAAAACATTAAAGAATTACATACTAAAGGCTTGTTTCTAACCAGAGCACATAAAGAGCAAAGGGCTAACTGCCGCAACAAGGTTTTCACGAAAACATCAGACAGCATCAGTAAGGTCATTCACATGCAACCAATCGGTCAAAGTGACCATGCTATATTACTACTCGCTAGTTTCTATTTGACCTAGTGTTGACGAAAAATGCAAAACATTTGGCGGGGTAATTTGGAAAAAAATGCGAGAAACCTTAACGGACCTTAATCGGACCTCAATGCTTGCGGGTAATATAAACGAAGACAGTGGTACTGCTCTTTATTTATTGATTGCCGGTCAAAACGCAGGATCAGCAGAGCTCTAGAGCAGAGGGTCGAGGCAATAACGCTGTTCTCACCGACAAAATGTTATCTCTTAATTTATGGAATACTGAGGTCTTTGCCGTACGAATGTTCTGAGCTTATCCCCTCACTGAAGCAGATATCACCAGAAGCCATTGGAGTTTCTGGATCCATAAATAGACAATTTGCGCCGATCACACGCAACTCTATAAAATATACGGCCTGCCTCTTTTGGATTACTTTTTATTTTTATGGTATTATTTCGTCAGATGGCCGTAAGAAACTAGAAAGCTTTCAGAGACGCTTTACTAGATCTTTGTCTAAGTGTAATGGCACCCATGGCTCATACATTGAATAATATAATAGGTATGGTCTCCCACACTTCTAGATTCAAAACTCGAAAATGGTAAAATATCCTTAAACAAGTCATGCATGACCAAGGTAAACGAACTTTTAATTTTCAGTGTTGATACGAAAATGACACCATGCCTAGTGGTCCCCGGCAGTTTAGTCATGTCTATCTTGAATGACATACAACATGAAGTTGGTCATGCTTTCCATGCCAAAACAGAAGCAGCAGTCAGGCAACGATTCTGGCGGACATGGCGCAGAGAGCAGGTTGCCACTTTCTGCAACACGTGTTCCACGTGCGCTGTCTTCAAAGGGCCGATCCCACGACTACCGACACAATTACAACGTATGATGACCGGCTTTTCCTTTAGCGTGTAAGCATTGACATGGTGGGCCCCTTACCCATCATTACCAGTGCTAACCGCTACAGTAATAGTGGATTACTCTACGAAGTGGGCAGAAGTCATCCCACTTTTCCAACAAGGTGTCGCCGCAGTTGCTACCACATTGCATAGTACTTCGGTCTGTCACTTTGGAGTGCCAAATCTCGCTCCACTCTTACTGTAGATTTTGATATGGAGTCCACGATTGAGTCTAATTATGCAGTACTGGGCCTTTACTTATTCTGTAGGGTATAGTCCTCATATTGCCCATCGAGCACAAACATTTGGGTACTTAAATAGATAATTCTACTGCTTTCTACTTTTATACGCTCTACCTTTTATACTCTTTTTCCTTTTCTCACATTCACCCCACACATTTGAACCCTGTTCAAACGTGTACCGTATTGCAGAAGGATAAGAATTTCTCCTGCTGTAGTGGATCCTAAAATAAACATCTACCCAACATGCACCAACCTAGTCATCATCTGAAATAAATTTTTTTTCTTTGGAAAGGGAAAAACAGTTAAAGTGATGATGACAGTCACGCAGTAGGTCAAACAGGCTACATATTAGTGAGAAGGGTTACCGGTCTGTGGAGTTCAACTAGAAAAACTGGTTCGTGTTGTTAAGTCTGCGAATGGGGTACGGGTGGGTATGTTATCGTGAAGACCTGGCATTTGCGATTGAAGAATGTTACATTCAACGACCAGCGGTCCCGTTTTTATTCTTCGCCGATCCAAACCTGGGGTTAGGTATAACTGCCTGATGACCACCAAAATGCCTAGAATGGCCATTTCGATCTCACTTGCCTTTGTCAATCTCTCTCCTCCATTGAAAAAAATATTTTTATATAAAGGTTATTTTGTTCTTCGGGATTTATAATTCATTGCGTACGTCTGTAGCGCTGGCACAAAGCCCAATCACAGGTGCCGTAGACATCTATTGGTCAAAAAGGTTGATCAAGCATCTAGTGACTGACTCTCGCATGACGTTTATTCACTTACGCCCATACCACACTAACAGACAGACGTGCGCGCGCAGGGCCCGGGGCCTGCCGCGCGTAGGGGCTTCAGGCCACCACTGACTTCCTGTACACAATAAACAACTCATACTGGTCTTACCCTTCCTGTAGTGCTCTGAGCAGACTCATGGCTAAGGCTCTTACAGGTCTTTTCAGTTGACCCTCAAATCGTTGGCCGAAGCCGCGTATACTGAGAGGGCCAAAAAACCACTAACATCGTGTGTCTATGGAAATAATAGGTAATAGCACGTCGCTTGGGCCAGACACTGTCGCTGTTTGTATCAATTTATATTGATCAGGATGCCTTCTTTTAAGGATATATATACATATTGCTGATAAGAGAAAAAACGCTTTTTTCCAGATATAATTAAGAAGACACGGCGATCATGGGAATACGGAGTTTAATTTCCTGATGTTTTCTGCATAATCGCGGACCCGCTATTGGTTTACAGTGGAGAAGATGGGGCCAACCAATAGCCAACGGGCGAGTGGATGCACGTGCATTCGGCACGGTTACAAAATGAGGCTGATGGTGAGGCTAATTAGTTCGAGGCCGGTGGAAGCGTATGCACTACGCTTTGAAGATAGCGAAGAGTCTGTTTTCGAAACGTCAGAATGAATAAAATCTGGCCCCAGCACTTTCCTCCTGTTCTTCTTCCTCGTCAGGGGATGATAATTACGGTGCTAATTTTCCAATTCCTGCAAATACATTACAATGGTGAAGTTTTATCGCAAGCTAGGTGATGGAGATAGTGGATGATACGTGAAAATCGAATGTGGGAACAGTTCAAATTTTTGCCAATACAAGCGAACATGCGAGTCCCAGGAAGCAATTGCTAGAGAGCGATCAAGTCGTCTCCTTCTCAGTTAACATTTTTATACGGATGCCGAAGAATGATGCTTTTGCCAAGGTCTTGCGAAATATGACTAGGCGTTATCAATTTTTTCCGCTATGGATCGTCAATTAAATAACCATTTTTGAAACAGTCTAATGCATACACTTTCCAGTAAAGCGCACACTCTTCTTCCTGTCAAAAGCACTTCCACGCCCCGCATATAGACTGCAGCACCAACTTGGCCCTCATCAGACACGAAGCGCTGTAATTTTCTTTTTGATGAGAAAAACAACTATATTTTTGAAGGGCAGTTATAGCAGGTCACAGATGAGTAAATATGGTCATAATTGAAAGGCACGATTACTCCTTTTGACAAGCGATTGAACGTCCTCTACACTGAACTAATGAGTTGAGGCATCCAACCAATATATTTTTATTGTTGCTATAGCGCAGTTTGGTATTGACGTTCCTAGCATACTTTCGACACCGTAAAAAACTGATGATTGGGCCGTTTCCACTAACTTTGCGCACTTTATGTTAAGCTGTGGATTATGACGTATTTTGTTCATTAAGCCACAGGGCTCAGTGAATGGAGTCCTTTTTGGTTTAAAATTTTGGCTGATGCCTTCAAAATAAAGTACAGTCCTTTCTCCCTATCTGGCCCTTCTACAAATCCCCATTTGCCCCTAAATGTATGGTAATCTTAACACACGACAACCACGATGCAAGTACCGACGTTTAACAGCAACCACCCAACCAATCAGAAACACAGTTGCTAAAGGGCACTGGGCCGAAAGATTGAGTAGGAGGTTTGTATTAGATGCTGGGTTAGAGAGCAAATGCGAAAAGTTGTGCCAACTAGTTACTTGTTTCTGCAATCACATAGGTTCGTTCTATTCTGATAGGTTGCAGGCCTATCTCAAATTTCGAACACTGGAGTTCATATTTGCGAAAAGGTTAGGTCCAACCGCGTCCTCTTATGTCCTCGGTTTTCTTCACCAGAACACGACCCCTAGTCTCGCTAGCGGCAGCAGGAGCAAGGCAGCAGATGCTGCGCAAGTCTATTATCATTAAGGGCTTTATCACCCAAACCTTGCCATTCCTGTGCCAATTGAGATGATATTACTTACTTACTTGAACTTATATATATACATGTATGTCTGAGGGTTACAGGCAAGAAATGCCCTTGAGGACCCTATTATTGTAACGCAAACAAGGTTGTTCTTACAGGTAATGTGCAATCGGGGGAGCACATATGATATCATGAAAGAAGTTCGAGTGAATTTTCACGGAAAAGTATGAAACCGGTCTAAAGCCAGAAAAGTTGTTCACAGTGCTGGCAGTAGGAAATCGTGTTGTAAAAGTCGCCTTTTGTCAAATAAAATCACATCGAGTCTTCTTTTAAATTACACAATTGTGTAAGCGGATACCGTCTCGCTTGGTAGCAGGTTCCAAGGCCGGACCACACGTTGACTAAAGAAATATTTTCGGAGGTCTAATCGGGTGCGTTCGTTTGTGACCTTGTAAGGATGCCCACGCAGGTGAGAAGTAGTGGCTAATTGAAAGAAATCCTCCAATTTAGGGAGGAAATGTGGCCCCGGATTATCCGGAATGTCCAGAGCAGGCTGCACTGAACGTTCCTGTAAGACAGAGGAAAAAGGTCAAGTTTTATCAATCTCTCCAGATATGATAAGTCTCTGAGACCGTCGACCATCTTTGTTGCCCTGCGTTGCACTTGTTCAAGAAGCTCCACATCTTTCTTCAACCACGGTGTCCAAACTGGCATTCCGTATTCAAGATGTGGCCTCACAAAGGTGCCAAATATTTTTCCGAAGAGTTCAGGTGGAAAGATTTTGAACGCTTGTCTGATCCAGTGCAGGGTACTAGTTGCTTTCTGGACGGACGTTTTACAGTGCTCTGTTTGCATCAAGTTCGCGGTTGTCCATATACCCAGATCTTTGTGTGTCTCAACCTCGTTTAATGCGGTACTATTGATAAAATAACTGTGTTTCGGTGGCACTTTTCGCCCCGGGCTTACGTGTAGAACAAGACACTTGGATACATAAAGTTAAGAAGCCACGTGGACGACCAGATAACCAGTTTATCGATGTTCGACTGTAATCTCTTTGCGTTGTCGGCGCACCTAATTTCAGCCCATATTTTTGTGTCATCCGCAAACATGAAAGCTGCACAATCAAGCTCATTGAGGCAGTCATTTACGTTAATCAGGAATAGCAGTTGACACGAAACTTAGCCTTGTGGTACACCACTCTCGACCTTTGTCCATTTTGAGGTTGGGTTTCCGACAACGACCCTCTGTTCTCTGAGGGACAAGAAACTACTGATCAATTTATACATTTTTCCTTGAATTCCCATGTCCCAAATCTTCTGCAGAAGAAGCCTGTGTGGTACACTATCGTAGGCCTTTTTGAAGTCGAAGAATATGACATCAATTGGATAGCCTTTATCTGCGGCCTTTGTCCACTTTTCCTGCGAGTAACGAGCACTCGTGAGGCAAGAGCATCCTTGGCGAAAGCCGTGCTGTCCATCACGTAGTATTTTGTTGCTTTCGAGGAAATACATGAAATTCTTCTAAATAATGTGCTCCATTACTTTGCATGCGATGCACGTTAGACTGACAGGACGGTAATTTGTGCAATCAAGTCGTGAACCTCCCTTATAGATCGGGGTGACGTGTGCCCATTTCCATTCCTCTGGGAGTTCATCTTCGTAAAAAGGTTTCTGGAAGATGGCAGCCAGGGGTTTGCACAGTTCATTGGCTAATTCTCTTAGTGCTAGTGCAGGAATTTTGTCCGGCCCTGGTGATTTGGCAGGCTTAAGTTGGAGTAATTCGGCCCTGACAGTGGTGTGTGAAAACTCTTGGTCCTCTATTTTAGGCAATGAGGAAGAGGGTAAGGGTGCAGGTATCGGCCAATGAGCGGACGTATCGTCAGCAAAAGTTGAAGTTCTCGAGTGTAGACGGATTCAAAGAAATCGGAGAGGAGGGAGGCTTTCATCTGGTCCTCGGTCACCAGTTGTCCATCGGCTGATCTTAGGGCAGGAATCAGTTCCTGAGATCTCTTCGTGCTTCGTATGTAACCGTATTAAAACCCAGCAAAGCTACCCTATGTTTAAGAGAGCTATAACCAGTTTTCTACATTCAGGACAACTTTCACCAATTTTGGGTGCTGACTCGGTGGAATCTCTCTTTCCCTCTGATGGCGTTCGTGGACTTTGAACCCCGCCAGGTTTCATGCCGAAGATAATGCTGCTGAAGCAGCAGCCTGGAGTCTGCTCACCCTTCGGCCGATAGCGCGCAACGTTTGCCGAAAACCATTGAAGGAAGACTGAGAACACTGTGTTCTTGTGCCAACCCTCTCCGTCTCGAACTAATGTCCTCAAACGATAGGCGACATTTCTCCTCCTGATGTGTCAACTCAGCTGACAACTGTTCATATATTCCGTTTGTATCATACCTTTTAAGTCAGGTTTTTTTCACTTAAAACAAACTCCCTATCTCGCCCAGTATTGACAAAACACAAAACCTGAAACATGACCAATACTGGCTGCAACATAGGGAGTTTGTTTTAGGTTTTTCCAGTCTTCGAGGTTTCGGAAGGCGCCCAAGAGGTGCATTACCAACTCTTTACAATTGCCTGTAAATTGGCATAATAAGCATATGATTATTATCTTGGGGTGTTCCAACGACTTGTGTACTACGTTCAGCTCGTATTTCTTGCGCTGTTTAGTAGCTTCTCTTTTACAAATGGTACGTTGTTGCTTATACTCCCTTAAGTGCTCATCCGAGCCGCTTAATATGTAGCGCGTCCAGAAGCGGTTTCTGTTCTTGAAAGCGGCCTGCAAGTTTGAGTTCATCCATTTCCGGCAATGATACGGATTCTCCCGGATACCCGATCTCCTGAAGCAGGTCCTGCAGTTTTTGGAGCTCCACTTAAATAGTGTCTGCCGAACAGATTTTCCTGGCTCTTTGTGTTAAACATCGGATCAGATTACGTTTCTGTTGGCTAGGTACAAAACTTTTGAAGTTTGTGTACTGTCCAGACCAGGTTTTCTTAGGATAAACGCTCCTTCGGATGTTACCGTCGGGTCTCCGACTTAGGAGGACATCCAAGGAGGGAAAGGAACCTGCCGTCTCCACTTCCAAGGTGAACTTGATGGAGGGATGTGCTTCATTCACAGTACTAAGAAACGCATTCACATCGGTTTCTACTGGGGCGATGGCAAAGAAGTCATCGACCAATCGACCGTAGTGTTTTAATTCATGGATCTGCTTGCTGAGTTGTGACTTCTCCAGCGTGCCCAAGAAAAAGTCTGCCAAAAGAGGTCGGAGAGGCGAGACCATAGCAACGCCGTCTAGCTGTCTATATAAGTGGTTGTCAAAGGGAACTGCACATTTAATGTGCACTTAAGTAGTAGCTCCTTCAATGCCGCAGTTGGTATTCCTACTTCTATTTGATTTGCCATTACGAAGTCGCAGATAAAGTCGACTGTTTCTGTTACTGGGACGTTTGTAAACAGCGATGAGACGTCTAAGGAGAACACCTTCATGCCGTTTAAGTTCATATCTTTGACGCTGTTGATAAATTGGAATGTATCTTTACAGCTGTGTGGCGCTAGCTGCTGTTGCAAGGGTTTGAGCTTATCTGCCAACCACTTCGCTATCGTATGATAAGGCGAGTTTCGCATGTCAAAGATCGGACGAACTGGCAGGCCGTATTTGTGGATCTTGGGCTGGCCATACAAACGGGGAACATGCGTGTCTACTGGCCGCAGCTGTTCGAGGTCACGGTCAGTAATGAATCCTGCCGTGCGGGGTCTTCTTAAGCAGCCGGTCAATTGTGCCTCTACTTCCTCCATGCAGTCTTTTTCTCTGTCTACTTTTGCAAATTTTGTCTGGTCTGCTAGTATGGCCTGCGTCTTAGTTACGTTGTCTGATCAGTTCATCAGAACGACACCCGTTCGTTTGGCTGGTCTAGTAACCAAGATGTCTTTGTTTGCTCGTAGCTGCTTCAACTTGTTTAGATGTGCTTTGGTTAGTAGTCTCCGGTTAAGGTACTGGTAACTACAACTAACCAGTGTTGATTTGAAGTGCTGAACACTATCTGCGGAGCTTGGCTTGAGGACGTAAGTTTGATTATAGAGATGCTCAAACAGGGTTTCTAGGTCTAACTGATTAACTTGTCGACCAGGTATGTAGAATTTTGGGCCAAGTGATAATGCTTCAAGTGAAGTCGCATCAAGCGTTGGTAAGGGAATGGTTGTGCACGTACCTCTGTGGATCTTTGGGGAGTCTTGCCTGTGGTTTGATTTTGTGCCCCCTCTGAAGAAGTAACGATCGCTTGGCGTCACCACGCTTTCCTTCTATGATTTGAGTGTAGTTGCTGAATTTTCGTTTTTCCTCCTCGGTCAGGGTGCCTAAAACGGCAGCGCGTTGACACAGGTGACGCTCCAGTTCATTAAACATATGCTCAAACGCTTGCAACAGCAGCTAGCGCCACACAGCTGTAAAGATACATTCCAATTTATCAACAGCGTCAAAGATATGAACTAACACGGCATGAAGGTGTTCTCCTTAGACGTCTCATCGCTGTTTACAAACGTCCCAGTAACAGAAACAGTCGACTTTATCTGCGACTTCGTAATGGCAAATCAAATAGAAGTAGGAATACCAACTGCAACATTAAAGGAACTACTACTTAAGTGCACATTAAATGTGCAGTTCCTTTTTCAGAATCACTTATATAGACAGCTAGACGGTGTTGCAATGGGCTCGCCTCTCAGACCTCTTTTGGCAGACATCTTAATGGGCAAGCTGGAGAAGTCGCAACTCAGCAAGCAGATCTATGAATTAAAACACTACGGTCGATTGGTCGATGACTTCTTTGCCATCGCCCCAGTAGAAACCGACGTGAATGCGTTTCTTAGCACTGTGAATGGAGCACATCCCTCCATCAAGTTCACCTTGGAAGTGGAGACGGCAGGTTCGCTTCGCTTCTTGGATGTCCTCCTAAGTCGAAGTCCCGACGGTAACATCCGAAGGAGCGTTTATCGTAAGAAAACCTGGTATGAACAGTACACAAACTTCAAAAGTTTTGTACCTAGCCAACAGAAACGTAATCTGATCCGATGTTTAACACAAAGAGCCAGGAAAATCTGTTTGGCAGACACAATTTAAATGGAGCTCCATAAACTCCAGGACCTGCTTCTGGAGAACGGGTTTCCGGACAGATTGATCAGGAAGAATATGATTTAGAAAGAATCGAAGCCAATTACACAAACTGTAGAAAAGAATACCTCGTTCCTCAAAGTTCCCTTTTAAGGGGACGCAGCAAGCGAGCTTCTCAGCAGATGTCTTAACCAAGCCATAGCACGAACCTTCCCAGCAGCAAACGTTATTATTCTCAACGTGCCTTGTCCTGCACGGCGAAGGTAAAGATAGGCTGCCAACTCAGGCCACTTCCATGTGCATATACTCATTCACTTGTTCCTGTGAAGCAAGTAATATCGGTCGCACGAGTCGGCGCCTATCAAAAAGAATACGGGAGCACCCCCCGGCATGGCTAGCCAAAGGCGAAGTCAGAAGTGCAATCTTTGCCCACATGGTTGACTTCGGACATCGTGTTGACCCCAGCAAAGCCTTTAATGTAATTAACAAGGCCTCGCAAATCTACCCAAGGCCCCTGGGTCAGTGTTTGCGGGCAACAGCAGAAGCAACCACGTTTTGTGATAACTTGATTACCAGCATGTAAATTTGCACCCCTCCCTATATAATTGTAACGGTCCGATGAGAATTTATCGAAAGCTACGTATGCTCGCGAAATACTCTTCTGTTTTCTTATTGCCTGGATTCGCTATCATGTAACAACAAGTGGCCGACTTATTAGTTCACTGACGTTTAAGTAGTTTATCAACTGAATGCATTTTATACCTTCAACCAGAAACGATAAAAGCGAAAAGGGAGATCTTGACTTGGAATTGACCTTTTATTCTTCAGTTCCATAAAATGCTCTATTCAGAGTGCCATGCAGCCATGCAAGCGAACATGTGTGTCCCAGGAAGCCATTGAGAAGAAGAATACTCGATCGCTGGGTCCCATCTCTGTACCTATGAAGGGTAGGATGTTGGTAGGTTCGTTTTTCAAACCGTTGCAACTATGCGTGACCTGCACAGCTCCAGAGATGAGAGATGAATCCTTTTCGGTGCGCTGTGTTCACTCTTTCAGTAAGTAATATCAATGCTTGCATTTAATGGTATGTTGTACTTGTTAAGCCAACGATATTCGATTGAACTGGAAAGGTCAACAAACATCTTCCCCTGTACATTCTGCGAAGAGTATTTGTAAGCATGGCGCAATAAAAATGCAAGAAGAATAACATTAATGCACCCGACAACTTATTAAAGAACATTATGCGTACAATCTGTCAATACATGTTTTGTATAAATCACATCAGTCTCATCTCACCCTCCTGCTCCAACCATAGTATTTATTAAAATCAGCCACTCGTATATCCTGCAATGACGAAGTGTAAGCGTAAAAGAACTAATACAAAAGAAATATAACCTGTATGAGTATTTTTAGGCATTGTAATTTTCGGTATTTAACAGAATAATCTCTGTAACGTTCGCCAATCCATGTTTCACACACATCCATTTGCTCATGTCTTACCTCCTTTTTGATAAAAAAACGAGACACTGTTCATTGATGATAAAGATGTGTATTGTAGTACATTGTCACACCAAACGGTTCGTAGAAAAGTATAATGCTGCCTGTTTGAGCAGCATTTTGAATATTACGGTATGACTTCCATTCAACATTGTTTTCTTGAAACCCAGGAGACTGGTTTGCCGCGCGAAATATTTAGCAATTTCATATGCGATAATATAATGGCGAGTTCGCGGGCATTTCGGCATTTTTAAAACCAAAACCAAATTCCTCTTTGAAAGCACAGTTTAAGTGCATTATTTCGCATAGTTTTCCCTTTGTCGCATGCGATTAGTTTCACGTTTTTTATTTTTCCTTATTTTTTTTAATATACTATTGCTGCACTGTGGGATATTTTAAAATGAAATTTGTTTTTTTCGGTGACTTAGCAGTCTTTATTGTCATGATTATGTACTTAAAACTTTTGGAGACATTCATGGTGTGCGTACGCAGACGATGTCTTTCCTTGATGCAGTATTATATGAGGCCTGCCTTCCAACTGTAATAATAATATAAACTGCGAGCATTACCGCCAAGGACAAGGAAGACTTGAAGGACTATTTCTGGCCTTTTAATTGCCATTAATTAGAAGTGGTATTTCCGGCCATCCTTGTCTTTTTCGTTTATGTTCTTCAGATGAAATAATGTAAGGCGTGAGAAGGCGATGGATAGTGTTTTTCAGCCGCTGTGCAGCTTCTGTGTGGAGACTCTAGATTGAGTCCCAATGCAAAATTGGAGGACTGAGTCTCGTCATTGTCCGCCGCGAGTTCAACACTTCTGTTAAAATGCGTACAGTTGACTCCCTATCTCATGAAAGGTCACCCGGAATTCTGAAATGCGTTTTCGATTCAAACCTATCTATTACGTATGGTTTTAAAAATGACGATTGTACAGACTCATCTAAACATATTAAGGTCACGCCAGGATGCCGGCTTTTTAATAAGCTCCTTTCTGACCGCTTAGTAAAAGTAGGTACCATAAAAAGTGGCTACTCATGTAGCATGACTTTCAGTCATCAATTTTGACTGCCTTTATAAATTCGAATATATTTTATAGAAAACATGCACAAAAAAGTTATTTCTTGTATTCGTTTGGTAGCATATAACGCCTTCTTTGAATTTTAAACTTAAAGAAAGGGTATCGTTTGGTTTTTAAAAAAATTCTAATTATGAGCTTTTTTACAATATTCAGGTGTTCATTAATAGAACATCGTAATCGTCAATTTGTTAATACTGACTTTACTGTATAAAGCATGCTCCATATCTATTGCAACATTTTATGAGAACTATGTGACATCTTCCTCAAGCTGTAGACGAAAACGCCATTTTCCTTAAGCAGGATGTACACAGTGTATTTTTTTCCAAAAATATATTCGAATCCATAAAGGCAGTCAAAATAAATGACAAAAAGTCAAACTACTTAATTAGTAACTTTTTAAAGTATATTCTTTTTCTTCGCGTTCAGAAAGAAGAGCTTTATAAAGCAGGAATCCTGAAATGTCCAAAATATATTGAGATTAGGCTGTACGGTCGTCTTTATGCAACCATCCGCAATTGATATGTTCCATTCAAGAACTCAGTTCAGAATTCCGGGTGACATTTCATGAGATAGGGAATCTACTGTATGTGCAGACTGTAATTAATAAGAAAACAGAAGTAAAATTCATTATATCTTTGAAAAATCTTGCTCCACAAAATGAGAAAATTTTAATCTATAAAGACTAACCACTTAAGAAAATGTAACATTCAGCACACCAAACCCAAAACGGCTTGGCGATGATCAATTTCATTTTTTCTGTCGAACGTGCCACTAATTGTCAGGAATCAATAAAGTGTGTAGACGGATCGCCCGCTGGTCATTGGCTATTTATGTTAAGTGTGAAACTGCCAGGCAAACCAGTTTCCCCCTATCAGTGTACATCAATATTACTTGAGATATCTTGTCCGGCCGGAAGAATAAGATGAAAGTCATTTTTGTATGCAATAAACCAGAGTACAATACAATAGTTTTTAAACAATAAAAGTACTCGTTAGTTATTGAGAGATGCCATTAACTTTTTTGAATGTTATATAGAATACTGGTTCATCTTATCCGTTATGTTGGTTCCTAAATAAACGCAAAACCTCTCTCAAAGTTAACAGCTTTGCATTGTCTGCTTTTGCTCGTCATGATCAAATACGATTGGACGAAGCCCAATAGTCCACGATCTCTCACTCAGCTTAGGGGGCATCATTGATTTATTTGGGGTCGTCCGGAACCAGCCGTACTCAAAGTCTCAAATGGGAAGATACTATTGATAGAATTCCGAGTTACTATGCATTTATATCACCCATATTTTACAAACGTATTACCAAATCTGGTAGGGTTTCCAAGTGGGGTCTTCAAAAGGTCTAATGTATTATTCCAACCTACTTAAATGTTTTAAGTAGGTTGAATTACCCATTATATTCCTGTTTTCCACACGCCTTCCGTCGATACAGCAGGGATTTGAGGACGGCATTGAACTGCAGAGTGGTCCTATGAAGGCCACCACATAACATAACCACTTAAGCCAGTTTACTAAGAAAAATTGGCCTTTTAAATTAACCACGGAAATAATCGCTTACTCACTAATTTTAAGTTAGGTGATCTCCACAATCTTCCCACTTTTGTATTGCGTTAATCTTTCTCTAGTTGGTGTTGGTGGTATCACTAGAAAATGTATCTCCATGACCTCACCCGAGGTTAGGGCACACTCCCTCGACTTACACCCGTTCACCGTTGGTCGGGCGGGGGTCAGCGATGGTATTTGAGCCTAGTTTAGCGTCCGCGGCCGGGGTTTGAGTACGCGACCCAACTTGTTCTCGTAGCTTTTTTATTTTACAGGAATATTGTGATCTAATTTGTTCTCTGAAATGCCCCGCCCGTCCTCTTCCTTTAAATCAGTTGCCCATAAACCTAAGGGGGTGCTTCACACACTCCCCAGGCGGCCCCGAAAGTAATCCCTACCCCACATCTCCAAAAAGTGTAATTCACTGGTAAGAACCTAATTAGAAGTATATCTGTTTTTATTGAGGCTTATAAAATGTACCGGTGGTGTCCTGGGTCATATACAGAAACCTTGAGTGAAAAGTTTGAAATATAATTCCGTGCATTCATAAAAATCGCCTGTAAGTATAAATGTGATTGGCGGTAAATTAAGGGACAAAAGTAATACAGATTAGCGACCTGTTCCCAGGTTGGTTACCATTTCCGTGAAATCGGGATATTATTCTCAGGAGGAATTCGCGGTAGATCCGCAAATTTTTTATCGCCTACGCTGTGTCGCCAGTAATAGCCGATTTTCGGTTGATTGTGTTTGTTCCAGTCTTCGCTGAAAGCTTCCCAGCTTCTTGACTGCCTAGTGAAAAATGAAATATAGTGACAGATAGACCTATTGTGGTAGGGACGCGTACACTGATCAGTAAGAGGATACACCCGACAGTCCATGGTGCCCCTGGAGTTCACACTCGAGCCTACGCCAAAACCTGGCTGACAATACAGGCAGAAGGACATTGCTGACAAAGATAAGAGAGACTGGGCTGGCAATTTCTGGCTTATTAGCCGTCGTTAGCCAGTCATATACAGACCCAAGTGGGTTCCCACCCGAGCCTAGAACTCGCGACCTCTCTGATCAGAGGTAAACGTCCTAACCATTGAACCCTGGCTCGTGGTCATGCTTAGGGATGCAATGGATTCGGCGACAGGTAGCGTAGGTTTAGTTGTATTGGTGTTAGAGTCACTGCTCGCGAATTTCTACTTCCTACTTTTCACGTCCTTTCAGAATTGTCCATGTTTAATGTTCATATCAACAAAAGTAGCTGAAAATGTGAAATACCGAGGTAGTCTGTTCACGCAGAAAACGGAGTTCATAAAGAAGCACAAGTAAAAGGACGTTTTAAAATAGTGCGTTGGTGACACTTTTGGATAAGTAGGCTTCCACGCTGCGTGCAATATAAACTATAATATATTGCGGAGTCAGAACAACACCGGATCGCAAAAAGCATATGGTGTGCAAGCATGTTAAGTTTTTTCTGTATTTCTATTTCCCTGACAAAATGCTCGATTGTGCCGATGCGGACGTCACAGGATTAAGGAATTTCGTAAGCTTACCTGTGGACAAGGAATGGATTTGTAAGGTTCAGATTGTTCTTGAAATTCTGCTCAGCACGTTAGGAAGTTCGGTGTTTTTATTCGTTTGTCCCTAAACACCGTGTTTTTCTACCTGTTTAACAAAAAATTGTAATAACATATTTCTAAAGCGCATTTGCCTGAATAAGAAATTTTTAAACCTTCCTGCTTAGCCATCGGTCTGTCTGGATCATAATATAGGAAATTCGTTAACACACTGTCGAGCAGAATGGCTGCTTACAACAAAAGCCGCCAATCAATACGCCTTATATCAAATAAAAAACTTTTTACAAGTTTATCCTCGAAAAAGTGCTAAAGTGAGATACTTTGGCATCGAATATATCTGTACTTTACCTTTTTTGAAGATAAAGTCAAGAGCGAATGGGGAATTTTGACAAGATTTTTGGATTTTCCTAAAATCAGAGATACATCCTCTGCAGAAAATGAAGACTTACATTTCTATAGATATTGGGGACATTTTCAGTATCTTTATTTTAATTTAAGGCGCCAGTGTTTGCTTCAAAATACGCATTCAAGTGACAGAATATATCCTTCCTATTTTAAAACATCATTATCTTCTGCCTGTACCGTTTCAAGATTTTGCATAGATTGATCCTCTTCTATAAATTAATAATGTTTAGACGGGATCCGCTTACGGCGTTACAGTGAAAACTACGACATTTCGCACGATGGAGGAAAAAGAGAACAACCAGCTGGCCTTTCTGGATGTCCTCGTCTGTCGCAAAGATTGCGGTGGTCTAAAGACTAAAGTATTCAGGAAAGCGACAAACACGATGCAAATACTGAATTACATTAGCAACCACCCAATCAGCCACAAACGCAGTTGCGTAAAAACACTCTATCAGCGTGTTGAGACACAGTGCAGCGAAGAAGAAGACAACGTTTCCGAGGTAGAATACCTTCGACGGGTGCTTAGAGAAAATGGCTACCCGCGCAACGTCGTCAACCGGTGCTTGCGCAAGCGAGATGGCCAACAAAAGCGCACCGACCACAAGGTTTGGCGTTCGATCCCGTACGTCAAAAACGTATCGGAAGCAGTCGGCCGCCTTCTCGCACCACTTGGAGTTGGAGTCGCACAGAGGCCGGAGGCAACCATAAGGTGTCAGATAATGAAGCCGAAAGACCCACTGCTACGGTACGAAGCATCTGGGGTCGTCTACAGGATCTGGTGCAGTTGCGGTCAAAGCAACTATGTCGGAGAAAGGGGCAGACTTCTCAGGACGCGAATTGCCAAACACGCGGCAGCAGTGTGGCCAAATGATGCCAATTCTCAAGTTGCAGCTCATTCGACGAGACCCGGCCGCACGTTCAAATTTGATGAGGACGAAATTCACGCGAGAGGTAACAATCGGGTGAGCCGAGAACTACTTGAGTCATGGTTCATGGGCCCCCAATCCATAAACAAGTGCAATGATTTGCCCAATTCATATTCAATCCTGAGATTCAATTTGGCCAAAGCAAGCCGTCACTTGAGGAACGGGCAGGCCACCACCTCATCGTACGCCAACACCCGGGAGCCAGACGGCCGAGCAACCATCATGCCCGAACTCACCACCCGCGATGAAAGTTCAAAAGGTAAGAGCCCGCGTGCCGTCCAACGAGCAATCCACGCACAAGAAGGCAATTAACGTTATTTGTCACTGTATGCTTGCAGTAATGACTGTGTCCTATAAATAATGCAAACTTCTGTGCATGCTTAACCTGTTTCTGCTACTCATGTCTCTGATGACGAATCTGCGACGGATATCGAAACGCCAGGCGAATAAATATACTGTCCCAGCGATCGAGTCTTCTTCTTCTCAATTGCTTCCTCGGAGACGGATTTACGCTTGTATTGCTAAACGTATTGATAATTTCAGGCAGCCAAGTTAAGTGAACGAACGTTTTCGATTAATGCATCATCAGGCAAATGCAATAATATAAGACAGAATAGATTAAGCAAAAGTTCAAGTAACCAATCACTAGTAGGCATGGAAGGCGGCGTAGAGTTGTTAAGGCTTCAGGTTCTAGTCAGAATTAGGGACGATAGAGGGTAAAGGGGTCCAACAAGTAGTTCATGTCACCCTGCCGTCTTTGTCTGGCATTTGTTGTGATGCATGAGGCAGCCAGGTAACTGGGTGGGTGGCTTGGGGACGACTGCTATCGCTGCGTCGTCACCATCTTGCGGCGTGTTCTCGGAATTTCAGTTGGTTTTCGGCCACGGGATCCCCGGTGCATGTAAAAAGATCTTCATTTTCAGTTTACAAATGGCAAGACAATGAGCTATTTAATCAGATCTAATATCTATAAGTCTCCCCTCATTAGGCTGACCGTAGCAAGGACAGACATAGAACGTCGGTGACATCTTTACCTTAGGACGTTCGACCGTGCAGCGTGTCGTGGCCGTGTTTTTGTCTTTTTTGTTTGGTCTATCTGAAGAGCCCGTGTCGATGTGGCCAGAGTCCCAGACACGTTTGAATTTATCTGTATTAGAAAGCCACGTAAACACCACAGCACGCCACCAAGAGTGTGTTGCTTCTAAACCGTATAAGTCATTAGGTGCCCAATATTAATCCAAAAGCTAAATTTGTTGGCTAATTCATTTACAACAGTATTTTTGTAAAATTATAATGTACGTGGATGAGGATAATTGCCTCTTGTGGAGTTTCTACCACCCCGTTTGTTTCTGCTTCAGTGTTTCCTGCGACCGTGTATAGGTGTTCCAAACTGTGTCCTAGGATCTATCACAGAGAAACACCAAAAGTCTGATTCACTTAAAGCATTCTCCTAAGTCAACATCCTTTTATCCCGTTTCACTCTCCTAGACATATGAAAATTTTAGTTTTGGATGAAACTCTCTAGACGCAACGATCATTATCAATAGATTTTGTGCCTTAAACCACCGCAGCAAAGTTTTAGATTCAGATGAGCCAAGCTCCAGGATAAGACCATATGAACCAAAGGTATAGGTATACAGGGACTCCCAATGTGTTTTTACGTCCAGCTTTGGAGAATAAGGTAACCATAATTAATTTGTTTATATTTTTAAAAAAACATTAATGAAATCAATTTTTCCTAATGTATTTTAAGCACCTTCAATTGCCCTGTAACCCAAGTGCATTTGCTAGCCAAATTAAACAAAGCTCTTATCTCTTGCAATTATTAGCAGGGAATGAAATTTTTTTAAAGTAAAGCACGCGTTAAGACCGATTAGATCCATTTAAATTAAAGCACAGTCTAAAAATGAAATAAAATGTTGCGATTAAATTACTCGCAAGAGAACAGTTTTGTTTCCAAAACGTACATACTCCGCTCTTCTTTCCAACGCCTGTTCCAATTGGATGTGAGTCGCTACCAGTATGTGTGGTGATTCAGAAAGCTCATGTATTAGCTGGCTCAATTCACTTACAGAGTGCTTCTCTTCTCCTCCGTTTCATCCTCTGATTGCTAATCATAACGAGAAGTAATTGCCAGGGAGTTGAACATTGTCATTTAATTTGATGTAACGCTTCGATCTCAGAACTAAATTTCTACTTTCCTAGAGTGTTTTCAACTAAACGATGTCAAAAAACATAGGTCAGAAGACTAAGAGCAGGTAGAACGCAGTGCGTTAATGCTAGTTGCATTCAGTACTTCTTAAAGTACGTGGTGCATCTTCTTAATCACGATTAATTGAGAAAATGTGTTTGTCTTGCTGCGTCCCCCGCAATTCACAGGGGTGTTTGTCCAACGGCGATCTTTGCACACGTCGTGCAGACATACTCCCGAAAATTGCAACGTTTTATTCAGATCACTAGTCAGTATTTTATATTTAAAAAAAAACAAGGTGTTTGCAGTAGTTTACGGTTAGTTTTTGCCATCTATTTCTACTCCAATTACACTGGTTTCTTAAACCCCGCTGGCAAGTCAGTTTATGTTGTGCACCTCCTATACCCCTAGTTCCAGCATTTGGTCCTACGGAAATGGTGGCTAAAGCCTTTTTGGGGTAAAGAAGTAGGAAAGGCAGATAGATTTCCAGACGTAAATGTGAAGTGAATTTAAGTGGACATTTACTTCTCATCCACTTACCAGCTACACTAGCAGGACATGCAAGCGAAGACAAAGGGCTCAGTCAGCTTACTGTACGTTATTTATGTTGTTGCTGATACTTCGTGAAAATGCGATGAAGGACAAATAGGGCTTTCAAAGCTATCAGCCTTACTTTATTCACAGTAGATTTGCGGTTAGTTTCTGCAATCTTTTCCTCCTACTATTCACTCAAAGTACATTCATGCAGACAGTCACCTTATGGACCAACCATCTCATGGGTTGAACTATCAAGCAACGGTGAATTGCTTTGGAATGGGCGTCCAATAGAATGAGCTCACTCCTCAGGGTATGAGCAAGCTATAAAATTTCAGTGGATGCTCTATGCGTGCATAACTACTGACTGCTGCCAAGATTGCGACAAAACATGTGGAGTCTGCTTTTTGTCTACCTGATGTTTTCACATGTCGCGGAGCCTTCCAGAAGTGGTAAGAAGACGATTTATGAATGTCATTTTATGTAGCGTTCTTGCAAAGTTGTAGATTATTGCTTGGTTGCACGCATTCCAACCACTGATTATTGGCGTGACAATCACTCGGAAATTGAGCTCGCGGATACTGGCATTGGGGGCGGTGTTCGTTGGCAGTCTCCCTCGTGGTCAGTTACTCTGCCCAGGCAAAGTCTCGGAAAAAAACTGAGGGCGGGGATGTGTTCATTGTTCTTGGTAGGTAGTGGCTAGTCGGAGAACCAATGCCCTAGCAGCTCACAGATCACGCGATTATCGCCCCTCGCGAGGATTTCGACCTCGTCAAACTTAGATGTGACGAGGCTTCTAGTGGGAGTCAGGCAACTAGTTATCTTGTTCCAGCGACCAATCCCCAACTTCTGAACCTGTTATGACCAGGGTCTGGAAGATGTAATTGGAACGAACTGCGTGTTAGGCCGACTGTTGTCCCTTTCGCCCGCACGAGAGAACAAGAGAAGTCAGTCGGCCACGAGGGAAGCTTATTAACCCAACACAAGTTAATGCAAGTCAAGCAAATCACTCACATACAAAAGGCTGTGTATTTATTCAGTCCGCTTGGTGATGAAGCGTTGGCAACAATGCACCAATCAGCTAGGACGGGAAATCGATAGCTGTGACTGTTGTAATGGTGGTGGGTCCTTGTGACCGTCTAATTACGTCCTTTGGAATCCCCAAGTCGTAACACAATAAGAAGGACGTAAAAGTGGAAGCCACTCGGAGGAGGGTTTATTTTTTTATAAAACCAGGAGTTGCTGTCTCAGGTGGCATTTGTGCCCCTGACGTTAAGCAAGCGCGCTGAATGTCCTGCCTTGGGACGGAATGGCGGTGTCCTTGCAGTCTGTGTGCAACTCACTGTCTGAGCTGTGACAGTGGCTTATAAGTGAGTGTCAAACGCATTCGCTTGTGGCATAGTGTGACACGTTGGAAATAGGTCACCTGTAGTGTGATGCACCTAAGTGGCCCTTGACGAACTGTGTCCGGCCCGTAAGTTCACGCTCATCGCGTGGCACAGTCACAGCGAAGGCAGATGACCTTGCGGTAGTCCGCATTCACAAAGGAGTCATTGCCAATACTAGTGAACATGTGAGTCCCAGGAAGTAATTGAGAAGAAGACGAGGTACGCGAGTCGAGGCTTTAACCGACGAGCACGTTTCTAAGAATAAGTTCAGAGCATCAATATTCGGGCATATACCGTTATGCCTTCTGCTACCGTTCTCTGCTAATGTCTCGGATGATGAATCGGCGACTAATGTCGATACGAGAATTAATTGCCTGGGATTTGAACATTGTCTTTCAATTTGATGTTTAAACTCCATCTCAGAACTAAACTTCTTCTTTGCTACAGTTTTTTTCAACTACACCTCATGCAGACATATTCCCAACAATTGCAGCGTTTTATTAGTATCACTAGTCAGCATTTCATAGTTAAAAAAACAAAAGGTGTTGGCAGTACTTCACGGTTAGTTTTTGCAATCTACTCCAATTACACTGGTTTTTTAACCCCGCTGGCAAACTTCGTTTACGTAGTGCACCTCATGTACCCCTAGTTCAAGCATTTGGTCCTATGGAAATGGTGGCTATAGCCTTTTTGGGGTAAAGAAGTAGGAAAGGCTGAAAGATTTCTAGACGTTAATGTGAAGTAAAAAATTTTACTCCAAAATAAAGCGCTCTTAATTGATGAAGTACTTGACCAATAAAACAAGACAGTTTGTTGTAGTTTGTCAGTGAATGCTGAAAGAATAGAACTTCTCCTTTATTTTAAGCATCTGTCCGCAGTGTGAACATTTACTTCTCGTCCACTTACCAGCTACACTAGTAGGACATGCAAGCGAAGACAAAGGGCTCAGTCAGCTTACTGTACGATATTTATGTTGTTGCTGATACTTCGTGAAAATGCTATGAAGGAAAAATAGGGCTTTCGAAGCTATCAGCCGCATTTTCTTCACAGTAAATTTGCGGTTAGTTTCTGCAATCTTCTCCTTCTACTATTCACTCCAAGTAAATTCGTGCAGGCACTCACCTTATGGACCAACCATCTCATGGGTTGAATTATCAGGCAGAGGTGAATTGCTTTGGAATGGTCGTCCAATAAAATGAGCTCAATCCTCAGGGTATGAGCAAGCTATAAAATGTCAGTGGATGATCTATCCGTGCAAAACAACTGACTGCTGCCAAGATTGTGACGAAACATGTGGAGTCTCCTTTTTGTCTACCTGTTGTGTGTGACTGTCGTGGAGCCTTGCAGAAGTAGTAAGTAGACGATTTATGAGTGTCATTTTATGTCGTGTTCTTGAAATGATGGAGCTCAAAGTTAAATTGCAGTCTGGATTAAGGAAACCAAAAAAGAGTTCTTAAGTGATCTTAACTTTCTTAACTGCTCTTAAAACCAGTTCGATAACTGCTTTCTTTACTTGTGTCCTCCAAGGTTGTGCCAGTTATGACATAAATCTCTCCGCAGTGGATATATCCAACAGGCTGACCAAACCGCATCTTAAATTTATAGCTGCAGCAGACGATGAAGTATCCTCGGCGACGTATATGGAGATAAATCTTTTGCAACTTCCAAGGACGCTGAACTGCTCGGGTTATGATGCACAGAGCACGGCGCGCTTCCTAGAGTTCCAGTGCGACCTTTCATACCCAAAAGTCTCCGTGGAGTTTCACAGGCCGGTGAGTAACTACATGATTCTGAACTTTATTCTGAGCTTTAATATTTTTGTACTACTATACGTTAGGCCTTGTAACACCGTGATATCATTGCAGTTACTTAGTACCCTTTTTATGCGCAATCAGTACATTTTATCATGATGCAATCGTACTTTAAAATTATAACACATGTCTCCTTTAATTTTGACCGATGCAAACAGTCATCGATCACTGAAAAATACGTTTGTTGGATAAAATAAACTAATAAGTAATACATTAGGTACATGACAGTGATTTATTTAAGTATACTAAGATTGTTTTTATTCTGATAAAAATGTATGCAAGCTATATAATATAATGTAATCTTATATTAAAAAGACATAATAAATTACGTTATTATTCCTGCGGAACATAAACATGGATGACACTATTCCTGCATGCAATGTTGCTAAGTAACAAAATTGACATCGACGTGTTTATGTATAAATAGCATACATGTAGTTATAAAAGAAATACAGATGCCTTGCAGAGTAATTATGTTGCGTAAATGACAACAGTGAATCCTCTTTGCTGTCTTTCAATACAATATCAAGTGAGAAAAAGTAACTTAAGTTCCATCATATTGTCGGCACTTGTCGCCATTAAACACTCCCATTAATGCAGTATTAGCTGCCTATACAGCCAATTGTCAAAAAGAACATTGTGGTTTTATTACTCCGGTACATTTACCATAAATGAAACATTGTTTTTATCCAAACAGCTTTCGTTTATTGAGAAAGTAAGTAACCTTGAGAGACGTGGAGGTTATTTTACTAGTCTTCTGCACGAAGATCTACGAGCAACAGCCAGATACAAGCGTTTGCGTATAGCTGGACAGCTAACAAAAATTCACCTGGAGGCGATTACTGTGACGGAGCCCTCTCAGTATCTCCAAGATGAGCTGAAAAAAATGATCAGCACAACAAAATATCAGTGGGATGCGAAATG
>JAYGXS010000010.1:14873456-14888565 GCA_036362985.1 Ligula intestinalis
TCCATTAACGACGCTACATATCTTTCTGAACTCATGTCGGTCGTTTCTACTAAAATGCTGGAATTTGTGCCCACTAAAATTGCGAAACCTTCACACCTGAATCGACCGTTCCTCATTTTCATTTGCCCAGACTAAAGAAATTGAGGAGGCAGCTGAAAGATAGATCTACTAGTTCGCTGTCTGTGCATCTAAGGATCGCAGAGATCTTCGAATTAGCGTCAAAGATTCGTCTTGCACGTGACCAGCACAGGGAATCTTGCGCCCTGAGCGAGTCAAACTCTGCAAAATCGGTTGCATAACTGTTTTGTCGTAGGGCCTCCGCAAAACGAGGAATTGAAATGCCCCCATTGCTTAATTAAAACAAAACATTTGTACTAGATGAGTCTGATAAGGCTGAATTATTCAATGCTTTCTTTGTGAAGCATTATACGCCAGAATCCAAACCGGTCCCATCGTTTCAACCATTTTCAGACAATACTCTCAAAAACATTGATTTCTCCATAGAATTAATTCGTTAGCAGATAATTTGTCTAAAAAACTCGCGCTGTTCGGGAACTGATGGTAGCCTCAATTCATGTATCAAAAGAATGTCGACCATTACCCAAATCACTTAGCCATATATTTTCAGTCTATCTCTTAAATGGTTACTTTCCTGACACTTGGAAGACATCAATTATTCTTCCAGTCTTTAAATCAGGATCTCGTTCAGACATAAATAACTACCGCAGTGTTCATAAACCCTGGCCCTAGCTAAACTTCTAGCGAAAATAATTTTTAATCAAATTGTCGATTTTCGCCTAAAAATAAGCTTTTAAATGACTCGCAGCATGGCAAAGGCGACTCCAAAATGGTTTAACTTTCCTATTTAAAGTGACATATAATCAGAACATCCTAAGCAATAATAGGTAAACAAATAAAAACGTCCCACTAGAAACAACCAGCATACAATTCATAGCACTAAAGCTAGGACGGTCCGGCGATCAAATTTCTTCACCATAAGATATGCGATCATATGGAATGCCCTACCCAACGATATTCGCAAAAGCCACAGTTTAGCCGAATTTAGAAGAAAGACCAAGCAGTTCTTCTCAAATGACAAGACGCATATATTTCTGAACAAAAAAGGACACTTTGCTAACCAGTTCCTTGACGTCCAATTCGGACCAAAAGGGATCTAACGGTCCAGGAGAGTTTCCGCACATTTTGGAGAAAACTGGCCACTGCTGGAGGCTTTCCAGTTGACGGTTTTAAACGCTGATCAAATCAAAGGTTGAGCAAAATTGTGCCTTGCCTTATTTTCCAATACTTAAAAATCAAAAATCAAAACTAAAAACAATTTATCGCTTCTAATATTCTTTGACTAACATCTCAATGTTTATAAAAAATTATTATGAAAGAAAATAATTTTCTCTTCAACTATATTAAAGTATATATTGTTTCCTCTTATAATGTATCAGAAGTATAAATACTAATAATGTAAATCTCAATCTCACTTAGATATTCGACAAACGACAGGCCAAGTGTCTTCTGCCGATGCACTTGAATGAAGATGGTGCTTTGCAGTTGTCTCGACCCACCTCAGACATCTGCAACGTCCCATCTAATAATAAAACTTCTGCCAATGGGCAACGATTGTAACCTCCGCATCGAACAGACCCATATAAACGGAAGATGCGATGTCCTCAGCTGATTTTTTCGCCTTCAAACTGACCGCGGCCAAGTATACCTTAGTTAAAGGACATGACAGTTTTTCCAGACCCCAGGTATTCTTACTGTAAAAACCGTAACACGTACAATGTATAGTTATTTTATTTTATGTTTTTCTAGTTTTGTACCTTAGAAGTCAGGTTTTTTCACTTAAAGCAAACTTCTTATTTCGCACACTATTGAACTAGCAAAAGACCAAAACAAATGCAATAGTCACTGCGAACGAAGGGGTTTGGGTTAGGTTTTTTCCTGCCTTCCGGGGTCTTTGACGGTGCCAAAGATGTGCTTCACAAATAAACCTTATTATTATTGTTGCCGTTTTCTCCATTCTTCATTTTACAACCCTGACGATAGGCTTCATGGTCTTTAGTCATGCTCGTGGTGGTTCTGCTATTTTCAGCAGCTCGTCGCTGGACTCCGCAGTCTACAAGGTCACATCTCCGGCGTTTCGTTGATGATCAGGTGACCTCTGCCGTTCACTCTCTTGTCGACCCTGTTGTCCGCGATGGCCTCCTCCAGTCTCACCTCCCTGATGGTTGATCATGAAGCCAGTCAGGCGGTGTTACAGTGGTGAACGACAGCCTCTGCTGTTACATGATTTCTCCAATTACAAGAAGCGTTTACAACCCTCATACGTTCTCATCAACAGTCCTGTCTCATTTGCACTACAATCAATCCTCTCAACCAACCCCCTTAATTTTGTTGAAGTAGTTTTTTTCTCCTACGTTTTATTTTTTTTAAACGGGGGTTCGCAGAACTCCACCCCAGCTTCAATGGTAGGAGCTTTTTCCACTGCTTCCTCCTTAGTTCACCATGCGTTGAATACTATTTTAAAACGACGATATGCTGGTGAAAATATATTAATCTACCAACACTACTAAACGCTCACGCTGTCTATGTGGTTGTTTCACGGAGAGCAGCATTTATCAATTTGTATTTATTTTTCCACAGCACTAAGTTTGCAATGGCGAGGGCCTAAATTATAAAACTTATTTATTTAATGCTATCAAACAAAAGCTCTGGTTCTACTATGTCGTTGTGTCTCAGGGTGTTGCCATTAGCCGTTTTCAGACTTATTTTGGACTAACTGCAATATCTTACCTTCGCTTGAAGTTAAAGAAATGTTTCTAGCCTAATAAGAGAGCACCCAGCCCCTGAATCAACTAAACATGGCAACTTAGAGTTTCCTATAGTTGTATCAATAACTGGGAAAGACTTAGTGGAAACTATGTTCATAATACACATATCAGTTATCAAAAGGCACTTATGGGATTGTTCGTCCTCACCTGGGGGGATCACATGAACACCGGAACTATATTGGGGGCGGTTCTGTCTCGCCCGTTGCTGTCTCCAATTCCCTCGTGGAGTGGCCGGTGGCGGGCCTCGCCAAGAAGAGGTCTGTTGTGGAGGTCCAGTCCACCCAGTAACATTTGGAATTGATATTTTTTAGCGCCGGTACGGCACTATCTGTATAAAGTTAATTTTTAAAAAATAAAAATTCAAAAAATAATTTGACAATCTGTGCAAGTAGACGTAGAAATTCGTAATAATGTCAGCAGAAATTGTCCTTTTGGGGCAACTTTAAGCAATGTTTTGCAGGTAATTTTGAACTAAAATCGAAAACTTATAGCAGTTAAAAAAACTCGTACAGTAAAAATGGAGACAGTGTTCAACGGGCTTCCATGTTCAAAAAGTGTGTAAGAAAAATAGTACAAGGAACATAGTAGTAGAGCAGAAATAGGTGTGGCAGCATCTTAGACTGAGTACTTCCGCGTGGCTTCGTTTGATTCAGCGGTGGTTTATGGAGACACCTAGGTTCTCGGGGAACAGGAGGCAGAGAGAATTGTTTCAAGCGGATATCCTAAATTCCCGATAGCCCTTTCTCGTAGTCATGGAGAAAGCTGCTCAGAAAAGATGAGGAGAATAAAAAATTAATAGAATCAGCGTTATGATAAATGTGCAGTCTCCGCTTGAAAGCAGACAGTCTAGTTAACGACCTAATTTCGATTGGCAAGTTATTCCAACGAAAGCTATATCTGGAAGCAGAAAACAAAGAGCGTTTACATGAGGAAGATGCAGGAGGGGGTAAAACAAATGCCGAGTTTCTTAGGTTGTAGGGACGGCTGACGGGGGGAATGACAGAAGTCCTGGGTAAATTTGTGCAATTATTTAGCCGAAAAAGGAGACAAGAGCCCGCTTCCAATCCCTGTCCCAAAGGAACCTTAATTTCGTTAATTTACATCTATTTGAGTTACAAGTATTAGAAGCTATCGGATACAACAGTTTTCGTGTGAACATTTTTTGAATTTTTTTAAATTTTTGAAAAGCTAACTTCATTTATGAAACCGAAAAGGGGCAACAGTCTTCTAAGATGGGAAGCATGAAGTCTGGAGTCTGGAAAAGCTTTGTGGGCTAACCTGCGGAGATGGCGTTGGTATTCGCCAACTGACTTTCCGATCATTTTTCTCCTAGTTCTTAGGGTTTGACGACTGTTCCATGGCGTCACTGGTACGCCAAACTCTCGTCTAAGTCTCTTAAATATAGTGGCCGTAGTTAGTGATGACGTTATGTTACAGGCCCTTGCAACGCCCAGGACCTTGTCGTCTATGCATTCGAGGATGACCGCAGATCTGCTTCCTTCATCAATTGTCTCGATGAAGGTCTTTATGCGACTCTCCCATAGATCGTAGTCGTTTGAGGGCGAGAACCTACTTGGCCACGTTGTCCTTGACGCAAGAGAAGTCACTTTCTCCATTGCCGTTACTAGTCGAGCGAGTAGGTCGTCGGTGTTCATATCGCACCGTATGCCACCAATTTGTAGCGAACCGAGATGATCGACGGGCGATTTCGTACGACTTAAACCCGAGAAAGAACTACGAATGTGATTACTCGATGAAAACGACCTAACCAAGCCCAAAAAAGAACAATAATGTTTAATAAAAGAATGCTACTCTTTAACTTTACTACTAGTTTAAGGACTAATTTATTAGTCCTGACTACAAAAATCGGAACAATTAGGAAAGTCGTCCTTTGGCGGGGCTGATTTACTGTCTTGGTCCTGGCCGGAGATGACTTCTGGGAGACGTCTGAAGGCGGTTTCCGGGAGAGGTGATCAAGCTTCCTTAGGGTCGTCTATATACACGAGATGAAACCAATGGGAACGCTGAATAGATACAATAGCCAATAACCTAAACTCGCCGACATAAAATAGCCGATCATTAAGCCAATAGGATTATGTCCGCTTGAAATAACCAAGTCGTGATGTGGTTCGCCGCCATTTTTAATATAGTGCAAAATGAACAAAAATTGGGGCCATCTTAAAGGTATTTGGTACAGTTTGGGTCTGCTCCATACGGAGATTACAATATTTGTCCATCGGCAGGATTTTATAAAAAGATTGGATGTTGCACATGTCTGAGGTGGGTCGAGGCAGCTAGTAACTGGTTGCGAAGCACCATCGTCATCCAAGTGCGACGGCAGAAGACACTCGGCCTTTCGTTCGTCAAATATCCCATCGAAGAAAGAGTGAAATTTTTGCTAAAACATGCTTAACATTTATACTACTGGTACGTTATAAGAGGAAACAATATATATTTTAGTATAGCTGTAGGAAAAATTACTTTTCTCTATAATATTTTTTTATAAACATTGAGATTTTAGTCAAAGAATATTGGGATCGATAAATTGCTCTTATTTTTTGTTTTAATTTTATTTTTAAGAACTAGAAGCGAAGGCAATGCACAATTTTGCATATTTTGTGAGTTAATTAGCATTTGACCCCATCGTCTGGAAAGCCAGTTTGCTCCTAGATGTGTTGAAACTTTCCTGGACTGCTAAGTTCCTTTTGGTCCGAATTGGATGTCAGAGAACTGGTTTGAAAAGTGTACTATTTTATTCAGAAATATATGCGTCGCGTCATTTGAGAAGGACTGTTTGGTTTTCGTTCTAAATTCGGCTAAACTGTGGCTTTTGCGAATATCGTTGGGAAGGGCATTCCACGTGATCTCATATCTTATGGTGTAGAAATTTCGTCGCTGGGCCGTCCTAGCTTTTGTATTATGAATCGTATGCTGGTTGTTTCCAGTGGGACGTGAACCGGCTTGGTTTGTTCACATATTATTGCTAAGGATGTTATGATTATGTGTCACTTTAAATAGACAAGTTAAACCATTGTGGAGTCACCTTTGCCAGAGGGGTTTGAGACCATATCTATTGTATATTATTGTATAGGAGTCTCGGGCGTTATCGTGTTTACACAGAACTCTGGTAAACCTTCTCTGGATTTTTTCTAGTTTCTGTCTGTCATCTGATGACATGGTACCGAAAAATATTGAGCAGTAGTCTAGAATAGGTAAAAAATACATTTTGTAAAGTTTAGTCTCAAGTGCAATCGATGGGAAATTTTTACTTATGAAGCCACAATGTCGATTGGCTTCTGGTGTGATTTGTTTGACATGCGGGGATAAGTCAAGCGTATTAGAATAACTAAGACCTAAATCTTTTAAAGATGTAAGCTCTTTTATTTCTTAACCACTAAACATTATGAGGGGAAGTTTTAGTGGTCCAAAAATCGTGAAAAGACATTTTGTTGGGGAGAACGGCATTTGCCATTGAACATTTCAGTCATTTAATTTTTGAAGGTCTAATTCAATTGTTCTATGCACACTGCTTATCGAATGTTTGTTACAAGCATTTGCGAGTTTTAAGTCATCTGCATATAAAAATGTTTTAGCAGAAGTTGATATAGTGGATAACTCATGTATGTACATGAGAAATAAGAGGGGGCCTAGGATAGTGCCTCAAAAAATGCCACTGCTTATATGAGCTGGTTCCGATGCTGTATTTTGAAGTTGTACTACTTGGAATCGGTTTTGAAGATAGGATTTGAGTAAATCAAGGAGAGAGGCCTAATCCCGTGACTCATTAGCTTCACGATCAGTCTTTTATGGGCAACTTTGTCAAAGGCTTTTTTTAGATCAAAGTAAATTGTAGCTACCGTGTTTCCGCCATCTCTATTTCTAGAGACGGATTCCAAGAAAGTGAGATGGCAGGACTGACATGACTTTTTGGGTAAAAAGGCATGTTCAGAGGGAGGTTTGAGATTTAAATTCGTCAGATGGTCTATCATTTGATTCAAAAATTATTTTTTCTAAGATTTTTTCTAAAACCGATGTTCGGTGAACATCACGATAATTTTGGGGATTGGACCGATTTCTGTTGTTGAAAATTGGGGTGGTACACGATTTTTGCCATATTTCTGGATGAGTACCATTTGACTGCAGTAACGAGAAAAGGTGAGACAGAAGTATTGGGGTATATGTCATATGTCTCAGCATGCAAGTTGGGATTCCATCCGTTCCATATGTGGACATCTGGCGGATAGCTTTCTTTACAGTTGCTTCATTAAACAATATCTCTTTTAATAGGAGCGCCATCATTTCTGTTGGCTGGGGGATCGGTTCTTCCTCGACTGAATAATTGGTTGAAAATACTTGTTAAAAGGATTGGCTATTTGGTCGTCATTTGTTATTACTATTCCTTTTTCATCAAGCATGATCTGGGGGCCTTGCTTTTGATGGTTATTTATTTGTTTCAGGAAGATCTGGGCTGTCCTTTCTGGGGACTCGATTGCCCGATGTTCTGCTGCTATGGTCTTATTTGTGTCAATTTTCTGTGCTAACTCGTGAATCTCTGTAATGCGTCGGAGCGTGGATAGATAACTAATACATAGGTCATGGAGTTGTAATTTAAGATTTTTAGCCGTTTGGAAAGAGATTTTGGGATAAGTGATTTCTTACATGAGGAGCTCTCATCAATAAGAGTATCTTGAATTAAATTAAGGGTAGAATATAATATGTTAACAGCTTCAAGTGGGGATGTTGTTAGCATGAAAAAGCTCCAATCAAATGACCTTATGTAGTTATTCATAGATTCAATGTCAAGATTTTTCGGGTTTATAGAAGTGTAACTAGGATCAGGTCTTATTTTTATGTGAAGAGGGAGCACTGCTATTATCGTCTTATGATCACTATCAAAGGTTAAGCTGTCATAGTGCGTATATAATGGCCAGATGTCATTATTGAGAATAACATCGAGTATATTGTTTTCGCTTATTTGTTTATTTATTATTTGCTTCCAGTTATAAAAGACAATTGATGATAATAATTCATCATGTCTGGATGGGGCTGATAGTTCGGCCCAGTTTATTTCTGGACGGCTTAAGTCACCTGCAAATATCTTATATTCTGTTTTGATATTTAATATAGCATCTAGTAGATTTGATAGGCCCGTGTTATCATTACTCTATTCCGGAGGGGTGAACAAACATCCAATTAGAATGATTTTAAGGGTCTTGGATGTTATTAAAGCGAAGCACTCTTAACCATTGAACGTTTCCTGTAGAACCTCAAAGCCACTCTGTTCTATGGCAGATCTAATGTAGATCATACAACTTCCTCCTTGTTTATCAGCGCGGTCCTGTCTATAGAAGGTGTGGTTTGATATAAAGAGTGAAGCATTAGATGTTAATTCGTTGGCCCATGTTTCTGTTAAAAAGACTTTATCGGGATTGTAGGATTCAATAAAAGTCCTAAGTCGTGGGAATTTCTTAACTATCAACCTAGCATTAATGAGAGCAACACTTAAATTGTCGGATACAGAAGCTGGAATCTGTTGTGAAAAAACGGATTCCTATTACCTGTTTGATTGTGTTGGGGGCTCATATGCGGAAATTGTGTAATTGGCGGATAATATGGTGGTGTTGGACTATTTGTGGCGAATTGTGCATAAGTGGGAAAATGGTGGAGAGTGATGGGATTTGGTGGTATTGTGTAAATATCGGAGGGTAAGGTGTTGTGCAAGGTGGGATTTGAGTGTGTGTGTTATATTGAAAAAGTTGGGTGTGTGGTGGTCGTCTTGTGTACGGGCTAGGATACATGGGTTGAGTGAAAGGGATAGGTTTCATTTGAGGGTGTGCATTTAAATGCGGATAATCGTTTTGATATGCAGTTCTTTTTGGGAATGGTGGTCTATTTTGGGTTTTTGGGGGAAATATTACCACTCGTTTACTACTTTGGTTCGTTGAATAAAGACTGGTATTGCTATTTATGGACGTGTTTAGACTTGTGTTGCTATTTATCTGTGTATCGTGATTAGATCCAGGATTTATGTTGTTCATGTCTAGTGGGGATGTACTATTTCGGGCTCTTTTTGGTTGAGCCTTATTGTTTCCCATAATTGCTTCGGCAGGTTTATTATTTACTTTCTGGTTGTCATTATTATAACTAGAAGAAGTCGCCGTCGAGTAACCTAAGCTGATGCTATGTTGATAGTTTTCATTTTCCTTCCCAGAGGAGGAGGAGCTTGGTAATTGCTCCCCTGAGGTAGCATTTTGCGGAGTGTTGTTGTCCCCTGCGACTATATGTAGCTGATTTTGTTTACGCACTTTGTCTTTATGAAAGACTTGTCTGCGCTGCATCGGGGTCAATTCGGGGCAAATATATGCATTAAAACTCCGGAAACTCCTATTTATTTCAGAATTTTGTACTAGCATTCGAGCTTCAGCGTTGGAAGAACAAGTAAGCAAAATTGGTTTGTTTTTACTTCGCGAATTTAGTCTTTTGATTGACACTATTCGTATGCTTATACCACATTGTTGAGAAACGTTTTGTATTGCTAACATTGGATTATTCGTTTGATGAAAGTTGCGGAAGATTAAATTACAGCTACGTTTGGATCTATTTGAAACTTCTGATGATAGTAAATGCACCACAGACTCTATCTGGTGCAAAATGGTGAGGTTGCTTTCAAATGAATTTGAGTCTAACAGTGAATTAAGAATCTTAAATACAGGTTCATACTTTTCAATAAAGTTCCTTCAATTTAAGAGGGCTGACAGATCAATTTGATCCGAAATAACTTTCGCGTCAGTCATTGTTTCTAATAAAATTTTCAGGTAAGGGATATTTCAATGCTAAATATCCGTCTAAGTAACGTTTTTTTGACAAATAAGTGTCGGAAGAATGTTATCGATCAAATTATTCGACTTATCTAGAAGCCTGAAATTCGAGTCCAAATTCAAATCGCGCGCAGCTATGCTAAACGTTCTCATTCAAAAAACGACACCACCAGGCAGTAATGGTGACAATTGCTGCTGGACACTCGCGACCCAGTCGCCTATTTTATGTTTCCCACAAGTCCACGGGATCCGTTTCCTGATCGATACGGACGCCGAGGTGAGCGTTTTACCAGCTCTTCGACGTCACTATCTCCAGCCTTTGCAGTTTGCTATGTAGGTTGTGAAAAACACCGTCATCGCTACGTACGGTCAGCGGACTCTCCAAGAGTAATAAAGTTGGTCCGAGTACTGAACCTTGAGGGAAACCGCTCTCGATGACTGTCGGCCTTGATTGTTGTCATTCTACACACACCGTTTGGGATCGACCAGCGAGGAAATCCTCAATCCACGTAGGAAGTCTGCCTCCGATACCCATCAATCTCAACTTGTGCAGGAAACGTTGGTGTGAAACACTGTCAAAGGCTTCTGGAAATAAATGTAGGCCGCATGTACGGGTACTTTTGCATCAACTGCCTATGTCCAGCTTTGCATCGTGTAAAGCAAGTTTGTTGCACATGATCTACCCCCATCAAAGCTATATTTCGCATTTGACAAAATATTGTGAGTTTCACAATTTATCATCAATTACTTTTTTATGATATTCTCCAATACTTTGCAGCATATGGAGGTCAGATTCATGAGTCTGTGGTTGTTCGCAGATGCACGACTACCGCTTTTGTAAAGTGGTGTAATATGTGATGTTTTCCAATCCGGAGGAAGGATTCAAGTATAAAACGATTGCTGGCTCCTCATGAAAATTGGTTTAGCCAGCTCTAATAATAATAATAGGTTGTATATTTCAGGCCATATGGGCCTTATTAATAAACAAAAAAATTCGATAGCATGAAGTACTTGAAATAATTGGTTTAACAAACGGTATCCGTAGTCTATAGCTGTAAGACGAGTATAACTGTTTAGAAGTGACATTGTTCGATTCGAAAAAAATGAATATAGCAGTGTCATGCGGAAGGTGAAATTCAAGGGCACACACAGATGAGCCACATCGTTATATATATTCTGACTATGTATTCTGATACCCACTGCCTCTGTTAGTAGGGGGGGGGCTTGGAAGAAAACTTAGTCGAAGCTGAGCGTGGGGCAGAACAATAGGTATTAACGATAAATTACTGGTAAAGACGGGTTCCCGGCACTACACTCGGGTTCCCAAACCGGTGCAGCATAATAGAACATAGGGAACCCAACAGTTTATGATCGTGATGGGCACCGCCGTATGAGATCCGAAAGTCCGTCAAATCTACAAGACCATCGTTGGGGATGTCTGAGATGTGACCAAATATAAGGCCCTGATGATGGTTGATGACCAGCGAAACGAGAGCCGTCAAGACAGTGTCCTGATTTCGGGGGAGCACGAGTCAGAGGAAGGTAGTTTCAAGAAGGGATCCTAAATTCCCGATGGTCCTTTCTCGGGATTGTGGAGAAAGCTGCCTGGAAAAAATGAGGAAAACAAAAGGTTAGTAGATTAAGTGTTAAGATAAGTGTGCAGTCCTCGCTTGAATGCACGTAGACTCGTCAACGCCCGAATATCAATGGGCAAATTATTCCAAAGCTAGCTATACCAAGAAGCAAAAATAGAGATCGTTTAGAAGTGGAAGAAGCAGGAGGAGGTTTCATCAACGCTGAATTTCTTAGGTTGTAAGGGTGAGTAACGGGAGTAAGGGCAGAAATCTAGGGGAAATTTGAAATATTATTGAGGTGAAACAGGAGACAAAACCCTGCTTCCAGTCTCCTGACCCAAAGAAATTTCAGTTTTGTTATCTCACATCTATCTGAGTACGAAGTATCTGAAAATGCCGGATAGAGGACCCTTTTAGTGAATCTTCTTTGGACACTTTCAATTTTTGAACGGCTAGATTAGTTCATTAGACCGAAGAATGGACAACAGTATTCAAAAATAGGAAGCACATATATACGACAAAGTCTTAGCTTCATTTCGGGAAGGTAGAAATTATAAGAGATGAAGCCACATATCTGAGCAGCTTTTGCTGTAATTCTATCAGCGTGAGGTGAAAGATCTAATTTATTGGTGCAACTTAAACTTAAGTCCTTAATGTTAGAACCTTCAATCATGGGGCACCCTTGAAAAATGATAGGCTGTGGCAGCTTTCCAGGCCCAAAACACATGAAATGGCACTTAAAAGGCGAGAACTCCATCTGCCACGTGGAGCTCCACGCAGATCGAGCATCCAAATCCAAATGAATGCGTTCTAAGCATCGCTCAGCCGTATAATTAGAGAAGGAGTATACACATTTCAAGTCGTGGGCGTATATATACGATTGAGCGTGTTTAAATATTGTTGAAATAGCATTTATATAAAGCAAGGACAACAGGGGACCCAGAACGGTACTTTGAAGGACACCGCTTAAAATAGCGGCAGGGGTAGAGTATGAGGACCCCACTAAGACCTGTTGTTTTCGATTCGAAATATATGATCCAATAAAGTCAATAAAAGGACTACAAAATCCTAAAGCCTCTAGTTTGGCTCGAAGTCTCCTATGAGGTACTTTATCAAATGCCTCACTAAGATCAAAATCGATGACCACCACAGATAAATGATCGTTACGGAGAGAAGTGAGGAGATTAAGAAAAGGCATATGACATGTTTCCCAAGATCGATCCGGTAAAAAACCATGCTGAGATATAGTTAATATTTCAATGCTGATGCAGAAATCTGTTATTTTATTGGTGATTCATTTTTCAAACAGTTTAGCTAGAGAAGGCGTTTTATAAACACCGCGATTATTTTTAATGCCACATCTGGAACCAGATTTAGAAACTGGAATTACAATAGAAGTTTTCAAAGAATCAGGAAAAAAACCGTTTTCGAGAAATATTGTAAATAATTTGCTCAGTTAAGGAGGAAAATCTCTTAATTGCTTAATAAATGAGGTTGGAATGTTATCCGTCCCGACTTTATGTGAATTGTTGAGACGAGCTATTTCTTTATGATGACTTGCATGTGAGAAATCAATTAAAGTGAGATTTGCATCACACATCAGAGGTATTTCGGGTGTTGGACTAGTCTCAATTGTAAAGAACTTAGCAAAGAAGGAATTTAACATTTCCGCTTTGGCCAAATCCTCTGTAACAAAATGATTACAACTCACGAGTAAAGGCGGAATGACTTTCTGAAGCTGAGCGGATGACCGAAAACTGAAGACTTGAGCAATGGATTTGGAAGAGTTAGCATCATTTAGTGCCAGGGATTCTCTACGCCTATCTCATGCAAGCCTTATTTTTAGCGCTCATTCAAATATTTGCGCTATCCTTAAGTGCACCGACAAAGAGCTATTAGACGGACCTTACGGTGCTTCCGTAATTTTTGAAGTCTATTTTGGAGAAAATGTGGAACGGTAGAGGAAGCTGAATTTGATTGAATACGCTTAAGCAGGATAAAAGTCTGAATTTATTTTGTAAGGTTTTGTAAAAGGTCATTGAAAAAGATTAGATCATTAGTTAAAAAAATAGGATGCCAATCTAGAGTACTTACGAAGTCATTTATGAGTTGAAGGTTTGCGCTAGCAAACTCGAGGTTATTACATTTTCCCTCAGGCTTTATACAAAGATAGACTGGAAAACAACACTGAATTAATGCGTGGTCACTTGTGAAGAGATCACGATGAAAATTTATAAAGAGAGGGTGGACGTCATTTGTAAAAATTAAATCTTATATGCTCTCATTTCTAGTCACTGAACTGACCAGTTGTGACATGTTTGCAAAGTTAATAGTTTCTACCAATTTTTGAAATTTCGGCGGACAAGTATTTGTCTCCCAGTCAACGTCTGGCAGATTAAAATCTTCTATGATTATTTTGACATCAACTTCAGCTTCTGCAACTTTTGCAAACAGTTCACAGAGCGCACTTTCATTACCAGAATAACATGGGGGATTATAGACACAGCCAATTACAGCTTTTTTTACTTGCGGTAGGATGACTGAAATAAAGCTGACATCTCCCGAAAACGATAAAATGCTCAGATGAAACGGGAAATGTACTAAAGATGATTCGATATAAAGAAAGCAACCACCGCCACGTTTTACAATGCGGTCTTGTCGGTACAAACTAAAATTATCTATAGCGAGCGTTGAGTCAGAGATAACAGAGTGAGCCCAAGATTCAGTGATACAAATAACATCTGGATCAAGCTCAAAAGCTACTGTTCTGAGCTCTGTCATTTTGTTTACAAGTGATCTCGCATTCAGAGAAACTATACTGAGCGTATCCCTGAGATGCAGGTTACGCTCATCAGTATTAATAAAAAAGGAAAACTTGGTGGTGGAAAGGGAACCGGTATGGGAGAAACAAAAGGCGGAAAGCGATATTGCTGTGGTCTACAATTAGCTGAAATATAATTGTTAAATCTATAAGATCATTGTATGGCGGCAGGTTTGCTTGAAAATTGAGGAAAGGGTGCCCGTTTTGTGGAGTAAGAAAAGTAGGAGGCGGTCGTAAAAAAGAAGGATTATGATAAGAGTTGGCATAATTTTTTGAAAAACGCACGTTTGAAAATGACCTAAATGGGTATGGAGGACTATGATAATAATAAGTACATTTAATTATGTGTTGATTTTGGGCAATTTGCGGGTTTGGAAAATAACTAACCCGAGTATTGACGTCTGCTATAGATGCTGAAGTGTCAGCATAATTTGTCGGAGGACAGGTATTCGAAAATGGCATAGAAAGTTGCGAGAAGCTATTCACAGCATTATGAGAGTGAATTAATTGTGAATTGTGGCCCATTTTTGGGATTTTAAAAGTAAGAACGTGAGTGTTTACAGCTAGTGTAGATGCTGAAATGTTAGCATGGTTCCCATAATTAGGTGAATTACTGATTTTTGCAATTGGCTTCGATTTACGGGGGGCACGTTTAGGTCTATTAGGTTTAGCCTCTTTAGCAGGCAAGGTTCACTCGGAAGGCGACGGAATTTTACTCGAGCCAGGAGTAAAGATTGTGGGTGAGGTTTCGGGTGAAATTATCGTTGTCCCTGATCCGGAGGGACGTGAGCCTGCGTCGGCCTCAGGAGTAAGGATTGTGAGCGGGGTTTCGGGTGAACTTAACGTTGTCGCTGACCCGGAGGGACGTGAATTTGCGTCGACCTCGATACCACATTTGGAATAGTAGGGGTAGGAGCGAGCTTAGTTTTTGCAGATGCAGGCAAAATCTTTCCTTCCATGATGGGATTATCCCTACATATAAAAAGCTTATGTTTTTTAGGTATTGAGCGGAACGCTCATGCTGAGAGAATAGGTTGTCAACTTCTATCA
>JAYGXS010000010.1:14888665-14901451 GCA_036362985.1 Ligula intestinalis
AAGCATATGTAACTGAAACCCGATTCCTGTTATGCAAAATGATGGTGTGTGAACGAGTTGACGGGTTTCAACAGACATATATACTTTCAATTTCGGTCTACGCCTTTAGACCTTATAAATGCTGATATATACCGCGATCAGAAATTAATTTCTCCGGAGATTCAAAACCTGAATTTTCTACACCGGTATATCAACCAGAAAGCAGATAGGGAAAGTGGGGGACCCACTGATGAGCAGGACCCCTAGCAGCTGTGTCAAGCAGCGGCAGAATACTGGCGAAACACATGTCTGGGCCTTTTAGCAAGTACCTAGCCTGTTAGTATGGTAAGTTACAATGTCAATTTATACTACTGAAGACTGTCCTGTGGCAGCAGGTGTATATTTCATTGGGGTTGACAGGGTTCAACACAAATATATACTTACAATTTTTGTCTACGCCTTTAGACCTTATATATACTGATATATACCGCGATCAGAAATTAATTTCTCCGGAGATTAAAAACCTGAATTTTCTAAACCGGTATATCAACCAGAAAGCAGATAGGGAAAGCGGGGGACCCACTGATGAGCCGGACCCCTAGCAGCTGTGTCAAGCAGCGGCAGAATACCGGCGAAACACATGTCTGGGCCTTTTAGCAAGTATCTAGCCTGTTAGTATGGTAAGTTACAATGAAATATAATTGTTAAATATATAAGATCATTGTATGGCGGCAGGTTTGCTTGAAAATTGAGGAAAGGGTGCCCGTTTTGTGGAGTAAGAAAAGTAGAAGGCGGTCGTAAAAAAAGAAGGATTATGATAAGAGTTGGCATAATTTTTTGAAAAACGCACGTTTGAAAATGACTAAATGGGTATGGAGGACTATGATAATAATAAGTACATTTAATTATGTGTTGATTTTGGGCAATTTGCAGGTTTGGAAAATAACTAACCCGAGTATTGACATCTGCTATAGATGCTGAAGTGTCAGCATAATTTGTCGGAGGACAGGTATTCGAAAATGGCATAGAAAGTTGCGAGAAGCTATTCACAGCATTATGAGAGTGAATTAATTGTGAATTGTGGCCCATTTTTGGGATTTTAAAAGTAAGAACGTGAGTGTTTACAGCTAGTGTAGATGCTGAACTGTTAGCATGGTTCCCATAATTAGGTAAATTACTGATTTTTGCAATTGGCTTAGATTTAAGGGGGGCACGTTTAGGTCTATTAGGTTTAGCCTCTTTAGCAGGCAAGGTTCACTCGGAAGGCGACGGAATTTTACTCGAGCCAGGAGTAAAGATTGTGGGTGAGGTTTCGGGTGAAATTATCGTTGTCCCTGATCGGGAGGGACGTGAATTTGCGTCGACCTCGATACCACATTTGGAATAGTAGGGATAGGAGCGGGCTTAATTTTTCCAGATGCAGGCGAAATCTTGCCTATCATGATGGTTTATTCCTATGGATAAAAAGCTCATGTTTTTTTAGGTATTGAGCTGAACGCTCATGCTGAGAGAAGAGGTTGTCAACTTCTATCGCCAAAAAAGTTTCTTGAGCAATTTCACAGGAACCTCATCCGGATCGATACTCTACAAGATCACAGTCGATATTTCCCCTCAGTCCTCCTAGGACAATTCTACATCGATATTGCCCAATAATTACGATCTAGGATATTGTGGCTGCAACCGTTCGTATAGAATTCTTTTCTGCACTGCTGGAATTATTTTTTCTTGCGTAGACGATCTTTTGAAGTCGGAATTTAAGAAGATTTTGTTTTCCAACCAATTCTACCGAGACGCAACCTTTTTAAACCGAACACAACCTCTTCAAACCAGCAAATTCGCGGCCTAATCAAAGAAATAGTCAAGATCAGAATATTCTCGAGACCTTCAAAGGCTGATTCGTTTCCCAATATTGAATAATAATAAGAATAATAATAATAATAAGGTTTATTTGTAAAGCACATCTTTGGCGCCGTCAAATAAATTTAGCGTGCTTATAAAAAAAGCTACAGTATTTGTTAAGTTTTCTCTGATTATTATGTCGTAAGTCATAATCTGAAAATCATATCAACTGTGTTTTTTCTGAACGTAATAACTAATACAGTTTGTTGAGCAATTTTAAGAGATATTAACAACCATCTGCGGTAAAATCATAAAGGCTGAATTTTTACTCTCTCCCCATTTTTCCCTGCCAGTAAGCAAGGCTCCTAGATATCGCAGACCTTATCAGCCATCCAGTGTTGGCTACCCGTATGCTAACAGCTCCATACCCGTCAGTACTTATTCCACAAATAATTACGGCCTACAGTTTGCCTACCCACCCTCAAATTCTTTTTTATGAATAACGATAGCCATAGTCCTGTCACTCGAAACACACTAGATGTCATAGTGCTAAGTGTTAGGTCCGTTATAAATAAAATGGCTCAACTTAGAGCTATCGCTTTCGAGATGATGCCCGATGTTATATACATAACATAATCTTGGACCCATCCAATCATTTCTGACTCCTCCCTTATCATAGACGAGTATGATTTCTATCGTCACGATCGCATTAATAAGCGTGGTGGTGGTTGTCTTCTCTATATTAGAACGTCATTTAGGCACTTTCGGTTTTATCTAAATAGCACGTCCTTCTCTGGAAATTACTGACTCGCCTCTATTATCCTGTCACCCCGGCAAAAGGCGATTATCGGATGTGTTTATAATCCTCCTAAGTCTTCATCTGAAGAAGATGCAAATTTGTGTGAAATGTTCAAGTTTATTTCAGAATCCACTTTTGAAGTTAAAATTATTGTTTTGAAATTTTAATTTTCCTGAAATCGACTGGCTTTCAAACTATTGTCCACCTAGACTTCAGCCTGTCCTAGATACCATTAATTTTTCTAACTGGTCTCAACTGGTTAGTTCCCCAACAAGACAGAAATTGTTTGCGAATTTCAAGTCTCTCGAGCTTACGTGTTTTTAGTCTCTATCTCAGTATAAAAGACACGCTTCTTGGAAATTATTCAAGAATTGACTATATACTTCCAAAGTTTGGAATTTTCTACGTGGAAATCTGAATCCGGTTGCTCTGAAAAATTCCTCCGCTGTGAATTATTTCTTAAGTTTGGAAATTGCTTTCCGGACGTGTCGATTTTGTGAAAAACTCCTCTGTGCCACAAAAATCTGCACATCTCCGAATTTCACGCCGAGGCTAAGTCCTTATATCACTGTGTTGTTATATACCCTTATCCTAATATTGTCATAATATTTAGGATAAAAGTGACTCTCGCGTTAGGATAAAAGTGACTCTCACGGTATTCCTGAGGAAATTTTTTTAACCAAACACATTTCATTGTATCTGTCAGGAACTCAATATTTTACTCTGACTTGCTGTAACCTGCTTGTCTCAGTAAACTTGCATTATCTGGCCAATCGATCTTCTCTCCGCCTCACTCCTACGGGCTCTTTGATTTGGCATCCGACTTAATTGGCAGTATCACACGCAGGTCGCAACACAAAAAAATCTACAAGTCCGTTAGCACGAAACCTTTCGCCTCCACCGGATCTCGAACCCGGGTCGCCAAAGCTGGTTATTAGCGGTCGTAGAACCTCAGGCAGCCCGGCCACTTCGACACGGGCCCTTGAAAATCATGTTAAGATACGACCAGAAAGTAACTGCCGATATGGTCACTTAGATAATTTTATAAATTCTCCACCTCCCGCCAAACGGCCAAGATATCTACTACGTTTACCGAAGTAAGACTGTGAGGACTTCGTCCTCCGCCAGGAGTTTTCGGAGATGAAGCAGGAACTTTACCACCAGGTAAATAAACTGAAACAAGAAAAAGCCTATCTAAATCTCATATTTCTTATACAGCGGTTAAAACAGCCCTTGTCGGCCAAAAACCGGGGGTTAATAAAAGTACATATGCTCAGATAGCCTCGGCCGGTAAACCTGAAACTCGCATATCATCTGCCGAACCAAGTTAACCAGCGGGCGTCTCACTCGATCGCAAAGGAACTAAAATAAATCCGCAGTCCACGCCATCCTTACTCTGCTCAGGCAGCACTAACAATGATCTGCATTTGCGTCCTAGCGTCACATCGTTGCTTGATGCTGCACTAGAAAGCGATGATACAGAGGTCGATAACATCATGAAGCCAAAAAAGGATAGGGCTAGAAAGGCTCGAAAGTCTAAATGGGCCAGGAATGCGCAGTCAGCTAACCCAAAAACCGGCACATCAGGACCCATCAAACCTTTAGTACCGGATACAGATGGCCGCTTGGTCGGAACTCGTGAGCTCGCAACAGATGCACCAGTGAGTCACAAGCAGAATATAGTTATAAAAGGGGCTCCAGCGATAGCGTCAACAATTGCACAAGAACAAGTTGACGCTGATATTGAGTTGGATTTGGACACGTCTGTCGACACGCCTGAAACATGCATATCGGATCATGTGTCAAGCCCACGGGCTATACCATCGTCACTCGGCTTAGGCGACACTAGCAATTATCGGGATTTGCATCCTAGCACCACATCATTGCTCGACTCTGCACAAGAACGCGATGACCAAGAGTTTGACAAGATCATAAATCAAAAGAGGTATAAGCCTAAGAAGCCAAACGGTTCACGGGTTTGCATTCAGCTTACCCAATAGCCAGTACATCAGAACCACGTGTACCGGATACAATTGCTCCCTCGGCTGATACACGTGTGTTTGCAACATATGCCCCATTGAGTCGCAAGCAGAAAATAGTTTTAAAGGGGGCCCCAGAGTCAGAGTCGTCAATTGCACAAGAACGAATTGACCATGACGTGGGTCTTATGCGAGTGTACGCCAAACCGTTGCTAAAACCAGGCGAGTCTTTCCGCATTCTTAAGGCATTTCGAATAGGGAAGGTGCCAACAGCTCCAGAATCAATTTCTCGGCCACGACCTCTAAAAATTATTGAAGAAACTGAAGCACAGGTGAAACTCCTGCTAGAGCGCAAACCATCCTTACGGATTCTGCATTCGCAAGTTCTTTTTCAGCCGGATTACGAGTTGAAAGAGCGGAAAAAGATGAGACAGCTAATAATAGAGCTGAAAAAACGGAGTACCAATGGCGAGACAAATCTCAAAATAAGAGAGGGAAAAATATTTCAGGTCAAAAGGACATCGCTCTGGTCGAAGCCGGTAACAGTGACGGCCTAGCTGTCCCGCCACCGAAACCTCAGACATGCCCTCTTAAATTGGTCGTTTAAAATGCCAGATCACTGATAAATAAAATGCCTCTGCTCCAGACTATTGTTTTCTTCAACCGCTCAGACATTGTTATGGTAACTGAGACATGGGCATCGGCCTCTGTAGCAGACTTAGAACTCTCTGTTCTAGGCTATTCATGCGTTCGGAACGATCGAAACAATGGCCGTGGCGGAAGAAGCTGCATCTATATTAAGCAACCACTTGCATTTCTCCCGTTGGACTATCCACAATTCACAGCGGTGGAGGAGAGCTGCTGGCTACGAGTTGTTCTAAAAAACAAATACTCCTGACTTTTTGGCTGTGTTTATCGCCCACCTAATGCCAATGCAGACTACGATCTTGGTCTCTCGCAGGCATTTCGTGCCGCAGCTGACTTGAATCTTAAGTATTGCTTGATTGCAGGCGATTTTAACCTTCCTGACGTGCAATGGTTTCCACCATCCGGTCCTTCAAAGTTCGAGAACTTACTTGAGGCAATAGATATCGGCATGTGGGATCAGGTAGTCGATTTTCCCACTCGAGGAGCAAACATACTCGACCTAATTTTTTGTAGGGGATGTGAACCACTTTCAGTGTCATCCTTAGACGCACTTGGGAGTTCAGACCATCTTACAGTTGTTAGTGAACTAGAACTGGAGGCGGATAAAACATTTTCTCAAAAGTATAGTCTTTATCATGACTTCCAATCAGCAAACACGGCTGACCTACTGGCACATCTAAACGCTCTTGACTTGTCTGCATTTTTCCAATGTTTAAATGTAAATTTTTGTACCGTGTTGGAAATACTCATCCTCCACTTTGTCCCCCGTAAGAAAGTAATGCATGTCAAGGATGAAGTGTACCTTCCTCTGTCTTTCCGTCGTAGGCTGCGTAAACTCTCTCGTAGTTTGCATCGGCAGAACGACACTTCCGTTCTGCCCTTGATCACACTGATCTTTGAGCAGGCTAAGAAGCTCTCTGAAGAAAAGCAGATAGCCGATGAGGCTCACTTCGCTGAAAATCCTTCCCTTAATGTTGCGAAACTCTTTTCGCATACAGTAAAAGCGCAGAGGAAAATGCAACACCCCATACTTCAAGATGCTTTAGGAAACCCCATAGCTGACGCTAAGTTGACCGCCGATAGCTTCAATGCGTTCCTATCCAAAACGTTTAGTGAAAGCTCGTTCGCTGCACCTCCGATTATCCAGGCTTGGGCGGGTGCCATACTCGAAACCATAAGTTTTACCGTCTGGGATGTGACTGTAGCCATTCGTCGTTATCGTCAATCCTATAGTCCAGGACCAGATGGCGTCCCAATTAGCCTTCTAAAAGCTGAAGCGAATGATATCTTTCCGTCTAATCTTTGTAAGGTATTTAATCTTGCTCTTGAGAGCGAAACCTTTCCTTCGTTGTGGAAGGAATCGCACATAATGCCTATTCGCAAGCATGTCTGATCGACGTCATTCGACATATTTAGGCCAATAAATACACGTCCCGCAGCCTCGAAGATCTTGGAGACCTTAATCAAAGAAAAGATGATGCGTCACTTAACAGAGAGCAACCTGCTCAATACAGCTCAACATGGCTTTCTTGAGAAACGATCTTGTGACACCTGTCAGCTCTCTTTCTTTGATTATGTGCTGCAATCTAGAGACAGCGGTTTTGCAACTTATAGCGTCTATTTTGATTTTACTAGGGCCTTTGATCAGGTTGATCATAACCTCCTCCTTCTGAAACTAGCCTCCTTCGGCATAGGTAGCAAGCATCTGAACTTCATATCTTCCTTTTTGGATGCTCGCACACAACGAGTAAAAATTTTCAATGTTATCTCCAACCCCACACATGTGAGGAGTGGAGTTATACAGGGTAGTGTACTGGGTCCGCTCCTATTTTGCCTGTTTGTCAACGACTTTTCAGATTGTTTTCAGCATGGCAGACCCTTCATGTACGCTAATGATTTAAAAGTCGCTTATCGATATAAACCGGCAGATCGCAACATCGTGCTCGAGCTGTAAAAAATGATCTTCAGGCCCTCACCCAGTGGTGTTGCACATGGCGCCTCACCCTTTAATGGCACAAATGTTCCGTTATGGTTGTTGGCGACAAGCATCAACCAGAATTAAGCATTGACGGCCACGAACTAAATATCCCAGGCGTTATCAAGGATTTGGGCATATCCTACTCTAATAATCTCAATTTGTCAGAGCACTGTGTCCTGATAGTCTCGAAAGTACGCCGAACCACCGGATTTATCCTTAGAAATTTTAAGACTATCAAGGTTAGAACTAGCCTTTACAATATGTACGTGAGACCTAGTCTTGAAAACTGCTCGCCCCTATTCAGTCTTCTGCGCACTAGTGAACGGAAGAAAATAGATTCGGTGCAGCACTTCTTCACTAGAAGAGTTTTCACTACAGAACACCGTAACTTAACCTACCAACAAAGGTGCGAACTTATAAAGCTGGATCCCCTATGGCTTCGTCGATTTCAGAAGGGTCTTTTTTTACTGTTTAAACTTTTGAATGGTCAAACCTTTAATCCCCTTAGTACAATAAGGCAGCTTGAGCACTCTCGACGTGCCAGTCATCGAGACGTATTTTTATTTCTTCCTATGGCACGTACAGTTAAGCACCGGCAATTCTTTTAAGTAAATGCCATATCAATCTGGAATAAGCTGCCCAAAAGTATTAAAACCCAGCAAAACTACCTTATGTTTAAGAGAGCTATAACTTGTTTTCTACATTCAGGACAACTTTCACGAATTTGGAGTGCTGACTCCTTGGAATCTCTCTTTCACTCTGATGGCGTTCGTGGACTTTGAACCCCGCCAGGCTTCATGCTGCTGAAGCAGCAGCCCGCAGTCTGCTAACCCTTCAGCCGATAGCGCGCAACTTTTGCCGACAGCCATTGAAGGAAGACTGAGAACACTGTGTTCTTGTGCCAACCCTCTCCGTCTGGAACTAATGTTTTTAAACGATATGAAACAGTTCTCCTGCTGATGAGTCAACTCAGCTTACAACTGTACATTTATTCCGTTTGTACCATACCTTTGAAGGCAGGATTTTTCACTTGAAACAAACTCCCTATCTCGCCCAGTATTGACAAAACAAAAAACCTGAAACAAAACCAATACTGGCTGCAACATAGGGAGTTTGTTTTAGGTTTTTTCCGGTCTTCGAGGTGTTGGAAGGCGCCCAAGAGGTGCATTACCAACGTTTTACAATTGCCTGTAAACTGGCATAATAAACATATTATTATTATATCCTAGATCTGATTTTCACAAATGGTATTGCCCCTCTCTTAGTTGATTTTAAGCAGGACATCTTCCAAAGTGATCACACATTAATTCACTGTTGCTTTCCGCTTCCTTCTACGGAAAAGGATAGTTCTAGTCATACCTATCATGCCTATGACCTCGCAGATATTAGCTCAATCAACAATTTTCTTGATTCATTAGATTTGCAGAGCCTCTCCTCCATTAAAGACGCTGCATAGCTTTTTGAACTCATGTCGGTCGTTTCTAATAAATGCTGGAATTTGTGCCCACTAAAATTGCGAAACCCCACACACCTGAATCGACCATTCCTCATTTTCTTTTGCCCAGACTACAGAATTTGAGGAGGCAGCTGAAAGATAGATCTACTAGTTCGCTGTCTGTGCATCTAAGGATCGCAGAGATCTTCGAATTAGCATCAAAGATTCGTCTTGCACGTGACCAGCATAGGGAATCTTGAGCCCTGAGTGAGTTCAACTCTGCAAAATCGGTTGCACAACTGTTTCGTCGTAGGCCCCCATTGCTTAATTAAAATAAAACATTTGTACTAGATGAGTCTGATAAGGCTGAATTGTTCAATGCTTTCTTTGCGAAGCATTTTACGACAGAATCCGAACCCGTCCGGTCGTTTCAACCATACTCATACAATACTCTCGGAAACATTGATTTCTCCATATAATTAATTCGTAAGCAGATAATTTGTCTAAAAAACTCGCACTCTTCGGGAACTGATGGTAGCCCTAATTCAGTTATCAACAGAGTGTCGACCTTTACCCAAATTACTGAGCCATCTATTTTCAGTCTATCTCTTAAATGGTTACTTTCCTGACACTTGGAAGACATCCATGATTCTTCCAGTCTTTAAATCAGGATCTCGTTCGGACATAAATAACTATCGTGGTGTTCATAAAACCCCGGCCCTAGCTAAACTTCTTGCGAAAATATTTTATAATGAAATTCTCGATTTTTGCCTAAAAATAAGCTTTTAAGCGACTCGCAGAATGGTTTTCTACCCGGAAGATCATGCAAGACGTGTCACTTAGCTTTTCTCAACCACGTCACTTCCCTCCGTAATGAGCGGCAATCCGTGGTTGTTATCTAACTTGACCTGAGCAAAACCTTCGACAAGGTACCGCACAGACGGCTTCTGGTAAAATTGGAAGCCATTGGCATCCGTCCCCCTCTCCTCGAGTTCATCGGTTCCTACTTGTCTAACCGCAGCCAGAAGGTCCTAGTAGGTAATAGTTACTCTACTGCTCAGCTAATCACGAGTGGCGTTTTTCAAGGCACTGTCTTGGGTCCTTTTCTCTTCATTCTATATGTAAACGAAATTTCGACTGTTCTAAACAATTCACACAATCTAATTTCTGCAGGCGCCCTCAAATGCATATACTCATTTTCTAAGGACACGGCAAGTATATGCGTTGATAAAATAAATGCGGACCTACTTACACTCTCGCGTTGGAGTGCTATCTGGCAAATGGAATTCTCTCCATCCAAGTGTCGTTTCATGTGTTTCGATCCCGCCAAGCTTCTTCGTCCCCTTGTCTTTCCAAATATTCCACTTTTAGAACGATGCACTATAAAAGACTTAGGGCTAAGCTATACAAATAAACTAGCATTGTCGCCTCATGCGGATCGAATATCTGCGAAGGCTGCACAGATATGTGGTTTTATATCACTCAATTTCTTCCTGATGGAAATAAAGTTAAAACTTTATCGCATGTATGTTCTACCCATCCTAGAATACTGCTGTCCCCTCTTTGGTCTGATGAATGCTTCTGACCGCGGTAAGATTGAAAATGTACAGAGAGTATTTACTCGCAAAATATTCGCTCTTCCTCGATCCACTATTTCTTATACGGAGAGATGTCAGTCAGCGAACATGACATTTCTTTTGGTCAGAAGACTCGAAGCGGGCCTCTGCTTCCTCTTTCGCAGTAACTCTACCCCTAACCTTCCACGAATCAACGCTCTTCTTCCCACAGCTATACCTTATGCCACTCGTAATTCATTTAGAATTATTGCACCCCCCTTTAGCTCCACTTCGAACCATTCTCACATTTTCGCCTCCAAATATGCCTTCCTCTGGAATAATATTCCCTTCGAAATTAGGCTGTCGTCTAAATTAGCAGTTTTTTCAATCAAATTACGTAAACACTTAACTTCGGAAGATATAAAGTCCTTGTTATCCGTCTCCTTCCCAAACACACAACTTTTGGACTTTGAAAAGGGTCCCCCTGGTATCTGAGGTGGTTATGTTTAAATCAAATTTTTTTCCATACATGACTATTTCTTCCTCCTTTGAGTGATATTTGCAACGATGATTCGTCCACTTCTCTGTCCAGTCATCATTGCCATTTTCTCCATTCTCCGTTTTACAACCCTGACGATAGGCTTCATGGTCCTTAGTCATGCTCGTGGCGGTTCTGCTATTTTCGCCAGCTCGTCGCTAAACTCCGCATTCTACAAGGTCACATTTCTGGCGTTTCGTTGATGATCAGGTGACCTCTGCCGTTTCCTCATCTTCCTGACTCTGTTGTCCACGATGGCCTCCACCGGTCTCATCTCCCTGATCGTTGATCGTGAAGCCAGTCGGGCGGTGTAACAACGGTGAACGACAGCCTCTGCTGCTAAATGATTTCTCCAATTACAAGAAGCGTTTCCAACCCTCATTCATTCTCATCAAGAGTCCTGTCTCATTTGCACTACAATCAATCCTCTCAACCAACCCCCTTCATTTTTTTGAAGCAGTTTCTTTCTCCTACGTTTTGTTTATTTTAAGCGGGGGTTCGCTGAACTCCACCCCAGCTTAAATGGTAGGAGTTTTTTCCACTGTTTCCTTCTTAGTTCACCATGCGTTGACTACTATTTTAAAACGACGATATGTTGGTGAATATAAATTAATCTACCAACACTACAAATCGCTCCCGCTGTCTATGTGGTTGTTTTATGGAGAGCAGCATTAATTAACTGTGTATTTATTTTTCCACAACACTAAGTTAGCAATGACGAGGCCCTCCGGGCCTAAAATATAAAATTTATTTATTTATTAATCTGGAGATTAACACCCCTTCAAGCTTTTTAGTTCTTTGAAAATCTTCTCTTCTCTAAACAAAATATCCTCAATATTTGGTGCTCCCACGATCTCCTCACTAGTTGCGACGAAGGCAGTTTCTGTGGTGAAAACTGACCAAAAGAACTTAGCAAAATGTTCTGCTTTGTTTTTACTATCGGAGATTTCGAGACCACCATCATTTTGCATAACAGGAATCGGGTTTCAGTTACATATGCTTTTTCTTAAATAGCTGTATAGAAACTTTGGATTTTTGACAGCTCTGCAAAGTAAATCGCTCTCAAAGTCCGGTCGTTCTTTGAAAAAGATTTTTTGCAATTTTCCGCTGGATTTTGTACTGTTCAAAGCTTCGTTGTGACTTTTTTTGCCAAACTTCTTCCAAAGCTTTCCTTTTTTATTAATATTTCTTTTTCGATCTCTTATTTGCCCCTGAGGTCGGTTAGATATCTTGGGTACTGATAGTGGACAATGACTTTGCCTTAGATGCAACAACCGCTCCTTTAATATATTCCAGTCCTCAGTGACATTCCCGGAGGAAAAAAGACCCCAGTCGATTTGTGATGCCCCTACTCTCAGTTGAGAAAAGTCCCCTCGCCATATACTCGGCCATGGTCTGTGTACTATAAGGATTACAGAATAAAGACCATAATCCCACGAAACTACAGCGTGGTCACTTCGACCAAGTGGAGGTAGGCAGCATACCTCGTATATACTGTGGGGATGCTTGGTGAAGACTAGGTCAAAATAACTAGCCTGTTGCCCTCCACGTGCTCTAGTTGGAACGAGGACGTGTTGTATGAGAAGATCCTCAAGTGCCGTTGAAGGACGAAGACAACAGAGACTGGTGAGGTTGGATACTGCAAGAAATGCAGGTAAGTAAGCAGGAAATGCTCAGAACACGCCACGTGCAGTGGTAGACGGAAGTGTGTATTTCAGATCCGTAGGGCTAAACCAAAATTTTCGTTAATTTAAACAAAAAACGAACAAGATGCAAGGAGAGGCGAAGGGCCTACATAATACCCCCAGCAGAGCGTTGGTGGGTTAAAAACGCTCGACAAAAGAGATGTACAAAAAGGTTCAACAACAAAGTCTCGCAAGTTGGTAGGAAAACAAACATGCCTTACAGAACGAGTGGAAGGAAGGTGTGGGACGGGAGGGGGTGAGAGGATGGGGGTAGTGTCAGGTAGCAAGGGTGGCAGTGGCAGCTGTCTGGAAGTGGCCGATGGCATGAAGGGTAAAGGTGCCATGGAAGT
>JAYGXS010000010.1:14901461-14918128 GCA_036362985.1 Ligula intestinalis
ACTTCCATGGCACCTTTACCCTTCATGCCATCGGCCACTTCCAGACAGCTGCCACTGCCACCCTTGCTACCTGACACTACCCCCATCCTCTCACCCCCTCCCGTCCCACACCTTCCTTCCACTCGTTCTGTAAGGCATGTTTGTTTTCCTACCAACTTGCGAGACTTTGTTGTTGAACCTTTTTGTACATCTCTTTTGTCGAGCGTTTTTAACCCACCAACGCTCTGCTGGGGGTATTATGTAGGCCCTTCGCCTCTCCTTGCATCTTGTTCGTTTTTTGTTTAAATTAACGAAAATTTTGGTTTAGCCCTACGGATCTGAAATACACACTTCCGTCTACCACTGCACGTGGCGTGTTCTGAGCATTTCCTGCTTACTTACCTGCATTTCTTGCAGTATCCAACCTCACCAGTCTCTGTTGTCTTCGTCCTTCAACGGCACTTGAGGATCTTCTCATACAACACGTCCTCGTTCCAACTAGAGCACGTGGAGGGCAACAGGCTAGTTTTTTTGACCTAGTCTTCACCAAGCATCCCCACAGTATATACGAGGTATGCTGCCTACCTCCACTTGGTCGAAGTGATCACGCTGTAGTTTCGTGGGATTATGGTCTTTATTCTATACCCCCTATAGTACACAGACCATGGCCGAGTATATGGCGAGGGGAATTTTCTCAAATAAGAGTAGGGACATGACAAATCGACTGGGGTCTTTTTCCTCCGGAAATGTCACTGAGGACTGGAATATATTAAAGGAGCGGTTGTTGCATCTAACGCAAAGTCATTGTACGCTATCAGTACCCAAGGTATCTAACCGACCTCAGGGGCGAAGAAGAGATCGAAAAAGAAAGATCAATAAAAAAGGAAAGCTTTGGAAGAAGTTTGGCAAAAAAAGTCACAACGAAGCTTTGAACAGTACAAAATCCAGCGGAAAATTGCCAAAAAATCGTTTTCAAAGAACGACGGGACTTTGAGAGTGATTTACTTTGCCGAGCTGTCAAAAATCCAAAGGTTCTATAGAGCTATTTAAGAAAAAGCATATGTAACTGAAACCCGATTCCTGTTATGCAAAATGATGGTGGTCTCGAAATCTCCGATAGTAAAAACAAAGCAGAACATTTTGCTAAGTTCTTTTGGTCAGTTTTCACCACAGAAACTGCCTTCGTCGCAACTAGTGAGGAGATCGTGGGAGCACCAAATATTGAGGATATTTTGTTTAGAGAAGAGAAGATTTTCAAAGAACTTAAAAGCTTGAAGCGATGTAAATCTCCAGATTCGGATGAGGTTCCTGTGATATTGCTCAACGAACTTGCTAGGGAGCTGGCTAAACCGATTTATATTAGATGCCAGAAATCGTTTCATACTTGAATCCTTCTTCCGGATTGAAAAACAGCGCATATTTTACCGCTTTACAAAAGCGGTAATCGGGTATCTGTGAACAACCACAGACTCATGAATTTGACTTCCATATGCTTCAAAGTATTGGAGAATATCATCAAAAAGTAATTGATGATAAATTGTGAAACTCACAATATTTTGTCAAATGCGCAATATAGCTTTGATGGGGGTAGATCATGTGCAACAAACTTGCTTTGCACAAGGCAAAGCTGGAAATAGGCAGTTGATGCAAAAGAAACCGTACATGCGGCCTACATTTATTGTTAGAAGCCTTTGACAGTGTTTCACACCAACGTTTCCTGCACAAGTTGAGATTGATAGGTATCGGTGGCAGACTTCCTACGTGGATTGAGGATTTCCTCGCTGGTTGATCCCAAACGGTGTGTGTAGAACGACTAAAATCAATGCCAACCATCATCGAGAGCGGTGTCCCTCAACGTTCAGTACTCGGACCAACCCTATTTCTCTTGCTCGTTAATGATTTTGTACAGAAATCAGACTGCGAGTGTGCCATGTTTGCAGATGACGTCAAAATATGGAAGGTCATTTAATGTGCTGCTGGTGAAGATTACTTCAAGGAAAATCTTTTTCGATTCAATGATTTGTCACATAGATGGCTGCTGTCCTTGATTTCAAACAAATACACCCTGCTGCGCCTGGGAAATAAAAATCCGGTCCCTGATGCGCAACCCTACCATCTAAACGGAATCCCTATCCAAGAAACAGAAATACAGAAACATCTCGGCATCTGAATGACAGACGACCTCAAACCTTCTACACAATATTGTCAGGTGGTTACAACTGCAATTTCAATGTGATACGCCATTGAGCGAGCATTCACGATTTTTGATGAAGACTGTTGCTCAAAAAATCTTTGGTACCTTCATAAGGCCACATCTTGAATACGCCATTCAAGCCTGGAGACAGTTGATGCGGCAGGATTATAACGTACTAAAAGGGGTGCAACGGTGGGCAACAAAATTAGTAAGAGGCCAAGGTAAACAACCATATGAGACCAGCCTAAATAACCGCAATCATTATCCTCTGAGTTATAAGCAGTTACGCGGAGATTTGATACAAACCTTCTGTATCGTGTGTGGCTTGGACTGCGCTCTTATGTGTGACGACTTCTTCAAACTCGCCACTACAACTAATCTCCGGGGGCCTCCCTTCAAACCGTATGTGCCCCAAGAACGATTGGATGTGAGGAAGTATTTTTTTTCTCTTATCGGGTCATGGACCCAAGGAATAAGCTTTCCAAGGCAATTGTCACGTCACAATCTGTGAAAACATTCAAACACCGACTTTATATACACATCCGATAGCACTCCGTTAACTATGTGACGAATTAAACTTAAAACACCACTGAACAATGTGACGGTCTAGATTTTTCTGACCTAAAACTTGTTAACATTGTTTATAATTCTTGAGATTTTGATGTGACAATTAGGAAGTTCAAAGGCGAAAGCCTATTTTTTCCTCAAATATACTGACTAACTGACATCATTCTCTGGTGGTCATCTCCGGACTCAGGATCAGCTAACAGTGATTTGAAAGTGCTGTAACCTAGTGTGTTCCTGTGTTAACACCGGTTATGTTCCCCCAGTGCGTGTTCGGAAGAGAAGGCAGGATAGGATAACAACTTGTACTTTACTGTCACTGCTACTAGTACGTGAACTGTGGTTCATGTGTCCAACAGTAGCCTTCTGTTGTCTGTACCGTCTAAGCAGCAGTGTCCTGTAGTCGGCAGCGTGTCCACAACAGAATCGCCGTTCGGCTAGCGTGCCGCTATTTAAGGGGCAGCCGTCATTGCTTCCCATTGGCTCTCCCAGTGCGCATGCTCGCTATGCACATCCACGCGTTTGTCCTCGCGTGACCTCACTCAGCTACCGGCCGACTCCGATATCAGTCCGCCTCCAGTGGCCGCCTGACTTATTTGTCCTAGCCTAGTCAGCCCTTCGATGGTCGCACGACCTAGAGTGCTGTGTATGCGTTGGCCTGGCCTCACGTGACCTCGTACTGTCTGACGACTGGGTGACGTCCACTCTAACAGAACGCGAGTTTTCCTTGCGACTCTCCCGACTTCGGATTGACAAACGAAGACCTTAAAATTTACCAATCCATCCATGGCAAGTCAATTTCCTGGCTTCTGCTATCAAGGATCGTTGGGGATCTACTGAGTCGTATTGCTCACCCTTTTTTATTTTTATGCAGTTTTCACCTTTTCACCTAGCTCTACGCTCGGAAGTTTTCGTTGCGTCTTTTCAAATACTCATTTTATACGTGTTGTAGGTTTAGCCACTACAATTTGCTGACCCCGTTTTTGCTGTTGTCTACGTTTTTCAACAAACTCTACACAACTGTTCTTCGCGTTCCATTTTTGTCGCGTTCACGTCCTTTTCAATATGCCACATAAAGACAAACTTTTCTTTGACGTCGGCTCAGATGACATTGCTTCTACCATGTCCTGCGATTCAGACGATAAGGAAGGACGCAATGCTTTTCAAGTTTCCATTAAGCTTTTGTAACGTAGGCTCTAGGAAATCCTCCAAAAAAAGCTATTTTAATCAAAATTCTTGATTTTTGTCTAGCAAATAAGCATCACATGCCTCCTACAATCTTTGGGAAGCATCTGACAAACAAATAATTGCAAAAAGTCATATTTATAAACCTAGAAGCTCTCATATCTGGCCTCCTCTTCTCGACTTTATTTGTTCTTACTTGTTTGAGCACAGCCAGGAGATCTTTATATGTAAAAGATACTCAACGTCCTAGCTGATCACGAGTGGCCTTCTTTATGACTGGAAATTGGCTCTTCAACCATCCACCTCGTACATCAATAAAATTTGAACCACACCCAAATCTTAAAACAATTGCACTTGCGTTAAAAATCTGAAGTTCATTTTTTTCATTTTCTAAGGACGCGGCCAATACGTGCATTAATTAATAAAACTACAGACTTTCATACGCTTTCGTGTCGGAGCTCAAGTTCGCAGACGGAGTTTTCTCCAGCTAAGTATAGATTCACATGATTTGGCCCCACCAAGATTCCTGGACCCTTAATCTTTCAAAATAGTCCACTTTTCGAACGATCCACTTTAAGGAACCTAGGTCTAAGTTACACGAAATGGCTAGGCTTATCTTGCCAAGCAGCGCCAATTTCTACAATGGCTGCACGCATCTGTGATGATTATCAATTATATCCTCACCACTAAATAAAGTTAACACGGGCTCAAATGTTTGTTCTTTTCATTCTGCAATATTGCTGTTCCCTCTTTGGTCTGATGAAGGGGTCTGTTCGCAGTAAATCTGGTAATATTCATAGACATTTTGCTCAAAAACTTTTCTCCCTTTCTGGATAGAGTATGTCTCATAATAACTAATGTGCTTTTGTGAACATAACATTTCTGTGGGGTAGAAAACCCGAAGGTGGCCTTTGCTTCCGACTTCGCGTTACACCTAACCTTAATATCCCAAAAATTAACGCTCTCACTACTATAGACCGCCCTTATATCACAGTAACTGATTCATGATCATTTAATTACTCCTTATCTCTCCATCGGACCCTTCTCGGTCTTGTGCCCCGAAATATGCTTCCATTTGGAATAATGTGCTAGTCGAAATGATGTCGACGTTTTTATTCATCGTTTTCAGAGGCAGATCAGGTAACAGTAAAACTTGGGAAGAAAAATCCACCTTGTCTATTGCTTTCCAATACACGCTATTTTAGGACTTTGAAAAAGGTCCTTATGGTATTTGGGGCAGATTCTTTGATATAATTTTTTTCTAAATAAACTTTTTATATCCTCGGTAGATACAAATTTCACAGTCGCTTTTCTTCAATTTTTTGTCTCCTCATTTATCGTTGCCAAATGTTCACAACCTTGATAAATTCCTCTGTTTTACAACTCCGAGAATGGCTCCATCAGTCCAACATGAATCTTCATGCTCATGGTCTTAAAATCTCTGATGATGACCCCTGTGGGTCTTTGCATTTCATTCACCTCGTTGGTGACATTTCGGTTATGATCTCGTGACTTCTATTATCCCCTCTTCGTTTCGGTTCTATGCTTTACGAGGATATGTCCATAGAGCTTCCCTAGTCATGCATTCCTTATGGTTGATGATTTGGCCAGGCATACGGTTACATGAACGTGAACAGTAATCGAGCTACTCTATGCTAATTCCAACTACAAGGGGTGTTACAAACCCTAACACTTTTTACTAACAGCACGGTCCTATCTCGCACTTTCGTGGCAATTTTAACTTCTCCATATCTCCTTGCGAACCAATTGGTCACCTACATTTTTTGTAAGAGGGGTCACGCTGGATTCTTCTCCCGATTTCAACTTGAATGGATTTTTTCACCACTGCTTCCTTCGCTTATTGCCATTTCAAAACTTTGTCAATTATTGATTTAAAAGGATTTGAAATAATCTGCCTGCTGTTTGTCTGGCTACTCACACAGCGAACCAATTGTCCGCATTGTCATTATTAAAACAGAAAACAACGTATGGCATGACAGGGTCATGTGAGCACCTCTAATATGAAATTTATTAAAAACATATACAAGGTGTCCCAAAAAAATGAAGACACATTTTAAATAATTTTTAACTTGGTGTTTAGTGTAATTTTCTTATTTCCAAAAATTTAGAAGAATTAAGGAGCATCGTTTTATTGTTTTTTTTCACTGCAGGTTCTCAAAATGACGTCGGCTTTGATCCAGACACCACAGGCAACGCAGAGCAATGGAAGTGCACACACCATAAAACAATTCCATTTGCCGTTGGGCGCATTGGTATTCAATGAGTTCTCTTTTTCTCAATTATTTAAAATATCGTCAAAATGCAGTGAAAAAACAATAAAATGATACTTCTTAATACTTTTATATGATGAGAATAAGAATTTCTTTGGGAATTTTTCAATTTTACTTGCGTAAATTTTCGACACGGACCCACCGGTCGTCGTCAGACGTAGAAAAATTGTACAACGCACAACTAACATGGTTAAACGTTGAGAAAATCAATATTCCTCGTATGTGTGCGCCGATTGGTAGGAGCTTTGGTCCATGATCGTAGATGTCATGCGCTTTCCGTATTTTGGTTGTCATCTGTGATTTGGTGCTGCGCATTTAATTAAGCTTTGAGGTAACCGTAGCTAGCGTCCAAATCAATATACCTGTTGATGCACGCCTCGTCTGAGTGCATTACTTCTAAGAAATCACAGCTTTTTCTAGTTGGGCGACTACTAACAATCTGTGTGTTCTCCATGCGAACTTGTGGCCGGTTTCCAGTGTGTGCGTGGACACCTGGGATAAAGGGTAATGATTTCTGACCGCAGATTGATGTTTTTTATGCGGGTTGAGACGCATTTCCCACATTGGCCACAATAAACTGCATCACAACTGGAACATGGGATCTGGTAGACAACCCCTTTTTTTTAAGGTAGCCAACTCTGTCCTTAGGGTGTACAAGCTGTGAACGTAAGATGGTTGCGGGAAGGTGTGCCACTTGTAACTGGTGCTTTTTGAGGTGTCTTTTGACAAGCTCAGATACATTCTTCATGCATCGGAGGGAAAACCAGGTTAGTGTTTTCGGTACCTCGTTGGTCGTACCAGTTGAAATGCCTTGTTCATTTCTTTTGAATTCTTGTTTTTTTATGCATTGTAGCAAAAAATTTTGTGGATATCCGTTTTTGGAGAGTAATTGAAAAGATATTTCATTTCATCCTGGTAAGTTTTTTCATCAGAACAGTGAGTTTTGGCTCGGTTAAGGAGGCTGTAGACGGAGCATCTTTTGTGAGAGATGGGGTGGTTGCTCATAAAGTGTAGGATAACTTCTGAATATCTTTCTTTGCAGTAAACAGATGTGCAGAGTGATCCATTAGTAGTTCGATGTACATGATGCATGACATCTACGAGCACGGACCAAAGCTCCTACCAATCGGCGCACACATACGAGGAATATTGATTGTCTCAACGTTTAAACGTGTGAGTTGTTCGTTGCACAATTTTTCTACGTCTGATGACGACCGGTGGGTTCGTTTCAAAAATTTACGTAATAAAAATGAAAGTTCCAAAAGAAATTCTGATTTTCATAATTAATATATTCGGAAGCAAATATTTCAATACTTTTATATTTTTTGAAATAATAAAATTATGATAAACATCAAGGTTACATTTCTTCAAAATGTGCATACATTTTTTGGGACACCCTGTATTTATTTACATGACAGAAAAGAGGGGACCAGCCAAACATATGGAAGGCAGATTTCAATTCAATGAAGAATGCACTATCGACCGTGAATTGGGACTGCCTACTCAAGGGGGATCCGGAGGAGGATTGGAGATCACTCAAAAGGGTTGCATTAGATCTGCTTAAGCGCTTTTGTCCGGTCAAGGTACACAAGACGACTAGTCGTCCTGCCTGGTTGACGAGAGACCTTAACAGGCAACTGAAGAAGAATAGGAAATGGAAGTTATTCAGGAAAACTGGGTCGCCAGTACACCTCGAGGAATTCCGACGCCAAAGAAATGCAGTAAAAAATCAATTCGCCAGGCCAGGAAAAACTATGAATCAAGAATCCTCCAACAGGCCGAAGAAAAGCCCAAAATTCTATTCCGCTACATTAACAGTAGATTAAAAAACAAGGATCCTGTCGCAGTACTTAAGAATGATGATGGCGGAGAAGTCGTTGAGAATGACGAGAAAGCTGAGTACTGTAGCCGGTACTTTGCCTCGGTATTCACTAGGGAACCGAGCTTCATTTTGATAATGCCAACAGCGCTGTTGTAAACGCTGGTCCGGCAATTCATTCTCTACTATTTCAAACATCTGTAGTTGAGAGGGAGCTGCAGAGCCTCAAAGAAGCAAAATCATCCGGTCCAGACAATATTCCAGCCAAGTTCTTGAAAGAATTGGCAAGCGAACTCTCAGAGCCCCTAGCACATATCTTTCTTTCTTCATTTGAACTAGGAAAACTGCCATCTGAATGGAAAATGGCAAATATTTACCCGATATACAAGGGCGGAGCCTGAACGAAGGTTAACAATTACCGGCCCGTCAGCCTTACTTGCATTTGCTGTAAGGTGATGGAAACGATAATTAAGAAGACGACAATGGAGTTCTTGGAGGTGAACAATCTACTGTCCGGGCTCCAACACGGCTTCAGAAAGAACCATTCTTGACTTTCCAGCCTTCTACTCTCCACTGAGCAGTGGACTCGCGCACTAGATGAAGATGGTAATGTTGACGTCATCTATACGGACTTCAAGAAGGCATTCGACAGCCTCCCACATAAGCGTCTAATGTATAAATTGTCAGAAATTGGCATAAGAGGAAACCTGCTGGCATGGATCACAGATTTTCTCAGAGGGCGATCGCAAACTGTGTGCATCGGTGACTCAAAGTCAAGCCCTACATATGTTCTGTGTGGCGTCCCCCAAGGCTCTGTCTTAGAGCCACTGCTCTTCCTTATCTATATCAACGACTGTGTCAACGACCTGGGTTGCAGTGCTATCATGTTTGCCGACAACGTCAAACTCTGGAGAGCCATCAGGTCTGACGCCAATAGGAAAGCGCTTCAAGAGAGTCTTAATCGACTTAGCTGCTGGTCTGCTCCTTGGCTTTTAAAATTCAACATTAGTAAGTGTGTGGTTTTAAGACTCCGTACTAGAAGGACTGATGAGGAGAACGATTCCTTCCAATACCTCCTCGATGGGCACCCGCTTTCAAATGTGAACGAACAAAAGGATCTCGGTGTTCTAATAAATTCCTCACTTAAACCATCTACTCAGTGTGTAAAGGCAGCTAAACGCGCGACACAGGTGCTGTTTGCGATAAGGCGGGGATTCGTAAACATTGACAAAGAGCTCTTCAGGAAAACCTACGGAGCGTTTGTTCGGTCCCACTTGGAGTATGCTGTCCAGGCCTGGCGTCCGTGGTTCAAGAAAGATTACCTGCACCTGGAACGAGTGCAGGCAAGGGCTACGAAGATGGTCAAGAATCTTGGTCATCTGCCTTATGAAGACAGACTTACCGAACTTGATCTTTTCCCTCTCAATTATAGGCAACTCCGCGGGGACCTCATACAAACCTACCGAATTGTTAGAGGCCAAGACTATGCCCTAGAATTTGATGATTTCTTCGAATTGGCTCGGACTGACCATCTGCGAGGTCATCCTTTTTAACTACAGAGGAAACCGGCCCGTATCGACGTTCGCCGAAACGCCTTCTCGCAGAGGGTCATTGGAGCGTGGAACGGACTCCCGGAAGATGTGGTACTCTCAGATACTGTTGACATTTTTAAACACAAACTTGATTCTCATTTGATGAGAAACTGTGGCAGATATAATGAACAACGTGTCAGTAACAGCACCTTGCAACTGGCTCACACTTATCGCTGATGTTAAGCCTACATTTGTACATTTGTATCACGTACTATTGTTACGGTGGACCTATTATGCGATTTTGGTTATAAATAGGGAGCTCAAGGGCGAAAGCCTTCTTCCCTTAATAAAGTGACTTAAAGTGACTTACATAGATAAACATCCATCAAAGGAGGACCAATTTAGTAAATAGAAAAACAATGCACGTCATGCAGTTTTAGATGTCGCCCAAAGGCTCACGGTGAGGCCTGCATGATACGCAGCAACTGCTGCTCTCTTTATCGCTCGTCAAAAATAATTCAATTTAGTAGGATTGTGTTATGGGGTCGTGTGAGTGCGCGTGTAGCGCGCCCAACTCCAAGACGTGAGAGTAGTGATAGGGGAAAGTATGGGTGGGGCATATCAGGGGAAAAGGGATGAAATAATTTTAAAAACTAAGAAAATTACGTAGGAACGCCTAAATTTGTTTTACTGAACTAAAAATTGGCTAAAAAATTGGTATTTTGAGTAATAAAAGGGGAAAAAGCAGCGTGGAAACCAAGAAAATCAAGCCGCGAAAAGTACTTGGAGGGAAAATATTCAAGGAATTGAATATATGGTCTCAAGGACACGCAAAGCCGAGCCGCTGCGCTGGCGACCAATGAAATACCAGCAAAATATGCGTAAAGTAGGAAGCCAGACAGGCATATGGGGAATGACCAGGTAAGTGCTGTATCTCCTTAATGAAGTGCATGTTAATAACTGAAATTAGTGGAAAAGATTTAATTAAATTGTTCCTTGAAATTGCTGATAAAATTAATTGTATGTTTCACAGTAAGGAACATGAACGGGCGCGCAAATTAAGAACATCGGGCTGGTTTTCTGCCTTTTCTAGCAGTAAGGCGTGGACGCTATCCAGAGAAGCCAATTTTGCAACGGTCGGCAGCCATACAGACATATCTGGAGCTATCAGGTATGATCCCAAATGGGCCTGCGGTAAGCTCGTTTAGTGAGCAAGTAGCCTGCCATTGTAATCGCAGGTCTAGGCAGAAAGATACTGAGTACGCAACCAAAGCAAATATTATGAGCTTTTTTACCTTCCAACACAGCTTTGGAAGTACGCAAACCACGAAAGCCAATTTTCTGACAGAATCCTCGTCCAATACATCACCGAACAGCCCACAGCAGGCACAGCCTTGCCTGATAGTTAACCGACAAAGAAGGTAAGCCGAAAGACGTCTGGGTGTGCAGGAATAGAATAGAAGGGGGAAAATTGTGGGGCGAAAGGGGAGAGGGGCAAGAAGACGACCCATCCAGCTAAAGCTAAAAAAGTTAGTCGTAAGCTATCTCAAAAGCTATACAAAGTTCATTCCGAACTTCCAACAGAAAACCTTGCAGCATTTCGAGAATCTGGAAAGCTGCCGGCAGGGAGCATCGACCAGCCAGGCGGATGCGATGACAGCTGAAAATTTTTAACACGCTCAAGGGTGAAAAACCCTTGTGGACTACGACCGCCTGGATGCACAATGCAACGACGAGGCTTTCCGGCGCCAGCTGTATGTTAAAAAACATTACTAACATAGGCATATCAGATTGACCACCTTAGAGACCTCGGAGGGTCCAACATCAAAGTCTTCGCAGACAGAATATTTAGAAATTTGTTCTGAGACAAGATAACCGCCGAGGTCCTCTTCAGCGGTGGCTGGGATGATAACCCAAAGCGGCGCTGTACCAAGTCAAAGATTTACGCTGTTGTTGCTTGAATGTTTCATACAAAACTCTTTCATCTTCTTCTGTCGCAGACGTTGCAAGGGACTGGTGCCGACTGCATAGTTTTGAATACATTTTCTACTGTTTTCTTCCACCATTTAAACACCGGCCACGCTTCCATTACCCTTTTCGGTACTAAGTAGATTATATGAACTTTTACTCCAGTCCCTATTTGTACATAGCCCTTAGATTACTTTTTACGTTTTCGAATACCTCTACCGTTTGGTATCGATATTTTTTGACATAATACATTATTCTATCATTTACATGTCTCCAAAAAAGTGCTCTTCTACTGCGTTTCAAATTGAGGGTTTTTTGAGAGGAATAGGGTAACCCCTGCTCGGATGAAACTTATAACTCTACATTGTAGAGCAATTGTAGAGTTGGAATCGTACACTACATTGTGTGCATTTTGAGCTGGAATCGAACTCTAAATTTGTAGAGTTGTCGAGCTGGAATCGGATTCATGTCAAATCCGATTTGCTAATAGGGTTTCGGTCCACCTTGGTTAGTAAGCTTGGCCTACGTGGGGCGGAGTATTTAAGGATGAGTCTAAAAGTGCACACGTTTTATACTTTAGCCCGGACCACAGGTCACCGAGGTCCCTACGATTGAACCAACCAAAACCAGACCATAGGCTTCTGAAAACCATCAATTCCACCAAACTGGTGCCCTACCTCCGCAGAAAAAGTCTCCTATCAACGGACTTACGATGCTCTTGCGGCGGACGAGTGTCCCTGCAGAAGTATGCGCAGAACGGAGACGGACTAATCTTCAGGTGCGCTCTGTGCGGACGAATTCCATATTTTATCGAAGCCGGTAAACGTTGCATAAGCTAGCAAATATGTGCCTGGCGTTTGATGTCGGCAGAACGGTACAGGAAGCGAGAGCTGTCTGTGGAGTATCCCTAAACCCGGCCGTAAACTGGTTTGCAATTTGTAGGAACGTCTGTTCCAACACCCTGAACAGGGTAGCTTCGTCCATCGGTGGACCCGGCATTCAAGTGCAGGTGGACGAGTCGATGATTACACACAGTAAGTACAAACGAGGGCAAAAAGTGCAGTAATTGTGGGTAATCGGTATGAACGACACTGTCAAGAGAAGGGCAGTGTGCGAACAACTGAGCAGCCGCTCTGCGCCGTCCCACTGCAGTGTCATAGGCCGGAGAGTGAAGCACGGCAGTAAAATCGTGACACTGCTGGAGCAGCTGTAGTAAGCTGAAGAAAATGGGTTATTCGCATTACACGGTAAACCACACTGAGAACTTTGTGGACCCAATTACGGGCAAGCACACGCAAGCCATTAAGGCGTTTTGGAGTCGACTTAAACGGGGTCTGCGCCTAAGTGGACCTATTCTAGGAAGGTTCGTTTGGGCACTCGTTGAGAAAATCCAATACCGAATGTGGTTTGCCTTCCGAATGAATAAAGTGCCGGAAACTTGGGATAATTTCTGCAGACACATAGCTCACCTGGACCCCGTGAATATGAGGGAAGGCATATTTTTTTCCTACGGCACCTAACCATTACCCAACAGAAGCGAAACTGCGCACCCAAAAACGACTGGTAAACAAAAACCTCAATCCGGATGCTTGCTGCCTCCTGCGGTTAGAGGAAATGGAGGACATGAACATGCAGGTAGATGGCGGAAATGAAAGCGCGAAAATTGGGACAGCTGGAAAAATTTGCTAAGTCTGTAAAAGTAAGCCTTCTTTAATTTTGAGAGTAGGTGGTTATTCTAGGTTAGGACAAATCCAGACCCCTAGAGACTACCTCACGAATTGCCTATATTCAATGCCGATTTACGGCTCGTCACTCTGCCGGGTGTGACTGCATTGGCCTCAATCTGCATTTAAAGATATTCTTACTGACATGCAAAACGCAATGTGCACTGTTGTGCTGCTTCGTAAAGAATGCAGTCTCTTGAGCAGTCACTGAATTTGGACTTTTGCCCCTTCCCTCTTCACCCTCTTGCTTGTGGCAATTTGCTGTAATTGGTTTAAGTTCCTCACGAATAATTGATGTTCACAAGTAGCTTTGGCACAGGGTTCCAGGTTTGACTAAAAAAAGACAAAAGATCAATTGCTTTACTAAGCTACGCTCTTAAATATTCATCGGAAATTAAAATATATGTGAGAAGAAGCAGCTGTTCGATGACAAAAAAACAAATTCAATACCTAAAAAAATATAGAATTGCATGCCTTTGTGTATGATTGGCTACAGTCGCATAGGCTTGCGAGATAGGGACTCGGAAGAAGTTGTAAAATAGGTCTCATGGCAATCGACAACATGTATCTTGTAATATTAAGATTATATTAAACACAAACATTTTTCCGCATTGATAGTTAAATTATTTACAGATTCGTCTTTCAAAATCTAATATTAAAAATTTTTTCAGTGCTTTCATGTGGTAAAAAACCACACCTCTGGGTCTGTGAAATTCCAAGCGCCATGAACATGTAAACTTTGCAAGTTTAACCTGATTCTTTTACTACATTTATTTAATTGCCTTAATTTATAACAACCTTTTAAATTATCCAACCAAGGACCAGTTGGTCGTTATTTTGGTATAGGATGAGATTTATCAGTGTTTGCCAGGCAGTTTGACTAACCATCAATATTGGAAGATGGCTTCTTTGGTGGACTACTTTTTCATCGCTGGTTTGGATACCGAAATGGAACTTGAGCCCCATTTTCCGAGTAAAAAACGAATGATATTTGTCATATTTATGAATATGTTTTAAACTCATCAAATATTCTAAGTATTCTGTCTTTATTTCAATCTGATTTTTGTCTTTTTATGGACTGATATGTGTTAAGTGCTCGGATGTCAATGCCGGTCATTTACCGTTTGCGAATATAATCGCGCGAAACAGAAATGATCGTTTCATTTCAGTTCAGGTCTTTTAAGTAGTAGGCTTATGCATTTGGGCTCCCTACTGATGGCTGTGTGACCATCATGTACGCATACCCTAATAGCAGATCCAATTTGACACGAATCCGATTCCATATATGGTACAGTTCAAATAATCTAACTGACAATTAATGGTTAAAACGCGCGTTATTCCCTGAAAGCAATGCCATAAGTCCAAAGGTTGTAGTGTTTCTAGGCCAGTTGTTTGTCCGGCGCTGAATGGCCATATACGTGGGCAGAAAATTGGCCTAAAAAACTAAGATCTTTGGATTTTGGATATTGCTATGAGCGCTATAATAACCAAAACTTTATAGTCATCTTTTTTCTTAATTGAGCGGCAACATTTGGAGTAGCTGTGAGGAAAATACTAGCATTATTATGTGCGGACACTAGACCTTTGCTCATTAGTTATAGAATTTTACCGAAGTTTACTAATGTACTCGATTTCCAGAGTAACAGGAGTAGAAGGAATCAAGCCGATGTTCACATGCTGTTTCCCTGACTTATAAGGTATCTGGACAGTATGCAAAGCGTTATTCCCTTTTATTCCAGTAGCAAATACAGACACAATCACTGTAAATTTAATTTAAACTGAAATTGGTGTAATAGTCTTTAAAGAGTTACGACAAATATGTACGCGCATCTCATTTAACCTAACTTCTGTGTTTTAAAGTCACTCGGCTATGCCGATGCATTTTTGAAATCCTATGTACCAAGAGGGAGTTCAAAGGCGTTTGCCTGGATTTCCTTGGATAAATTTGACTTGACTTGAAATGCTACTCTTGGGAAACGCTAAATCTTTTAGAGGTGACGCATATCGGTTGGCCGCTGCTATAGTGTATCCTTCTATATATGAGTAGTTAGTCAAAATTTCTTGGGTAGAATTACGATTTTGAAGTAAATGCAGACATCAAAAGCAAAACGTTCTTCGTCCCTGTCGTGATTGGGATAAAGTCGAGCTATTCAGTACGCAATAGCCGAACAGTCGAGAAGAATGAGAAGTCGAGTACCCTAGAATTGGGCTTTACTCATCTTATAATTGTCGTTTATGAACTAAAAAGGGATGAAGAGCGGTTAGGCTTATGTAAACAAAAATCGAGCGTTCGTAAGGAGGCAGGGGTGAATGTTAATCAACGAGTGTAAGAAGGTAAGCGTGAACGGTAATCAACGAGTGTTATAAGGTAGGAATGAATGTTAATCAATAAGGGTGAGCAGAAAGGAGTGAACGAGTGTCAGATTAGTATTAACACCACAGTCCCAAAAGTCCTTTAAATCTTACCTAAGTTCGCTCTAAATGCATTTAACCGAAACGCATGTTGACAGATACGTTGAGTGCTAGCAAAACAAGTTACAATATCCCTTGTACCAATGGAAGAAATATCGCTGCAACGGTAAGTTGGCATCGCCTACCGACACTTGCGGTTTAATGTACTACATAAGGTAAAATATCTGAAATCCGTTGTCATCCTAAAAATTAAATTGGCCATTACCGTTCGAAATTTGTTTCCAAAATAGCACATCACAAATCCTAAAACGACATTCCGGAAGCGTTTTCCTTGTCCAGTTCCAGCTCATATATCAGCTTTACAGAATAGGTAAGGAAGTAATTCGTCAGAACTAAAAGGTCTGTACACAACTTATGGAAAACTGCGGAGGCATAACTTATTGCACATTCACTTTTCTATAGCACATAGTTGTTAATTTTGTCTGAATATAAATGTAGCCCTTTTTGCCTTCAGCTAAACCAGCAACTGAAGGTCCACAACCCTCGACAAATGGTCCATACAAATGCCGAATCCTACAACATTTTCCGGAAAACTGCCGTGGATTTCCGTTTTCGAAAGAGGCTACTGCAATGGTAAGTGCGGGGTCAGAAACCTGATAACCGTAGATTAATATTAGAATCGCATTGCGATCTGCGTCTTGTATAAAAATGGGGTAGGAAAAAGCACAGAGAAAAAGTTTTTGAAGTTGAAAGAATTATGTCATGCCCTAATGTTGGTACTCTTGCAGATGCATAAAACACTTTGTTCATGCTTTAATACTGCTGCTGATGTGTTTATTAAATACTACAAATGTTCCGTTTTTATCTTCTGCATCAGTGAGAGGTCTCGCTCCGTTTTTTCCTGAATTGCTAGTTAGTTATAAATTTCCTTAAAGTCGTTTCTCCTGCAGTTTTACAAGCCTGGCCAATGTTGTATGAAATGGAGCAGTGTAGTGCCAT
>JAYGXS010000010.1:14918228-14936535 GCA_036362985.1 Ligula intestinalis
TCATTCACGTGGTTGTTGTGCTCATTCTGCCAGGATCCCCATCCATAATGCTGACTGGTATGGCAGGGATTCGGTGGTGGCACTTCCGGGACCACTCTGTTTCTGCCGACTCCGCAGTACATACATCCACTACCTGCGACACCACTACTATGGCTTCCACTAACAGTCCTGGGGGGAGCGTGCTTAGCGTAACGCCTGCGCAGGGCTCTTTCAAATTGACTGATCAACTTGTCCCGCAGCGTGTCAGCCTTCCTCTCCTCGGCTGCTGTCTGGGTTGCCTTGTCGTGAACTTCAGTGATGCAGGCAGCCTCAGGCTGCAGGAAGGCAGCGCAGTCCTCAACAAGAGTTGACATCACCAGCGAAATGCAAAGCCGATGACCGAAGGCAGGGACCGGGCGTCGAGAGATGCGCATTCGACTGCACCTGCGCAGAAGCCCCAGAGGAAGCACTTTGGGTCGCCGTTGCGAAAGTGCTGACGGCGCTACCTCGAGTGCGAAATTTGGTCAAATTTGCAGTGCAGCCACAAAAGTCTAACATAAAGTCGCGTTTAGTTGGCGGTGGAGCCTGGAAAGCGGAACGGCGAAGGCAGCACACAGGACAATGAACCAAACTGTTAATGAAAATGAATGTTATTTAGTCTTATTTGAATTCTCTAACTCTGTATCTAGTAGACATGCGCACATCAAACCCAATGATAACAACTATGGAGACGGTATGACATAAGTAAGCAAAAATAGTAAAGGATAAAAAATGTAGCAGACCCGTTTCTGCTACAACTTCCTGCTTATGTCTCTGTTGATGGATCCGCGACGGATGTCATAACGTCAGTCGAATAAAAGTATTGCCTAGCGACTGCGTCGCCTTCTTCTCAATTACTTTCTGGTATTCGCATGTTCGCTTTTATTGGCAATCGATGAGAGTTTCAAGCGTGAATCTGAAATTTCAGTCGAATAATGTTATTAGGTAAAGTTTCCTTATGTAAAAAAGTTTACAGTTTACTAAATAATATATCCTACTTAGTTCATTATGATAAGCACGCTGTAATTCATCATTTTTTATATAATCGTGGATTGCAGTGCTTCTATAAATTATGATTAGGTGGCTTTGCTTGCATACGGTTGCTTTAACTTTTAATAATTTATATTTAGTTTTTAAGTTTACTCGCTCTAGTTTTATTTTCTTTAAGTTAAGTTCAAATTTAGTTTGCTCTTAAGACCTATCGGTTTGGGTTTAGTATTCAGATTGGTTAGTTTAATGTAGTTTAACATACTTCGGTAAACTTTCTTTGGCTTTCAGTTTATTTTTAGTTTGTTTTAAGTTTTATTTTAGCTTCGGTTTTTTTATTTAGTTCAATCAGTGTACTCAAGTTTATCTTAGTTAAGTTTATTACGCTTCGTTTTATTTGTGACGTGCGGTTGATTTTAAGATAAGAATGGGGAAGAGCCTACTGTTCATGTTTTAGTTTAATTATAGCAAATTAGTTGTTTTTCTTATTAATTGATCGCGTGCCTTTTGTTGCCAAACGCTAGTGCATTAAATTAGTTATTGCTATTGTTTTCCAGTTTTATTGGTGCAAATATTTTAAGTACCTTGTCTGTCGCCTGAAATACCCCACCTACAAGACGAGAGAGAATGCTTCTTTTGAAGGTTATATCCAAAATTTTCAGCAAAAAATGGCTCCGTTTACGGACAGCAAGGGATAAGGTAAGGTAAAGGTTCATAATAAAAAGTCATGCAATATTTTTAATTTAAAATTTACACGATATGCACATCCGTTATGGAAACAGGTCGGCTTTCAACGTCTCTATTTCCGTTTCTTCACATAAGAGGTAGCGTACTAGGATTGTGAGTATAGAGTGCTGATGTGCCGATATGCGACAAGAAATATGAAGGAAGCTTCTGCACGTAGTACGAGAAGAATTTGAAGCCATTATTTAAGAGTGGAGAGGGTGAGCAACCTCTCTAAAGATTTTATCAACAGATGGCTTGACTTTTTAATAGTGACGCTGCATTATAATGTCAGCCAAAACAGGAAAAACCAGCAGCTAAGAGAGCATTCGGAGGATACGTTTAAAAATTGCCCGTTCTTTTGTTAATTAAAGCTGGAAAAAGAACTGAAGAGCAATAAAGAATGAGGAGGAGAATGCAGGCATCTATAAATCACCAGATAAGGGCCTGTGGTTTGCGATATCAAAGCAAACGGGGATATAATGTAATTATTTACGGATTTTAACAAAAAAGGTTTTCAAGATGGAGAGTAAATGAGAGGTAAGTGGCAGAGTAAAAACGAGGTACCGGAAAGAGGCTACCCTTTGGGCAGAATGTAAATAGTTTTAGGACTGGGTGAGGGTTACCGTAGAAAAAAACTCTGAGTCCCTTTTAACAACGGTTCTTGCGGACAGAAACTTGGGGTTTGATTTCACTGAGCTGTTCCATAGAAGAAATCTTTACCGTTTTTTGTTCTAGCGGCTACGTCTACTTCTCCTCAACTCCTTCCAGGAAATGGCATTTCCGCTTTATTGGAATCTTTTTGGCTGTGATGCCTCCCCAGCAGACTGACGATGGGAAACCTTTGTACTCCAAGAAGCCATAACTTATGCGTATATTCGCGTTCTGCTCAGGTTTGTCAATGCTATATTTTTTGCCGCAATATGCACCATAACCATGGTGCTGGTAGAAAGCACCGTAGAGTATAGCGAGTGCTGTATGCAAAATTTGTGACAAAATTTAATTTGATAGCTAGGCCTGTATTAAGTCACGTTAGTTTGATCCTCTGACTAAATTTAATCCTATGAAAGCCCTTTATTTGGGAAAATCGACCTTCCACTTTAGTTTATTCGGGGAAATGAGCATTAATTTTGGAAAAATTTGGAGTGGTCTCGTATCGAAGGAATTGCCTATTCTATCATATACGACAGGACCAAACTTTTTATTAATGTGCATTATTCTATGGAAGATTTCCAAAAATAAATGAAAAGTGTAAAACATATCCTTTCCAGAACCGGAAATATTTTCTGAAATCGTTTAAATGTAAGTGAGGCTAAAATTTATGAAGAGCATGTATTTTCAGAAAATAAAATGAACGATTTATGTTTTGAAAATTACCTTAAGCTAGCCTATGAAATTTTTTCAACAAAATGCGGTACCAAAATGGTTTTGGTTGCATTCTGCTTTACCGCATCGCTTTAATGGCGCATAAGCCAAATATCCATATATGGTACCGTAAAGGGAGCGTAAAACAGACTTTTTAAAATGCATGTCGTTAAGGAATATACTTTTTAAACTATACATTCCTCTTATGCGTTATTTAGAAACCAAACAGACAGAAAATAATAATAATGGAGACGTGGCGGGTGAACGACTGAAAAGACGCCTTGACGAGGCCATGTCATGAACCTTCCCAGCAGCGAGAGTTCGGGTATTATTTTTAAACCAACCCAGTCTTGCATGTTGAATGTAAGGACAGGTTACCGAGTAAGACCACCTCCATGTGCATTTTCGCTTTTACTGGCTCCTTTGAAAGAGGTTGTATTGGTCGCACGAGTCGGCGCCCATCAAAAAAATAAAGGAACACGTCGCGCAATGGCTCAGCAAAAGTGAAGTCAATATCACTAGGACGATATATATTTCTATTCTAGCGCACATGATGGCTTCCGTATATCGGGTGGACCACAACGAAGCTTTCTGGGTGATCTAGAAGATTTCATCAAACTATCCCAAGTCCCTAGGTCAGCGCCTGTCAGCAACAGCTGAACCAGCCACTACTCGGTTAAGGAAGCCCATTTTGTGCGCGCAAAAGAACTTGCTGCAAGCTCCAAGCTGAGCATGGCCAACGGCCACCTAGCTACCGGCATTTCTCCGAGCTCCCTCTCCCTAATTGCCGTTTAATTAAAAACTTTTTACTACCCCCAACCCCCTCATCTATTCCCTGCACCAATTTGCTTGTACCGCTGAACGTAATTTATCTGCTATTTAACATTTAAACTTAACCCCTTCCTATATAAATGTAACGGCCTGATGAAAAATTAATGAAAGCATACGTATGCTCGCCAATTGCTTCTTGGATTTCTGTGATGGAAATTTTTGTAACCTTAAATATCTTATTGCAGATACGGCCACACTTTGTGGATTCTCAAAGTTAAAATCGAGACTACAAGTTATCCACTTTGGCAAAAAATAATAAAATATAAGGAGAAAAGTGAGTTCTTTCATTCACAGTCAAAGTGAGTCATTTATTATCAGGAACCTTTAAAAATTGTAAAAAATATCAATTTTCATTTTGACATTACCTTGAACAAGGCTAATAACTGAATAGCTAATTATAGCACTTTCAAAAAAGGTAAACTATTGCAGAATTTTTTATTAATCATAGAAATATCAATATGAGACTTCTGTTGCGGTATTTCTATTTGCTCAAAAATGCGGTTTGCTCTTTTAAGGCATTCCTAAGTAGGGTCCACATGGTCAGCTGCATACGATTTTATATCCAAAAAACTCAATTTTTCTGTAAATGCTCTTGACGTATATCATATTTTAAAGGTTTAGATTTAAAAGTCAAAGGAAATCTCGATTGATGGACGAACACATAAAGGCACTCAAACAAAGCTCAAAAATATGCCGGAAGTTAAAGTACAGTATGAAATAAATAGTTCTTCATTAATGGTAATATCTACAAAAATAGTTTAAGCAAGGCAAACTTCTTCTAGTTTTGTGCCACTAAGTCAGAAACGAGGCCTAGTCCGCTGCCTCACGAACCGAGCTAGGAGAATATGTTCTCCAGAAACACTGGAGGACGAACTCGCACTGCTTAAAAATACCTTACAAGAAAATGGGTTCCCCGATAAGTTCATCGATAAGTTTATGGAGGAACGTCCACCAAGACCGGAGGTACCGATGGCTGAGAAGAAAACCGTATTTCTTACACTGCCTTTTCAAGGTGATCCAGCAAGCGAACTTCAGCAGCTTCGTTTGAACGCTGCAATCGCGCGTACCTATCCAGCAGCAAAGTTAAGATTATTGTTCTCAAGCACTCCCCTTCTTCGCCTTGAAGGCAAGGATAGACTGCCGCTCCAGACCACATCAATGTGTATCTACAACTTTACATGTTCCTGTGGGGCAAGTTACATTGGTCGAACGATTAGACTTCTATCCAAGCGCATGCGAGAGCATCACCCTGCGTGGCTAAACAGAGGCGAAACTAAGTCGATATCAAGCGCAATTCTGGCTCACTTGGTAGACAGCGGTCATCGGGTAGACGTCAACCAAGCATTTAGAGTCGTCTACAAAGTTCCGGCTAAACACTCTAAGTTCCTGCGTCAGCGGATACTTGCGACGGCAGAAGCAGTCGCCATTCGCTTCACAAACCCAGTTATATGTGCGCAGAAAGCATTTGTAGCGGCTCTAAGGCTCCCGTGGCCAAAAGCCCTTTCGACATCCGCCCTCACGCCTCTTACTACACCGCGAAACAATGATGAGACAGCGGCATCAAGCATCCAAAGGCCACCGACACAGTCTCAAGACGTTGACACCTTGCGTCCTCACACAACCCAACAAAACCCAAGACGAGGACCACTGGATGACATTAACTAATTGTCTGACTCCTTCCCCTCTCCCCCCACCTACATTTCTCTGTCCCCAATTAAGACTAGCATCTGATCCCCTTGATCCCCCCTTGATCCCTTTACACCTCTCTCCCCCTTGTTACTACTGATTGGTTTGCCTAAAACTTTCGTTAACTCTACCCTCCCTTATATTACTGTATTGCCTGATGATGAATTAATCGAAAACGTTCGTTCGCTTAGCTTGACTTCCTTAAATTATAATTCTTCTCAAAAATATTTGGTATTTCCTATACTACTTTAAGCGGTGGATTAACCTTATGCTGTTCATTATAACTTCACATGCGGCAGCTGAAGCACAAGTTCGCCTTTGAGAATGCGAGGGTGATCGGCAGGGCCAATGACAAAATGGCCAGATTGGTGCTGGAAAGTTGGTCCTTGACGGGCACAATAAACCGAGCCATCGATTTAAATCCCGTCTACCAAGGGCTCCGAACAAGGCTCAAACCCGCTCAGAACAGACCGAAAGAAGTTACACAGGGCCGGCAACCAACACCCACGGAGGAAGGAAGCGGCAGCAATCAGGAGTCGCATGACTGGCGCAACAGAGCCGCTCGTGGAGCTGACAGCGCTGCAAGCGAACGCCAACGGCCGATCGATCCACGGCCTAACGAGAGGAGGGCCGAAGACCAAGCCACGCAGGGCCAACAGCTAACACCAACGGGGAAGGAAGGCGGCGGCGATGGCGGCGGCGACAGCGAATTATGTGACCAGCACGGCGTGCTTTCACACGCACCCGAACTTGAGGCCGGCAGAGCTGCCACCAAATATCAACGGCCAATCGATCGAACAGATGGCGGAGAGGAGGACGGCGCCGCAGCAACCACGATAGCGGCGCAGGGCAGAAAGGAGACGCGGACCCGCCATTGGTCGGCAGCAAATAAGTCGGAGCCAACCAGCGGCGAACGCACGTGGAGGGAACACGGTTACTTCACAAGATCGGTGGCGAGGCGATTTCACTCAAGGCCCGCGGAAGAGTAAGCGCAATACTCTGACGATGGAAGCGAGTGTGCTTTTGAAACGTCAGTCCAAATACAATTTGGTCCACGAACCCGCCCCTTCTTCTTCTTCCTCTTCTTTGGGAGATGATACACTCGATAACATATCTGGACCCCGAGTCTTTAGGCATATCAATTGGTGCATATGTGTTCACCGATCTTATGCACGGAACACCTGCCCTCGTATTTAATGCCTTTTAGTTGTCATGGGTGGATGTGATCAAACAACCGTTGTCACATGACTATGTTTATGTTGCTTACTATGTTTCTATTGACACATTTATTATTTTTAAGAAATCACCGGCAAAAATATTGGGACTTGCATCATAAAAATTTCGACCTCATTAGGTCTCATCAGATGCAGATAGCCAACTCTAAAGAAGCTGCGGAAATTGCCGCCACACTCGAGATTGGAACCCGAGTCGATCCGGTCATGGGCGAACGCTGATTCCCCTTTGATATCGGGCTTGATATTTTGCCGGTTGTCAATCGGGATATAGATTAGAACATAAGTGTACACCGATCGTATGCAGGGCACACCTGCCCTGGTATTTAATGCCTTTCAGCTTTCATGGGTGGATGTGATCACACAACCGCTTGCATAATGGCCAATTTTATGTTGCTTTCTATGTTTCAGTAACATATTTATTATTTCAAGGCCTTACCGGCAGAAGCACAAGGACATTCATCGCACGTTTTTAACCTCAATCGGTCTCAGCAAATGCAGATATACAACTTCAGTGTAGCCGTTGAAATTGCCGCCACACTCTAGACTTGAACACACGTCACTTCTGTCAGGGGCGAACGCCCTTCCCCTTGGGCTATGGCGCTCGAAGTCTTGACAAATGTTGATCGGGATGTAGATTAGTGCATATGTGTACAACGATCATACGCAGGGCACATTTGCTCATGTATTTAATGACTTTCAGTTGTCATGGGTGGTAATGATCACACAACCGTTTGCCTCATGACTAAGAATACGTTCCTTACAATGTTTCTATTATCATATTGATTATTTTTAAGACATTACCGGCAAAAACATTGGGACATGCATTATACGTATTTCGCCCAATTAATCCTCATCAGATGCACACATGGAACTCCAGTGTAGCCGCGGAAATTGCTGCCACACTGGAGATTTAACGCGCGTCACTCCGTTCAGAAACGAACACCCTATCCCCTGAGATATAGTGCTCGATGTTTTGCCGGTTGTTTGTCGGGATATAGATTGGTACATATGTGGACACCGACCATATGCAGGGCACACCTGCCCTGGTGTTTAATGCCTTTCAGCTCTCATGGGTGGATGTCACACACAACCGTTTGCCACATTACTACCAATATCTTGCTTACCATGGTTCAGTTACATGATTAAAATTTTTTAAGCATAATCGGCAGAAACATTGGGACTTGGATTTACGTATTTTGACCTGATAAGATCTCATTAGGTGCAGATATCATCTAACTCCAGTGTAGCCGCGGAAATTTACGCCACACTCGAGATTTTAACCCACGCCACTCTGGTCCAGGGCAAACGCCCTACCCCTGAGCTATTGGTCTCGAGGTTTTGCCGGTTTTTGATTGATGTGTAGTTTAGTACATATGTGTACAATGATCATACGCAGGGCATTCCGGCCCTTGTATTTAATAACCTTGAGCTGCCATGGTGAACGTGGTCACACAATCGTTTCCACATGAATAAGTAAACGTTGCTTCCTATGTATCAATAACACCGTTTTTTTGTAGACCTTACGGGCAGAAACTTTGGGACTTGCATTAAACTTATTTACACCTCATTTGGTCTCAGCAGATGCAGATACACAACTCCAAAGTAGGCGCAGAAATTGCCGCTACACTCGAAATCTGAACCCGCGTCACTCCGGTACAGGGCAAACGCCCTATCCCCTTAGCTATTGGTCTCGATGTTTTGCCGGTGTTTGATTGGGATGTAGATTAGTACATATGTTTACACCGATCATATCCAGGGCACACCTGCCATGGTATTTAATGCCTTTCAGCTCTCATGAGCGGATGTCACACACACCTGTTTGCCGCATGACTACGTTTACGTTGATTGCTATGGTTCAGTTACATAGTTAATATTTGTTGGCGTTACCGGCAGAAACATTGGGACTTGCATTATACGTATTTTGACCTCATTAAGTCACATGAGATGCAATTACCCACATTCAGTGTATCAGTAGAAATTGCTCGCACACGCGAAATTTTAACTCGCCTCATTCCGGTCAGGGCCGAACGCCCTAACCCCTGAGCTGTCGGGCTCAGTGTTTTGTCGGTTGTTAATGGGGATGTAGATTAGTACATATGCTTACACCGATCATATGCAGGGCACACCTGCCCTGGTATTTAATGCCTTTCAGCTCTAACGGGTGGATGTCACACACAACCGTTTGCCGCATGACTACGTATACGTTGATTGTTATGGTTCAGTTACATAGTTAATATTTGTTGGCGTTACCGTTGTATACCGATCATACACAAGTCATACCTGCTTTGGTATTTAATGCCTTTCAGCTTTCATGGGGGGATGTGATCACACAAACCTTTTTTTTATATGACTAAATATATCTTGCTTACTACGTTTCAGTAATATACGTTTTCTAAAAATTACCAGTTGAAACCTCGGGACTTGCATTTTACGTATTTCGACCTCATTAGGTCTCAACAGTTGCAGATACCTAACTCCAAAGTAGCCGCAGAAATTGCCGCCACACTCGAGATTTGAACCCGGGTCATTCCGGTCATGAGCGAACACTCTAACTCCCTAGTTATGGGGCTCGATATTTTGCAGGTTGTTGATCGGGAAATAGATATGTACGTATGTGTACACCGGTCATATGCAGGGCTCACCTGCCCTGGGATTTAATGCCTTTTAGCTGTCATGGGTGGTTGTGATCACACAACCGTTTGCCACATGACTAAGTATATGTTGCTTACTATTTTTCTATTAACATATTGATTATTTTAAGACATTAACGGCAGAAATATCGGGACTTGCATTGTACATATTTCGACCTCATGAGCTTCATCACATGCAAAAACCCAACTCCAAAGTAGCAGCAGAAATTGTCGCCAGACTCGAAATTTGAACCCGGGTCACTCTGGTCATGAGCGAACGCTCTTACTTTTCAGCTATCGGGCTCTATATTTTGCCGGTTGTACATCGGGATATAGATTTGTACATATGTATACACCGATATTATGCAGGGCCCACCTGCCCTGGTATTTAATGCCTTTCAGCTGTCATGGGTGGATGTGACCTCACAAACGTTGGTCATATGTTTTAGTATATCTTGCTTACAATGTTCAGTAACATATTTTTAAGCATTACTGGCAGAAACATCGGGATTTGCATTACACGTATTTCGACCTCATAAGATCTTACCAGATGCAGAAATCAACCTCCAGTGTAGCCGCTGAAATTGCCACCATACTCGAGATTCAAACCGAGTCAATCTGGTCAGAAACAAACGCTCTATCCCCTGAGCTATTGACCTTGATGTTTTGCCGGCTGTTTATCGGGATGCAGATTAGTACAAACGTGTACACCGATCATATGCAGGACATATCTGCCCTGGTTTTTAATGCCTATCAGCAGTCATGGATAGATGTGATCACAAAACAGTTTGCCACAAATTTTAAGTTGACGTAACATATTGATTATTTTTAAGACATTACCGGCACAAACATCGGGACTTGCATTATACGTATTTAGACCTCATAAGATCTCATGAGATGCAGAAATCCAACTTAAGTGTAGCCGCAGAAATTGCCGGACACTAGATATTTGAACCCGAGTCACTCTGGTCAAAAAAGAACGCCCTTTCCCCTGAGCTATCGGTCTCGATGTTAACAGATTGCTTATCGGGATATTGATATGTACAAATGTGTACACCGATAATATACAGAGCACACCTGCCCTCGTATTAAATGCCTTTATGCTGTCATTGGTGGATCTGATCACAAACTCTTGCAAAATGGCCAATTATATGTTGCTTTCTGTGTTTCAGTAACATATTGATTATTTTTAAGACATTACCGGCAGAAATATCGTGACTTGCATCATACGAATTTCGACATCATTAGGTCTCATCAGATGCAAATACCCAACTCCAAGGTAGCCGCATCTCCAAGATGTGGATCCATCTTTAACCACGCAGGAGACCTCAAGGTAAGCGACCCCCAGGTAAGTTGAATGCTGATCTGTTAAACTTGCCTGCCAACCGTTTGCGTTTCAGCAACGAGTTGACCCAACAGCTGAATAACCTCCCAATCGCAGAAGAGAACACCTCCGTGGAGACTCGATGGTGTCAACTATGGGATGCTGTTCAATCCACTTCCAAACGCATCGTTGGGCCCGTGCCCTGCCCACACCAAGACTGGTTCGATGAAAACGATGTAGCCATCAGTACTCTTATCTCTAAGAAGAATCGCCTTCACAACGAATATGTCGTTCGCCCTACCGACGCCACGAAAGCAACCTACTACCAAAGTCACCGTCTTGTACAGCAGCGGCTGCAGGAAATGCAAGACGCTTAGATGGGTCTTAAGGGTTAGGAAATCCAAGGCTACGCCAATCGCAATGAATGGAAGAACTTCTTTGCTGCGCTCGAAGCAGTCTACCGTCCCGTAGTGAGAGGCACAGCCCCACTTTTCAGCGCAGACGGTACCACCCTCATCACTGAGAAGACCCATCTATTGAACCACTGGGCAGAGCACTTCCAAAGTGTACTCAACCGGCCCTCTACTACCTCTGAGGCTGCCATTGAGCTGTTGCCGCAAGTCGAAATTAATGCTGATCTTGACCTCCAACCCACCCCTGAGGAGACCCTCAAGGCTGTGCAGCAGCCGACCAGCGGGAAGGCACCCGGGTCCGACGGGATCCCGGCGGAGCTTTACAAATATGGTGGTCACCAACTCATAACTTACCTCACCAGCCTGTTCCAAGATATGTGGCGACAGGGCCAAGTTCCCCAGGATTTTAAGGACGCCACCATCGTCCACCTCTAAAAGCGTAAGGGGAACCGCCAGGTCTGTGACAACCACCGTGGCATCTCACTGCTGAATATTGCCGGAAAAATCTTCGCATGCATTCTCCTCAATCGTCTGAATAGCCACCTGGAACAAGGGCTTCTGCCTGAAAGTCAGTGTGGTTTTCGACGTCTCCGCGGCACCACTGACATGGTTTTTGCCGCGCGTCAGCTACAGGAGAAATGTCAAGAGATGCGGACCCACCTCTACACTACGTTTGTAGATCTGACAAAAGTTTTCGACACGGTGAACCGGCCCGGACTTTGGAATGTGATGCAGAAGTTTGGCTGTCCGGAACACTTCACCCACATGGTTCGACAACTTTATGATGGGATGATGGCGCGCGTCACGGACTACGGAACGCTGTCTGAAGCCTTCGCAGTGACCAATGGAGTGAAGCAGGGCTGTGTCCTCGCACCCACCCTCTTCAGTCTCATGTTCTCTGCCATGCTGATGGACGGCTACCGTGACGAGCGTCCCGGAATCCCCCTCAACTACAGAATGGACAAAAACCTCCTCAACATTCGTCGGATGCAGGCCCCCACGCGCGTCTCCACAACCGCAGTTCATGATCAGCTGTTTATGGACGACTGCGCTCTCAACACCACCACCACCGAAGCTGGCATGCAAAGGAGCATGGACCTCTTTGCAGCAGGTTGCACCAACTTTGGCCTCACCATCAACATGGACAAGACGGTGGTTATGCATCAACTGCCGCCAGGTGCTGACCTCAACCTCGCACGCATCAACTTCAACGGAGCCGTACTGTAGAACGTGGACAACTTCACCTACCTCGGCAGTACGCTTTCCCGAAACACTAAAATAGACGCCGAGATTGCCGGCAGAATCTCCAAAACAAGTCAAACCTTCGGTCAGCTCCAAGCCTCCGTATGGAATCGTCATGGTCTTCAACTGTCAACGAAATTGAAGATATACAAGGCTGTTGTCCTGTCAACACTCTTGTACGGAGCAGAGACTTGGACTGTCTATGCTAGCCAAGCGCGGAAACTGAAACACTTTCACATCAGCTGCCTACGCCGCATATTGAAGGTGAAGTGGCAGGAGATGATTCCGGACATGGAAATCCTGGAGAGAACGGGAGTTCTCAGCATCCAGGCCATGCTCAGGCAGATACAACTGCGCTGGAGCGGTCACGTGGTACGTATGAACGACGAACGGCTACCCAAGCGACTGCTCTATGGTGAAGTAGCCGTAGGCACTCGTCGAAAGGAGGACAGAAGAGACGTTACAAGGATACCCTGAAGAACTCCCTGAAGCGTCTCCAAATCAACACGACGAACTGGGAGGAGGTAGCACAGGACCGATCTGTGTGGCGAAGAGCGGTAAGAACAGGCGCCGCAATCTACGAAGCCAGTCGGATCGCCGCCGCCAAGGCAAAACGGACGGCACGCAAGTCTCACAATACACGGACGCACGCTGCCACCACCCAAGCCCTTCCAACGTGTCCGCGTTGTCAACGCACCTTCCGTGCACGCATTCGCTTTGTCGGTTACCTCCGAAAGCCGTGCAACCCTCCTCCAAGAGCATCCACGTCTACTGCACCAAACACTCCTCCAGACCCTACTCCAGCCTCCACCTCGATGGCAATAATCGACGCGCGAGATGCCTTGTTGACCTCATCCACCGACTCCAACTCACCCACAACTTCCTACACATCATTGCCCGCCACAACTCACATCCCACACCTGAACACCCCACCAGCTCTGAGGGCCTGTTATGCCCTCACTGCAATCGCACATTTACCTCACGCATCAGTCTAGTCGGTCACTTGCGAATCCATCGCACAGAGACTGGTGAACTAGTGTCTGGAGCACCAACACACAGACGAGACCGCCGCCTTCACTGCCCACACTGCCCCCGATCATTCGCTCATCGCATGGGCCTACTAGGTCACATGCGCATTCACGACAGCGGCACTGACCGTGATGTCGGCACACCCAGCACCTCACACATCCCCACCACCAGCCTCAGCCCAACTCACTAGTCACCTCGCGTCACGATTGCGTCGTCTATGTTGTCGGGAACACAGGTGAGTGCCTCCTCCCTCAGGTAAGTGGAGGCCGTTCTTGCTGAATTTGTCGAAAACTGTCTTGCCTTTACTGCCTCATAGTAGCTCCTGTAGTTATATTACTCGCTCCATTCCCGCAATCATACTCATAATAGCAGCACCTACAGTTCTGTCTTTAGCACAAATGTCAGCCTCAGTGGTTACTGAAGATTCTCTGCTGCAAGGTTAGTTGAGATTTTGCTCTCATTGTTCTCTATACTTTATTTGCTCCCCTCTCTCTCGGCGTGTCTGCGTTCGCCCCTCGCCTCCTCTCCCTATCTCCCTCTTTCACTTTCTTCTTCTTCCTATCTATTTTTCTATCTTTCTTCTTCGTTCTTTCCCCTCCTCCTCCTTCTTCTTCTTCTTCTTCTTCTTCTTCTTCCTCTACTTCATCTTCCTCTTCTTCTCCTGCTCCTTTTACTTTTTCTTCTTCTGCACACCCACAATTGCTCTCCTTTCAGCCTCGCCCACGGACACTAACCGACGGCGGAGCATGGGTAGTGTCTTTCAGTCGTTGACTGACTGGTTACCCCTCTCAGGAGGGCTTTGGCCCAGGCTTCATGCAGGGCTGCTCTCACCCTTCTGAGATCCAATGGTCTGTATGCACATGCAATGACAATCTTCAGCCAACCGTGGTCCCTGCGGTCTGGAAGGCGCTGGCACTTTCTCTCACTTCTGATTCCCTGTTGGTGACTGCGCTCGCGCTCCCACTGGGTTTCAGGCCCCACTGCGGGTGCCCGAAAACCTAGGCGGTCACAATGCCGTGGGGGAGAGAGTGAGGTCAACCTCGGCGCGATTCTTCCCTCACTATAATAAATCTGAATACGACTGAATCTATCACGGTGCGCTAAAAGCCGTGCCTTGGAGGGTCTGCCAACTGAAGGGAAAATTCGGGCTCCCACGTAGCTACTCCTTCTGTACGCGTGTGTCTGTGTGTGCGTACGGGAGGAGAGGGAGGACTGAGAGTCAGGCTACAATGGCTCCCTCTTAATGTGGCCTTTATGGTGCTCCCGCGCAGTCGGGAGCATACCTAGCGAGATGGCTGTGTCAAGTGTGCGCGTGCTGAGTGTTTATCGCGCCAGCCATCTACACCTTCCCTCATCCCCGGTCTTATTGACTTTGTCATTATACCGGAAACAGAGGTGGGAGTGGCGAGTGAGTGGGTAGATTCTGTGCGAGTCTGCTTAACTCCTGTTTTCTCTCGCCCGAGTTCTCTGCGTCGCTCCTGCTTGCTGTCGCTTTCGTGTTGCCTGCCCAGCTTGCCCCTATATATTCTGGGGCTTGCTTCAGCGTTTGCTGCGGCTTGTTGGAGCGCATGGTGCCCATCGTCGAAATTGATGGGGGAACTGTCGCTGTCATTGGTGGATGTGATCACACAACCGCTTGCATAATGGCCAAGCATATGTTGCTTTCTATGTTTCAGTAAGATAGTCATTATTTGTAGGCAATACTGGCAGAAACATTGAGACTTGCATTATACGTATTTCAACCTCATTAGGGCTCTTAAGATGCAGAAATCAAACTCCAGTGTAGCCGCTGAAATTGCCACCATACTTGAGACTCACACCCGCGTCACCCCGGTCAGAAACGAACGCCCTATCCTCTGAGCTAGCGGTCTTGATGTTTTGCCGGTTGTTGATCGGGATATAGATTGGTACATATGTGAATACCAATCATACACAGGGCATACCTGCTTTGGTATTTAATGCCTTTCAGCTTTCATGGGAAGATGTGATCACACAAACGTTTTTCATATGACTAAATATATCTTGCTTACTACGTTTCAGTAATATACGTTTTCTAAAAATTACCAGTTGAAACCTCGGGACTTGCATTTTACGTATTTCGACCTCATTAGGTGTCAACAGTTGCAGATACCTAACTCCAAAGTAGCCGCAGAAATTTCCGCCACACTCGAGATTTGAACCCGGGTCATTCCGGTCATGAGCGAACGCTCTAACTCCCTAGCTATGGGGCTCGATATTTTGCCGGTTGTTGATCAGGATATAGATTGGTACATATGTGTACACCGATCATATGCAGGGCACACCTGCTCTGGTATTTAATGCCTTTCAGCTTTCATGGGGGGATGTGATCACACAACAGTTTGCCAAAAACTCAGTATATCTTGCTTTCTATGTTTCAGTAACATATTTTTTAAAGCATTACTGGCCGAAACATCGGGACTTGCCTTGTACGTATTTCGACCTCATTAAGTCTCATCAGTTTCAGATACCCAAATCCAATGTAGCCGCAGAAATTGCTGGACACTCGAGATTTGAACACGAGACACTCCGGTCATGAACAAACGCTCCATCCCCGAGCTATCGGTCTTGAAGCTTTGCCGGTTGTTTATCGGGATATAGATAAATACAATCGTGTACACCGATCTTATGCAGGGAACACCTGCCCTGGTATTTACTGCCTTTCTGCTGTCATGGGTAGATGTGATCACACAACTGTTTGCCACATGACTAAGTATATGTTGCTTACTACGTTTCAGAAAAGCATTAAGTATTTTTAAGACATATCCGGCAGAAACATCGGGACTTGCACTTCACGTATTTCGACCTCATTAGGCCTCATCAAGTGCAAATACCCAACTCCAATGTAGCCGCAGAAATTGCCGCCACACTCGAGATTTGAACCCGAGCCACTCCGGTCATGAGCAAACGTTCTAATCCCTTAGATATCGGGCTCGATATTTTGTCGGTTGTTGATGGGGATATAGATTGGTACATATGTGTTCACCGATCTTATGCAGGGAACACCGGCCCACGTATTAAATGCCTTTGTGCTGTCATTGGTGAATTTGATCACAAACCGTTGCATAATGGCCAAGTATATTTTGCTTTCTATGTTTCAATAACAAAGTCATGGTTTGTAGGTCTTACTGGCATAGACATTTGGACTTGCATTATACGTATTTCGACCTCATTAGGTCTCATGAGATGCAGATACCCAACGTAAGTGTAGCCGCTGGGATTGCCATCATACTCGAGATTCGAACCCGCGTCACTTCGGTCAGAAACGAACGCCCTATCCCCTCAGCTATCGGTCTTGATGTTTTGCTGGTTGCTTATCGGAATAAAGATTAGTACATATGTGGACACCGACCATATGCAAGGCACACCTGCCCTGGTATTTAATGCCCTTCAGCTCTCATGGGTGGATGTCACACACAACCGTTTGCCGCATGACTACGTATACGTTGCTTGCTATAGTTCACTTACATAGTTAATATTTGTTGGCTTTACCGGCAGAAACTTTGGGACTTGCATTTTACGTACTTTGACCTTATGAAGTCACATAAGATGCAATTACCCACCTTCAGTGTAGCCGTAGAAATTGCTCCCACACTCGACATTTGAACCCGCCTCATTCCGATCAGGGGCGTACGCCCTAACCCCTGAGCTATCGGGCTCAGTGTTTTGTCGGTTGTTAATGGGGATGTAGATTAGTACATATGTTTACACCTATCATATGCAGGGCACACCTGCCCTGGTATTTAATGCCTTTCAGCTCTCATGGGTGGATGTCACACACAACTGTTTGCCGCATGACTAAGTATACGTTGCTTGCTATGTTTCAGTAACAAAGTGATTATTTTATGGCATTACCGGCAGAAAAATTGGGACTTGCATTAAACGTATTTACACGTCATAAGGTTTCATCACATTCAGATACCCATCTCCAAAGTAGCCGCAGAATTGCCGCAACACTCGAGATTAGAACCCGCGTCACTCCGGTCAGGGGCGATGCCCTAACCCCTCAGCTATCGGTCTCGATGTTTTGCCGGTTGTTGATCGGGATATAGATTAATACATATGTGTACACCGACCATATGCAGGGCACACCGGCCCTGGTATTTAATAACCTTTAGCTGTCATGGGTGGATATGATCACACAACCGTTTTCCACATGACTAAGTACATCTTGCTTACTGTGTTTCAGTAACATAGTTATCGTTTTCAGGTATTACCGGCAGAAACTTTGGGACTTGCATTTCACGTAGTTCGACCTCATTAGGGCTCATCAGATGCAGATACCCAACTCCAGTGTTGCTGCGGAAATTGCCGCCACACTCGAGATTTGTACCCGCGTCACTCCGGAAACGGAAATCCGCAGGCAACTTATGCGGCCCAGGGACCCACTATCTGTTAACCAATTGGCCGGTGTTATTTACCGCATCGATTTCTTTGTTGTCAAGCCAATTATCTTGGTTTAACTGGCAAACTGGTTCTCACGAGAATGCACCGTACGACGGAAGGACAGGCTTTACACACATCGACGCCAGGGCACGGCTTCGACTTCGAACGCGTTCGAATACTGGGTCTTTTGGACGGCCGAACTTCACACAGCTGCAGGAAGCATGGCATTCACGTGCGGACTCAACAGGCATGTCGAGCTTCTTGGCGCCTAACTCGCGTCGCGCAAGCAGATTGAGGGCAGAGGTCACTCCCGACAGAACCAAATTCAATGAAAATTGAGCCGTACATTTTCCAGTCCTTGACAATAAGCTCGCGGGAGGGTTCGAAACGTCGGACAAATAAATTCCTGGTCCCAGAGGA
>JAYGXS010000010.1:14939441-14949495 GCA_036362985.1 Ligula intestinalis
CTCTCTCAGTTTGAAGATTTTGGTCGGTCCGTGGCTGGTAAGATGATAGTGCGCGTGATTGGTTGGCTAGTAGCCCACTTTGGTTCAGGAGTCCCCGCCAGAGTCCACAAACTGGGTGCAGTTGGGAGACGAATAGAAGCCGCGACCTCAACCGTCTTGATCCAAAGGTCCACGGTAGTGAGTTGGGTGACTGGCTGAGAGCTACAGGCAAGGAGATGCTGACAGTGATGCGGAGAGACGCCGCAGTCGGGACAGCTATCGAGTGTGCACGGGTCGAGCCGGTATTGATACCGTCGAAGCACCATTGTGTAGCCACTGCGTAGGTCCGCCAGGGTAGGGCGAGTGATCCTCGAAAGTTGTTTTTCTGAGGCCGCACTCTGAGGTGCATAAGAGTCCGAAAAGACCAAGTCGTGGTAACCTCGTTTTTCCCCGACAACGGCTGTCTGGTGAAAACGCTGGAAGCCTGTGTTGGGGGCAGAGCTATCAACGGGTAGATCCGAGAGAGAAGAGACGAAGGCTTCCTTGTGGAAAGCACAAATGGATGGCCGAACTTTGCGGTTGGGCTCAGGAGCGTGGCAACGACTGTGATTAGGATGGCCGGGCTGCGAACAGGTCCACCAGAACTGCTGGCCTCAGTGTTTGTCGTGAGGGGGCGACCGGCATGTCATAAGCCTCTGCATGAAGATGATCGATAGGTGACATTTTATCGCAGCCCTATTAACACAGATCCCGCATTCCATGGTGTTGCCTATAACAGACTGTTACCTGAAGTTTTTTTTAAAATTGGTGTGTGTATGTGCATTCACTCACCTCACTTGCCAGTTCAAAGTTTCGGCCGTCGTAGAGAGTGGGCGCTGGAGAGGACAACTGGCCGGCCGGCTGCTCGGGCGCACCGGGTCGCCGATTCACTTTGATGCCCATGATGTAGGGCACTGGAGCGTCGAGAAAGTTGGTCAAAGTGGCCGGCAGGACCGGAGCATAAACATGCGGCCAGACGAAGGGTTGTAACAGACAGGTCACTCCCTCGGCCACCAACATCAGACGGTAGTAGTCTGGCGGAGAAGGAGAGGCGGAGAGAGAGAGAGAGATCAGTAGAGGGGACCGCAATTTAGACCCTTATGCAGGCTATAAAACCACCTAGGTAGGCGTCACCATTTCAAAGAAATCGTCAGCTGAGCAGAAAGTGGATCTCTTCAAAATGTGCACCTTGCAAACAGGCGGTAAGTATGATCGATGAAAGCACACTGACTAACGACAACGCATACGTTGGGTGTGGAGATGCAATCGTGTTACGTATCACCTTCTCCGATTTACACCTTACACGGGCCTTTGTTACGAATACAAACGGTAAGACTTCGTCGTAGAGCCGCCCACGGGCAAAAGTCTCCCCCACCTAAGTGTCTTGCAGGATTCGTCGTTAAAGGGCAAAGCGCGCCAGGCTTGTCTAGGTATGTGATGCATGCGCACTAATTAAAGCCGCTTGTATTTGTGCTGCTGAAATTTTTTTTTAAAAACGAGGGTGAAAAGGTTGCGGAAAGGACAAAAAGACGGAAAAGAAGGCCTGTACACTAAGGAAACTATCAGAACAACTCCTATTTTTAACATAATCGAGTAAGTGTTTGGATAGACGTAAATTCGATCTACTCAAAAGTTGGAAGCTCCCAGCCCCCTGGATGCGGCCGTACGAGGGGCTCTAACCATAAAAACTTCGCCTGCATTAGTGAGCAAGTTTCTTTGGGAGAATTTTCACACAGCCCATACAAATATTTACTACTCACCACTGGTAGATGGGCTTAGCGATCAATTTTATTGGAAAGAATTTTTATTCACACTATACAGATATTTACCACTTAAGTAATAGCCGACGTTCATATCCACCTGACAAAATGCATAAGCCGGCAACAGGCAGGTGTCTACCAGTCCTCAAGGACCGCCAGCTTGCCTAGGATAAATGTCATCCCTCCAACCTGAGACCTTATCTGCAGTTCACAGAAAATTTGACTCCCCAGTTAAACAGGTGATCAGTGTGCCCATGCATACTGTTGGGATGTCAGACATTCGCAGTGCACGCTTTTGAGCAGCATAGTACAAAACGCATCAATATTCGGACATGCTATAAGAACGTGATGCAGTCGAATATTTTACGTCGGCAACAAGTCCTCCTAGCCTTCTCTCCTGTGGGTGTACACTTGTTTAAGCTGAGGTCTGACACGAATTGAGGTAAATATTTGCATCCTAGGTATATGTATAGAAAGATGGAAGGAAGAGGCGTTTCGATCACCAGAATCATAATTTTATTCGTCTGAGCATTCGGAGTGGAGTCCATCGCCGGAGATAAAAGCGTCGACGAAAAACACACGACAGCTGTAGGGGGGCAGAGGCCAATCAACCACCAGTGCTGTCAGTCCGGAGATGCCGGTGCCACATGGATAAAACGATGTACTGAGTCCTCATCCGAGGCCCAGGCTTCAATAAATTCTCGGCCTGTCTTGATACCGGCATGGGCGATTATTTTCGCGGCTGCAAAGTTAACCTCGTGACCGGTCTCGTAGGTGTGGGCAGCCACTTATGACAATGCGCCACCCCGTCTTACAGCCAGCTTATGTTCGTGCATGCGCGAACCAAGGATACTTCAGTCTGTCCTGTTTAATTTCCAAGGCAGTTTAGGCATCATATGCGATACACTACGCCGGACTGTTTTCTGGGATTTAACTGGACCTTGATTCTCCTGACCCGGCTGCGCATGGTAGCCTTGAGACGGTGTGCAATTCCGACGCCCAGTTCCGCAGCCCTGCACTCGGTCGCTTTCGACACATCCCTGATGTATGGCAGTGCATGCCATACCCTACGGGTTGGTTCTGATTGGATGCTCGGAGGGCAAGCACGTAGGCTCAGACGAATAAAATTATCATCCCGATGATCGAAACGCTTTCTCCTCCTCCTCTCTGTAGATGTCTGACATTCCGAAACAATTGTCTTAAATTAATCACCACGATCACGCAGACCAGTGAAGCTCGCTTCACAGCAAGTGACAAAGGTTACAGACTTTTATCCGGTCGTTGCGAACCCAAATGCTGTTACAATCTTCCTCTATTGCCCTTAGCTTTCGACCAGCCCCTGGAAATAAAATGTCGCAGTGGTGTCTGGCTTTTTGTTCACATAGAACAAAAAGCGACCAGAGAGGAGAGCTCAGCAACATTTTCTCTGCTAATGAATTGCTATTCACTTAGCATTAATTGTATTTTGTTCGTCTTTTTGTCTTGTCCGTAGTGAATGCGAGCCTAATAGGCGTTACGCGATAAGATATATTGACAACACGAGTACTAACTAAAATCCCAGACAAATTCGTTTTTGTTGCTGAATGGCACAGCTACCAGGCAGTTCGCTCGTCAGTGGCTTTCTTATGCGCCTTCTGGTAGACATTCAAGTTTTAATTAGTATAATTCTGCTTTTGCTCCTAATCGTGAAGAGGCAAATTCAAGGAGACATGAGCACTGGACCAAGAGCTTTATTAGCCTGAGGTTTCGGATTTTCACTGGAACCTATCATCAGAGAGACAGTCACTGCCTGAAATTGGTGGATTTTAAAACAGTGAGTACAAAAGTCTTAAGCCCACATTTTTGTCTGTATCCGGGGACGCGCTCAAGTGCGAGCGCACCAAGCGGGATTTATTTGTACAAACGAATTTCGGGACAGCCTTTAAACTGTTTCCTGTCTTTGCATGAATTAGATAACAAAGGGAGATTACGACCGTTTGAATTTACACAGCGAGGTACTTTTTTTAGGCGGCAAATAGACAATAATAATGTCACCTTTAACTTGGGATACAAAAAAGAAAAGTAAGGACAGGACTGAAAAAAATCAAAGGTTGATTAAATGTAGGTATGCGATTACCAGGACAGATGGAGATTATTCACAAGATCTAACTGTTTACATAGGTCAGGATTTTCCCTCCATGTATAGGCTGTTTCCATGTAGCGCAAGGTCCGATTTGTTCTTGCTCCAACAAGAACTCGGAAAGATATATTGAGGTGAACAGAGCGACCAGTGGCTAGCAGGTGTTTTGTAATGGAGGACCGTGGTGCTTTGTTTTCTTGTTTAAAAGGCCAATTAGGTAAATTTTCATCGGCCGTGGCCGCCAATCGCCTTTGCATACTTGCATCTGAAAGTGCACGTGAATTTAAAGATACAATTTGGGGCGGCATGCGAAGACAAGGTATACTTTGTGCGATTAACCGGAAGGCTTTCAGTGTGAGTGAGGAACACTAATTCAGCTGCATTGTACGTTCTCTCTATGGTGCAACCTAGCCATCGCTCGTTTTTATTTGAAATATTGTTACGCCTTAAAGGTTACGATATAAAATCAGGCTTTTTTCGGAACTGATTTTTCCGTGGATTTCGGCCGCAAAGAGCTGCTGCACTTTGGAATGAAACGTGAAAGCCACGTTTAAGTAGGGCAATTTCTCCAAGAAAGAGTCTCACTGCAGAAAAGAGTCTTAGTCTCTGGAGAAGTTTTAGTACCAGATTTCTTTTCCACTGTGCTGGTACGAAGCTGGTAGAATGTACGCTTGCTTTAAATTCTTACCTGGCAGGGAATGCTTCAATATTTTCAAATCATTGTCCAATCCGGAGACGCGCTTAAGTACGACTTTTAAACGGCAGATGATTAAACCACTCTCTCTCTCTCTCTCTCTCTTTCCCAAGATATTTTCATATCTTTTCCTGGTAGTACACTACTACGTAATTGACGTATGTGTGCATGTGACTCAAGTTGCCCACTCTTTTTTGCAGGCAGCAGCGACCGCAGTAATAGGCAATCTCTCGCCACAACGCCCTCGCATGCACGCACACATGCGACGTAAACGGTGTGACATCAACGCGGCGGCGGCGTCCATCAAATGTCCGGCGGCTTGGGGGTGGTGGTGCCGAACACGTGGTCCTCCACCCACACACTCGCACTTGCGCTAACACGTCCCATGACAACATTCCCGCCGTCCTGAGCTGAGCGGGGATGTACGTCCTCGCAGAAGTCTCACCGACAGAGAGGGAAAAACACTATCACGCAAAAAGTCGCTGCTAGAGTGTGCATCACCTGAAGCGAAGTTGTGCTGAACGCAAGTAAAAAAAGGAAACACACAGCTGGAGGACTATGACCACAGGTAACGGCACTTGAGGAAGAGCTTCTGAGCCTAACTAACTTGATTCGCTGACTTTTTCGAATCCAGTCGACTGTTTCCCGGCCAACCGTCTTTTCTATAGCCAGCGGCGCGGCGCGGCGCGGCGCGGCGCGGCACCGATAGAAAATCGCGATAACCATTATTATGTTTATATTTAATTTAATGATACAAAATAAACAGCAGTTACTAGAAATAATTGTAGACTAGTGCCTCTTTAACTTGTTCCCCAAAGGTCCCCTTGAATGACCTCGACGAAGGTGACTATCATAGAGACATAAATATCGGCACGATTTAGGGCAAGTTCACTCCCGTCGTCGCAGAGGTCACGAACGGACGCGGAATCTTCGCCTTCCCGACTCAACTTCTCGTGGTCGATATTATAAAAAATCTATTCCTTGGATTTTCTCTGTATAAGGTCTCCACGTAAGCTATGTTTTACCTAGGTAAAAACAGCGAAGTCCTCGTACAGTGACTTGTTCGTCTTGGGTCGTGACTAATGACTCGACAAGGTTTCTCTATCCGTTTGGGCATGTTACAAATTGGAAATCGCCGTAACTATTATCAGGTTTATACTTGATTCAATAATGCTAAATTATTATAGCAAATACTCGAAATCGTTGTAGACTAATTCTTGTTTTACTTGCTCCCCGACCGCTATCATCCACCCATACGCCGGCGTTTGCGCTAACACGTCCACGACAACCCACCCGCTGCCCTCGACTGAGCAGAAATTGCAATCCACGCAGAAGTATCACCCAGAGGGAGAGAGAGAGAATCATGCAAAGCAGTCTTTGTATCACCTGAAGCGGAGCTGTAGTGAAGTCAAGTAAACAAAACGAACACAGCTGCACGCCTACGATCGCACAGGCAACTAAAGATGAGGTAGAGTTTTTGAGTCTAGCAGAATTGCCTATTGCCCAAGCATGATTCGCTAATATTCCTAACCCATTCAACTGCTTCCCAACCGACGGTCTTTTTTGGTATACGGCGGCGCGACTCAGTGGTTCAAATTCTGATCAGTTCAACGCCAAACCGGTCAGCCCACGCACGGAGTCGCACACGCGTTGTTGTTTGTACTGATCGCGAAAGCTGTAGGCAAGGGGGGGGGGGGGTAGACAGGCAGGCAGTCCGCAAGTATGTTCACTTGTTCTGCACGTATTTGTTGTAGAGCGCATGTGCGGCCCAACTGGTCTGACTCCGGCATCTCGATTGGTTTACGTTATTCGGTGGAAGTTAAATTTAGGTGCACAAAAAAACATGCCAAAACCCCACCCTTGCGTGATACGGAACCGGTGGTGATTAAGATTACACAGTTTGGGCATTACAAAGGAAGGAAAATATAAATAAAAAGTAGAGTGTGGAAAAGTAGGAAAAAATATTTGCATAATCTCATATTTGGCAACAAAAAAGCGCGTCATAAATAAAATGTACAACTACGCAAATATCGGAAATTGCCCAAAATTGCGAAACAATATAAAGAATTACGATCATCCGCGATAAAAGCGAAATGAAATAAACAGTAAAATCAAAACTGCATTTCAATGATAAAGCAAAAACTTAACTATAAACTAAAATAATCAAAGTAAACTAGCTAGAGGAAGGTGAACTAAAGTAAACTAAACTAAAGTAGAAGCTAACTTACTAAAAATAAAGTCACCTAACTGAAGGAAGGTAAACTAATATAGGCTAACCTAAAAAAACTAACAAAACTAAATAATGAACTAAAAACTTAACTAAAAATTGAAATAAAGTATAAATAAGTTAAAAAACAAAATAAACTAAACTAAGAGAAGGTAAACTGGTAGAGATTTTAATTCGAAAATCAACTGGTATGTGGATAAAAAAATCCAAAAATTAACTGAAAAATACACCAAAACCTAACAAAACTACCTGAGCAAATTTAAACAAAAATAAACTAAACTATCGAAATGAGAAAAACTGATAAAACGTAATAATAAATTTAAAACTAAATTATAACTAAGAAGAAAAATTTAAAAAAACTATGAGTCAGTCATCGGTCAGCAATTATTCGGTAGGGCGCGCGGTGAAAGTCGTGGTTCGTGATCGTTACAATGCCATTTTTCTTACCGCCATTTTGCTTCGGTAATGGAGACTATAGTAAGTGCCACCGGTGAAGCCATGAAGCCTTGGTCTGACTCGAAGCCTATGTGTCCTCTATAGATATTCTCTGAGCAAATTAACTCCCATAAAACTGTTGGAGGGGTTTTACTGGTTTGCTTAATTGCGCTGACCCAATTGTCAAAGTAACTCGCGGCCCGGTGGGAGTCGAACCCACACATCGGCAGGGAAGACTTTCGTACACCGTGAGCCATGAATTAACTCACACTTGGACCAATTTTACCCGCCTCGTATGGAATCCAGCACTGCGGATACAGTATGGTGACAGCCCAAGCAGGATTTCCTAAGCAATCATCTAGAATCTACCAGAATGACTGGTAGATTCACTTGATTTTTAGGGGGTTTTAGCAGATTTGCTTAATTCGGTTGACCCAATTGACCTGCCAGGGCAGTCAGCTTACTGCATCCGGAATTGTTGATTCCAGTAAGTTGGGCAGATAAAAACAACCCAAGTGTGATCTAATTCATGGCGCCTGGTGAACCTCGTAACTCAACGGTAGAGCATTGGCTGCGCAAACGCCTTCTCTGCTGTGTGGGTTCGACTACCACCGAGGCTGCGAAATTTCCACAGTGGGCTCAACTAAACTTCCATGAACCCTAGGAATGCTGCTGCAGTAGGATTTCTAGTGTTGCAATAACTGTTCACCAGAGGCCGAGAAACTTCCAAATTATTTACATAAACGGGTAGTAATCTGACAACTCTGGTGGCTACTTTTGCAGCTAGCATGAGCCACATTTATTGAGAGCCGTGATAATGTTAGAGCATTTATCTTCCAGGAAAAACGATTACATTAAGCTTGGGAAGGGGGGGGGATGTACGGTCTTTTCGGGGTGCGTTAAAATTTTGTGAGACAACAGCAGCACTGGAAGTTGCCTCCAATAAAAATGGCCAGCGATTAGCGAGAGAGCGTATTCACTGCCAACAAAAGCGGCCAGCAGTGCGAATGCGAACGACTGCTGCGTCTGCGATTAAAAATGACAGCCCCTAGCAGCAGCACTACTACTTCCTGACAAATGCTCTGCCCATTTGCTCTGCATTGCTTAAAAGCGGAGTTTGGCACATAGTACGGGTAAAGTAGCTCTTTTTTCGATTTACAAACCAAAAGTGGCATCAGAAAAGTTTGGGAATTGGAATTTTAAAAAAGACTGCAACAATTTAAAAAAGTAATGTGCAAAGCTTACCCCGCCTGCTTGAATTTGTACTAATCATGAATTACGCCGTCATCTCGATATGAATTAAAGGCCGACGTCTGAGGACATTTTACTTACACTATATATATATGCTTACTAAACCGTCTTCTGAATCAGTTGATGGAATATTTACCGAGTTAAAAAACAAAAACAAAAAACCAAAGAACATCTAATTACCTACGGTAATTGTGTTACAGGACAATGAAGGGCATTTTCAAGATGAACAGCACTTTAAAGTGGCCTAAGAGGCTTGACAAATTTGAACCCTCCTTACCAAATGAACCGTTAAGGCGAATGCGCAGATTACAATCCATTACCAACTGCTACTTCCAAGAAGACAAATCGATTACGTACACACAAAAAATGCACCCTGACAACATCAGCTTAACAAAACCTCATACTCAGTTCTGTTGCAGAGAACTTAATCAAATATGCTTGTCTTGAAGACACCTCATGATGACGTAAATTCTTAGACATAACGGTCTGTCCATTCGAGTGAGGTATACAATTTCTCAAGTCTTCTTATCAACACCAATCAGCCAATTTTGGTTTTCTGAAAAATTTCACCTTTGTCAAACATCTGCCAGCAGCCGTCTAATACTGTGGATCTCAAATAGTGGTGTTTTCATAAGAATGGAATATGTAGAGGGTTGTGCAACCTTTAAGGCGAATCTTTTCGTTCGAAGTAAGTAGAGCCTACCAGCCTTATATCCTATTTACCGAGTGGTAATAGTAATAGGGGAGACGTTACCCGATTGGACAATTACAACTTAGGCAAGCGAAAGTTCTACCCCTCTAAGGTTTCGAATTCATATTCACGCTTATCATCAGCGAAGAAAAATAAAGCAGGCAGACCCAGTGAGCGCAGCCATACGCCTTACCTATAAATGGTTCACGCCTGAGTCAAAAACAGTGATAGTTACTTTCGTTTGGTAATAACTGATGCGATGCTTGTTTGGGCAGATGATGGCATGAACCTCCGTGGACGACATTTTGCAGCGATACAGCATGCCTATGGACATGGATCGCAAATCAGGCACGGTGCCAAATCAAGCCTATGACCCCTATCTCTCAAAGTGCATGCGGCATGGGGCAAGAACGTTTGATCAGCCACCAATGCTCATTTCCGCTTTCCCTCAGTCTCTCAACTGTGATTCATACACCAGAACGGGTTTACTGCACTCGGACATTTCGCCGTGGTAGCTTAGGTGGTGTGGAGGGGTACCTTCCGTGACATCATTTAGGTTGGCTAGATCAGGCATGATCACAGCTGTTTAATTTCCTGAAAGATTAATTTCAGTTCGCAGTATACATCAGCATATTCAAGGTCTATAGGCGTAGACCGAAATTGTAAGTGTATATTTGTGTTGAAACCCGTCAACCCCAATGAAATATACACCTGCTACCACAGGACAGTCTTAAGTAATATAAATTGACGTTGTAACTTACCATCCTAAGAGCCTAGGTACTAGCTTAAAGACGCCGACACGTGTTTCGCCGGTATTCTGCCGCTGTTTGACATAGCTGCGAGGCGTCTGGCTCATCAG
>JAYGXS010000010.1:14949595-14964030 GCA_036362985.1 Ligula intestinalis
AATATTTCGCATATGTCGGCATGTTGTATGAATTCTTAGCAATACTGGATAAGCAAGTTAAAAGGGAAGTCAGTGGCCTAAGCGTACCTGCGGAGAGGAGGATTATTCGGTGTTCAAGGAAGACGCAGGTTAGAAGACGGACGAAATGATCGTAGGGGAAGAATTGCAGCAGTTGAATGAGGGGATACTCGAAAATCGGTAGACTGTTGGCAAAAGCACCGCCCGCATTGGTCTGGTTGGAGGCTTCATGGGCCGCTGAAGACAGAGGGACAGAATGAAAAGATGGCCGATTATATCTTGACGTGGTCAAAATCAGAGGAAGGCTACAATTTCGATCATGATGGGCCCCATTTTTAAGTGGCATAGATGTGTACACCGATCTGTCAGAGGACCCAGTCGTCCCCCCATATGGCCTTTAGAGCTCTCTCCCGAGCCTCAACCGCTGGGCGGCTAGGATATAGGCAGAAGGACATTACCAGCAAAGACAGGGGACATTATGAAGGCCTTTTCTGCCTTGTTAAGCGTCATCGGCTAGTGATACCCAACCCGAGTATGGCCGCGGAAGTTGCTGCTCGAGAGAGAGAGAGAGAGAGAGAGCTCTAAAAGCAATATGGGGGGACGAGTGGGTCCACTGGCAGATCGGTGTACGCGTCTTTGCCACTGTATATTCCCGATCTAATACCAGCTAGACCGTGCGCTCGTAGCTCAAACGTTAGGGCGTTCGCCCTGAAGGGAGAGATCGCGAGATAAAATCTCGGTGTTGCAGCAATTTTCGCGACCATACTGGGGTTGGTTATCACTAGCCGATGACGCCTAACAAGGCAGAAAAGGCCTTCCTAGTGTCCCCTGTCTTTGCTGGTAATGTCCTTCTACCATTTTTTTAACTAGAAAAAGCCTTCGTTCCAACATAGAAGCGGCTACCAGTGGTCCGGATAATTGCAAGTTAGGCAACATACTCGTCATTTTGCAATGACCAATCGGCAAAAGTAGCTTATGTAGCCCCGCTCAAATACCCCCAGGTCCCAGCAGTGGTTATAGAGTTTTGTGGGGTGGGGAAATAGGATAGGCAACGAAGAACATTTTTAGAAGTCATTGTTAAGTGAAAAAATGCAGTCGAAGTTGCTTCCTGCGGCCGCTGGGAGCAAGTTGTTCAGCATGTAAATTGAAGGTGTGCGCGGAGCTTCGCGCCACGGACTACACTAATCTAACTTCATAACGGTAGGCTGGACCACAGATAAGTTAAAGTAGACAACCTCCAAACCACCATTTCCATTTTTCGGGCAATTAAAGAGACCTGCAATTTGATAATCAGGTTTTTCCGCAGTAAGTTAAATGATAATACAGATTAGGAAAATTTACAGATATAAATCAACAACACTTCTAAATACAGTAAAATAAAAATGCATTTAGCATTTATTAGATCAAAAACACTTCCAAATACAGTAAAATAAAAATGCATTTAGCATTGAGCATTTATTAAAGTAGATATTGGAAAATCTGCATCCCAAGAAGTATAATTCGGTAAAAGAAGTTCTTTGGGAAGTTCTTTGGACGCTTCCGGCCCCTGGAACAGCCAATCACAGGCCGACTCACATAGAACCTCAAATTAGAAAATCTGCATCCCAAGAAGTATAATTCGGTAAAAGAAGTTCTTTGGGAAAGGAGTGCTTTAATGTGTGAATTTTCGACTCTGGTTCCCCAGGTCGTCTTCAGACAGCATGAGAGTTATGCAAAAACTAACAGAAGATTCTACAGGCGATTAGATATGCTAGCAAATAATATTTGGTTTCATTTAATTACGCGGCCGAGGGGGAGAAATAGTTGTCAACCGAATGCAATTATGCGGTCAAAGGGAGAGGGGGGAGGGGGAAGGTAAGCCGAATAATTGTCCCCCGCATTGACTCCTGTCGTCCGTGATCGTTGTTTTTGCTTCCATTTGGTTTTGAGGGATTTGTAATTAACATCCAAATTTATATGCCTGTTTATGCATGCCTCGTCTGAGTGCATTGCCTCTAGGAATTCGCGGCCTTGTCTAGTTGGGCAGGTGCCAACGATTTGGGTTTCCTCCCATGCAAAGTCATGTCCTGTTTCCAATGTGTGCATGAAAACTTCTGATTTGTGGTATTTGTTCCCCATGTTTGACTGGTGTTGCCGGACGCGGGTACGTCATCTCTGCTTGGAATGTCTCTTCATCCAAACAACTTGTTTTTGCTCGACTGAGCAAACTGTTGATTGAACTGCGTTTGCGCGATATTGGGCAGTTGCTCCCAAAATGTAAGAGGACTTCGAAATATGCATCTTTACGATACACTGACGTATGGAGTGTTATTAATCATGTTGAGTTAGCTGTTTTTTTGCATAACTCTCATGCTGTCTGAAGACGACCTGGGGAACCAGAGTCGAAAATTCACATATTAAAGCACTCCTTTTCCAAAGAACTTCTTTTACCGAATTACTAAAGTATATTCCACTGCGAGTCCTAATTCGGGTTTTATGGGGGGGGGGGCATAAAACCCGTTTTCGTAGGAAACATGCAGGTTGTATGGATTTATGAGAGGGGCTACTGTTGGCGACCAATCAATAAACACAAGCACCTCCGTACCCGTTAGTCCTGGACATAATTTGTAACCGTGTTGGTTAAGGCTGCATTATAATTTCTTACAAACGTAATAATTCGGTCAATTTATGGTAGGGCAAAGCGCCTTGCAATAACTTTCAACATCTACTACTGAAAACCACCAGCTGAACTGCATTAGGGGGCGGTTTTAAAAAAATCGATGAGCGAACTTGTGGTAAATATTTTCATGACAAAGTTGACACAAAGAATTTTATACCCAGTACTGCTGCAAAAACTATGGGCCAAAAGGATGCACTGTTTAGCAAAGCGGTTATGTTACCCAGAGGAATCTTTCGTTTCAACGCTTATTTACTTCGTTACAAACCTGTAGAAATAAATGTTGAAGTCGAAAAGTATATCATCAGCTGGACGCTAAGACGCCCGGTAGGTTGGCCATCTTAACATTGCTGCCAGCGTAGACCATGTTTGTTCGAGTAATGTAACTGTCCTGCAACGACTCATGTAGTTTCAGACTTATTTGCCATCGTCAATCGGTTAAAACCGGAGTGTACATCAAATGGATTTGAACTGTGAATATAGGTTACGGCAGGTGAGGTCAGATCTCCACCTTCTTACTAATGGTGCATGTTGTTTAGCATGTATGTTTAGCAACGTAGGAGAAGTTATCACTTGTGTGGTTACTTGCAGACTAGGGCTCATAGCTGTCATTCTGCAATGATCAACCAATAATCATGAGAATATTCCGGTGGTCATCGACTGCATTTGCAAACTTGCGGAGTAAATTCTAACCAGGGGATAATTCGGTCAATGTAGCGTGTGGCAAAACGGGCATGACAACATTGGTAAAAAAAAATGGCATAATCAGTTTTGATGCAAAAAAATGGATTAATGGCGTCAAATTTCAGAAAAATATCTTTTCTCGTTCTAACCACTGACTGCGCTCATAGTGAATGCAGGTAGTGGCGCCCTGAAGGCTTGGAAGTGAGGTCAACATCCTGAGGAGTCTAGCCTGACCAAATGTCAGCAACCGCGCAGGCTCCCCTGAGGCGTCGTGCCTGCCGCCGACAGACACAATGATTCCTTTGTCAACAGAGGACTGCCTTCAAGGTCATATGCTTTCGATGTGCTGTACCCGGGCGATGACCTTAACCCGGACACACGCGCACGAACCTACGCACGTTCCAACTGCTCGCAGTTCCATAACGGCCACTTAGGTCTGTCAGGGCAGGTTGACCTTATCCCAATGCGTCCAATGAGGCCACAAGCGAACGCGCTTGACAATCACGTATAAGCCACTGTCACCTCTCAGACAGTGAGTTGCAACACGGACTGCGAGGACACCGTCAGTCCGCCCTCGATTGCCTGGCAAAACTTGGAGCGGTGACACAGCGCACTGGAGATCAGCCAGCTGCAACAGCCACCTGAGAAAACAACTCCGGGTTTTGTACAAAATAAACCCTCCTCTGGGTGGGTTCCAAGGTTACGCCCTTCTTATTGTGTTCTTTCTGTGGGGGGATTTCAAAGGGCGTAATAAGACGGTGATACCACCGAAGCCGCCGTTACAACAGACATATAGGTCATTTAGGTTTTCAAAAGAATATCCGAAATTTAGCCGACTGTTTCCAGCGACCGCCAAGTACTGCCGGTCGCTAACCATGACGTTTTGCCTCGTGCCTACAGAGTACAATTCTTAAGAGAAAGGGTGCTCTATTGACGATGGAACATTTATGGCGCATGGGACGATAAACTTCTTGTTATTGAACGTCGGGCGAACATGGTGAAGCCCGGTATATTTATAAAGGCAAACTAAATTTGTAATGGGACGAAAATTAGCATATGAAGAATGAATGACTGAATTCTTCAACATATCGTTTGGTCAGTCTCGTTTGGTGTGCTGGTATGTCGGACCCCATTTAGTTTTCGAGATTTCGGTTCAAGCTGAAGAGCGCGGTTGGCGCTAACTATATTCGCTATCACTTTAAACCTACCCCTTGAGGTCGTCACCTTCTGTACCAACCTGTTGGTACGCTTTGGTGGACTTTATCGAAATAGATGGTCGAACACACACACTGGTGCGCTAGGAAATGCAATTTTCACTCAACATTTACGCCGTGGATGTGAAGTTTGAACCAAATTCCTTCGAAAGGCTAGCGAAATAGCTAGATTTCCTGAAATACAGCTTATGGCCGGTGATAAGGAGTTGACTGCCATTCAGCTTACCTTTCATTTCCACTAATCGGAAGCAATTAGCCTAATTTGCTGGTCTGAAAAGCCCTAATCAGGCGACTGGGAGGAGTTGGCTGGCCGTATATCAATTTGTCGTCGTATGACACTAATTGATTAAATAGATTTGCTGAAATGTCTGTAGAGTAGCCGACAATACAAAGCTAGCTTAATTTAAAATACTTTGTCACAAAAGGGGCTGAATAGTGTGTAGCTATAGGATGCGTGGCAGTTCATTGAGTGGGAAACCAGGCCGACAAATTGTCTTCTAGCTAACATCCGCAGGCTCCAGCTTAACCACGGTTGAAGGTGTTTTGCTTAAACATAAAATCTAGAGGGGGCTGCATTTTCTTCAGATTTTCTTTAGTTTTCGATGTAATATTTGGAATTAGCTCTCGACTACAAAGTTGCATCAACTATTCTCGATAAAATATACCTGTGAACAGTTTTTGCCACTTTTGCGTATACAAGAATGGTTCCTGGTGGAGATGTTACTGTAGACATAATATTGTTGTTTTTGAAATTCTAAGACATTCACAAGTAACTAACGCCAACAAGTAAACGGGCAGCTGTCCTTTTTTCCTTCCGGTGCAAAATAAGTACGTGGAGATAGGTCAGCAGCACTTAAAGGACTGCCTTTCCATTGGCATTTCGTTCAAAATAACGTCAAAATGTGATCTAAATTCAAGTGTACAGATAGGAATTTTGTTACAAAATGCCGAAGAGCCATTAGCTACAGCTAAGTTCTTTTACTTTCATAGAGACCATTTTTCTCTGGAGTTTGTTAATTAGGAGGTATCTGCTGAAAACACCAGAAGACGGCGCAGAGGAGCTGAAGGCCAACAGAAAAGGTCGATGTCTCTCCATCATTACTTTCTTGAACAATCTCCTCGGTGATTTCTGCTACAAACGATTTACTTGACCACTCCATGGGGATGGCGTGAGGGTGGCCATTTGGACTTTGATCAAATAAGAGCTTGGCTATTGGATAGTTCCGATTGCATTGTACCAAATTAGCAAGGACCCTTTTTAGTTCCAAATCGCTAAACAGTGTGTCTACGAAATTGTGCAACTGTCATGACGGAATTTGACTTGATAGTTTAGCATATATTTGTTCATGTTATCTTGATCAACTCCGTGGATTTAATTCTTGGAAAACATTTAAGCTGGGAAAACTACTCTTTTAGTTAAGTTTATTAAGGGTAATGGGCATCAATTTTGGCGAGCTAGGGAGCAGTCTCTTATTGAAGGAATTTCCTATGCTATTAAGTATGACGGAACCAAACTTTTTATCAATATGAATTGTGCTATGGGAGACCCCCAAAATAAGTAAGAAAAGTTTAAGGCAGATCCCTTCCAGAAGCGGAAAAATAAGTCTGAAGTAGCTCAAATGCAAGTGAAGCCAATTTTGAGGAATTGCATTTATTTCCAGAAACAAGGAAAAATTTCATTTTTAAAAATGATTTCCTGCTAAACTATGAAGAATGAAATTTATTGTTCTAATTCATGGCAATTTTTATGTCTATGAAACTTGTGTGTTATGAAGGAAATTTTGTTTTTCTTTACAAATAATAAGTATTTCTCATATTCCTTTGAAGTACCAAATTTGCCGAAATTTTTTAATTATTACTTGTAGGTTTTCGTCCATACGTAATGCAGGTTTGCGAGTGTTTATCAATATTTTTGGCAAACTTCGGCATGTTGCACGATTTTGTAGACATACTGTAGCAAAAAAGGATTCGCTAATCATGAACGAGAGAACTTTTCAAAAGAATGTTTGGTTATTGGAGTTGCTCCCAAATAGAGACTGCTATTTAAACCTGACCAGAAAAAAGTAACCTGAATCTAAACCACAATCGCCTGACAATGCAAGTGTCAGCAAATATCTCAATTTTGGCAATATCATGGTGGTGATGCTGGAGCATTGATGCATGCAATGGATGTTGAATGGATAGACGGAATAAAAGGAAGTGGAAGAACTAACCGCAAAGAAGTATCATGCCAAAGACAAGAACAATAAGCATGTAGACTTTGGATTTTTCGTGGAAAGACAACGAAAAAGCCGAGATAAATTAGGCCACTATTTTTATCGTTATCCAACTTTCTGGTGAATTCTGCTGCAATAGATTCATTTGCTTATTCTCTGAGGGTGGCATGACAGTGACCGTTGGGACTTTGATCACATAAGATCACGAATAACGGACAATTCTGATTGAATTAAACCAAATTAAAAAGAACTGTTTTCAGTTCTCGATCACCACAGCCAAAAACGATTCGCTGAACATTTACAAAAGGTCTGGTCGCTCGCAAGTAGAAACTGCTATTTAAACCTGACGAAAAAATAAAAGTAGATCTAAACCAAAATCACCGGACAATAGGGAGTTCAAAGGTATTTACCTATATTTCCCTCAATAAAAACCTGACCTGAACCTGACAATGCAGGGGTCAGCAACCATCTCAATTTTGATAAAGTCGTTCTTAGTTGGAGAAAAAATAAGCAGGAATACAGAACAAGGCTGAATAGTCTTCTTATTTTCCCGAGATTTCAAACTCCTGCAGGAGTTTATCGCCATCGCTCAGCCTACTTCTTTTCTCATGCAAACACCCGCAACGCAAACTTTCACGTTCATTCGTTAATAATGAATCACCTAGCAGATGATTTTTTCGTCTGGAAAAGGCAATATTTGTTCGTTGGAACTACAGCGTGACTCAGGAACGGCATCCCTCATTTTCTGGACTGAATGTAGTTGGCGACACACCGTGTGGCGAACACTGTTCGTGTCGATGATATGCTTTCTACGGCAGCCAATCACCAAGAGCGCAGAGGTTGTGGGAGGACTCGGAAACTGTTACGTTAAAAGCGAAAGTTGAAGGGATGGTCTGAGGCTAAAGCCCCTTCCAATTTTAAGGGACCGCCAGTGTCACCTAATTTGGACATGGCATGCCCTACCTATCGATCAGTGAACATGGTGGTGGTGGTGGTGTTGGTGGTGGTGGTGGTGGTGGTGGTGGTGATGGATCAACTATGAAGGTAGCTGATGCTGAATGAGTAGACGGATTAAGAAGAAATAGAAGGACAAAGAGCAAAATAAGACCTTCTTAAGGATAGGAGCAATAAATACGCAAAAATTTGATGGTTCGTGGAAAGACAACAAAAGAGCCAAGAGAAATTGTGCCGAAAACCAACGAGACCGCAAGGGGAAGCAAAGTATGTAGAGACCGATTAGGAGTAAATTCAATCATCCTAAACGGTCTTGAAAGAGTGAAAATTACGATGAAATACAATACTTAAAAGAGGGGAACGAACGATAAAGTGACATTGCAAAATTAGTTAATGGAGAAGAAGAGGAATGAGAGAGAAGTGCCGGATTAAGGAAGAGTTTACAGCGTAATGTTAGTTTAACGGGAACACGCCAGAATAATTACCCAAGTGTCATACCCAACTTCAAAACAGGCAGGCAGTGAGGCTTACCAGGTTGGAAGCAGAAGTGTTGTGTATTTGGCCCCTGAACAACGAGACATTGTCCCGGTGAGCCGAGACTGGCCTCAAAGAGGATATTGTAGACGAAGGACTCCATGGTGACGTCAGGGGGCAGATGCGGTGGTCGAAAGAAAATTAACGACCAGAGGTCCTCCAACCAACCGAAGAGTCCGTGGGCGAAGGGCCATCGTGAAAGGACCCCAATAGCCTGTAAAGGTAATGGAAGGCTTGGTTAGAAAAAGTCTGCACGCTGGAAAAAACATCTGCGATTCAGTGGTCGTTTGAGTATTTGTAAGCAAATCCGGAGATGATTGTCAAAAGGTACTGCGAGCAAACTTCAGGAAAATGAGGAACGTTCATATCGGACGCACGTTGGACACCTGCTTCCCTCTGTTGGCTGTTGATCTTCGGATGGTGACTGCTAGTCTGACCACCGTCGGTCGAAAGAAAAGTACTTGAATATAATTGAATCTGCTCTTCTCTGACTTTTTTTCCTTTTCAGCCCTGTGTCCATCCCACCTCAGAAGACTGATCAGCTAGGCGGTGGCCTGTTGCTGGCGGGGAGCGAGAGAGTGAGGTTGACCCTCAGCGCATTTCTTTCCTCACTGTAATAAATATGATGAGCTTGAAGCTAGCGCGGTGCGCTAAAAGCCGTGGCTTGTAGGATTGCCAACTGACGGGATACCTTGGACACCGTAGTCGGCCCAGTGCGTATCTTGTAGCGTGGAGTGGCTTACTGCGGACTGAGCGTAGAGCTCAATGGCTCCTTCTTAGTGTGGCCTTTATGGTATTAGCGAGGTGTGCTGTTGGCATGCGTGTTCAGTGTTGGTCGCGCTAGCTGCCTGCGCCTTCCCCAATCTCCGGTCTTTTCGACTTTTGTCCTGACATCGGGTCCCAGTGTGGGAGTAGTCAGAGAGTGGGGTTGATTTGCCACAAATCTACTTTCACTTTAATCCCGCAAGAGTCACCGCGCCTGCCTTCAGCTTTCTGAAGCTCGTGATTGACTTCGTCGAGAGTGACGGTCGAACGGTCGGACTTGAATCTACACCGGGATCCCGGCGAAGTTACGTTAGGCACATCTATGAGTGCTAATTTCTAAGGAACTCGGGCTACCAAAAAGGGCTCTTTGGAAGTTTTAAGTTATCGTAGAAATACTCAGCTTGGAAAACGATTTCCTGGGACCCGCACGACGTAGGCATGTTAAATGATGGAAAACTGAAAACAGAGCATGCGGGCTTGGAGATACTATTCCTAGCAGGTAAAAGAATATGCAGCATATTACGAATAATGTATGCCTGAGAATAATACGACTCGATTGCTGGGACAATACTCTCATTCGCCTGACGTTTCGAGATCCGTCGTGGACCTATCATTAGAGACATAAGCAGAAAGCAGTAGCAGATACGGGTATGCTTAGTATCTCATCAACTCCGCACAAGACATACAGTAGGATCTTCGTAAAGAGAATGGTTTGTTTCGTTGACTATGAAAGTGCATTCATCAAATAAATATTAGGAGAACCGATCTAGGAAAGCCGTTTGAAGTAATAAACTATTCATTCTATTACTCACTAAGGTGGAAGACTTTCTGAAATCTCAAAAGGAGACATGATCATCACCCTAAAGATGAGCTTTATGTTCTTTGACTACAGTCCTTGGAGGGCTTTTCTAATCAAGGGAGTTTTCGCTTAAGAAGGGCAGATCATGTATCTTGGTACAGCGTGAAAGCCTATGAAACCTGCAAAACGGCAAGTCCATGCGGAAGGACTGTGGTCAATCTTAAAACATCCCCTCTTATAGGATATGATATTGATTCATTATGCAATCTTGTGTCAGAAACAGTCCAAAAGATCCCAAAAAAAGGTAGTCTATGATGGTGAGATAGAAGCGTTCTAGCTTAGGGAGAAGCAAAGAAAAACTACGGATAGTCACGTGTAAATATTGCGTTGTTTTACGACGTTGCAGCGCCCGACGGTCTACCCTGAAATCCTACACAGGAACTCCTATTACGAGTTTGGACGCACATTCACCGTCCCTTGCAGGCTATTGCACAGCGGCGACAGTCAATAAGCCGGAACCGTTGGGCCCCGTCGCTCCTTTTCCCCTATTATACCACTCGAGGTTGTCTACTTAGCCGGCGAGGGGGGCATTCTTCCGTTGGTCTGTATTCCGTTTCAGTTACCTAACACAGAGGTGAACTTCAACGGCCGGAAATACTTTGTCTAGACGAAATACAACACGAAAATTAGTTGCTGAAACCACATTAGCAGCGCCCGTTACTGTCACAGATAAAACTTCAGTGGCGACTACCTTTTGCAAGTCTGTACATCTTTATTTCTTTCCAAAGTTGATTGCGTTTTTGGGTAGCGTTCACCTGCAATCGCTCTGTATTATTTCGACCATTGCAAGCGATGATGTCCACCCTTTGCCCGAGAACAGGGACGGTAACTGTGGACAGGTATAGTGAAAGTAGACGTGCCAGCATCTACCCCGCTCAAAACCTTCTCCCCGCTTCAAACGGTGACAAGACAAAGTCGAGATGACCGAGCAGGAATCAGGCGTAAGCCGCTTTCTTCAGATGTAGCCAGAAACACCGCCTAACTTAGTCTTTGGTGACAGTAGACTTTGCGCGGGTACTACTGCACTGTCTATCCTCACACACCTATAGTAGGTGTCTAGCCAGACTTTACGAAGCCAGATATGATACTACGACTACTACGACTACTGCTATTTCTAATACTACTAACTAGGGTGTAGCTGAGTGATAGTATTTGCTGGTACTATTACTGACCGCATAGTAAGTCAGAAGTGACGCTGATTTAACTCAACACTGGGCTCAGATCTCTTAAATCACGGCAGGAAGTCTAGTATTACTCGTGCTGGCACTGACGCCACCATTTGTCAGAGGTGACGTTGATAAAGCCAACGCTAGGGCTCATACCCCCTTGGTCTCAACAAGGAGTGTGGATCTGGGTTTAAACAACTTCATGCTTGGGGCCCTGGCAATCGCTTTGGATGTGAAAATTGTATTACGACACCCAAATTAATTTACGGGTAATTTTAGGGCTGCGTGGCATAAGTAACCACCAGAAAAGTATGATTCAGCTGCAAAAATCGTAAAGCTTTCAAATACCAAATGAAGGTTATGAATTTTAGACAAGCAAGTTGGGGATTATAGATGAGAAAGGCTCTTCTCCTGGAGCCAGGCACGCAAACAACAGTGTAACTGCAGACTGAAAAGTAATACTGCAATAAAATAGCTAGCAGGATACATCTCGTTCTTTCGCAATGAGCGTAATGAATATTCCAATTGGTAGAATTTGCTGATAGATTTCAGTAGAGGAAGGGAGTGGTTTGCGTAGACAATCCACATTACCAGCAAACTTTCCCGAACTTGTTCTTCATTTTAGTAAAGCAGTCAGAGTTAAGTCGCAATCTACCTGTGATTCCAAATCAGAAGTACGTATAAGCTGTTTGAAGGTGCTTGGCGTCTTATCGACGATTTAAAAAAGTGGTAGCGGACGAATTACTCAACATTCCCTACTGACCTGGCTTATTCTTTCATTTTATTCTTTTTATCACCTCACTATTTTGTTCTGTTGATTAGACCCAGGGAAAGAGAATAGCACCTACGGAACATGAGTATGTCTCTCTATATACACTTTCATATAGGTGGTTTCGTGTACGCATGCCTTTTCGCGGAGGTCCAGAGACGTTAGGGATATTTGGCAACGTACCTCAAAGGTGGATTCAAATATTACGAGGGTCTAAATGCCGCTATACAATAGACGTCATTTTCTAATAAGTTAATTTGAGTAATTAGCCTTTCTTTTCATTTTTAGTGAGGTTTTTTGTCACCCTGAGCGCACAAACTCTAATAAGTATTTCAAAGCTGTCGAACAAAAGACACTGTGAGCCTCTTGTGTAGAGCGCGAAAAAATAAAAAAGCCGTGAGTATTAAAAAGGCATAAAGGCTTTTTGTCAAGAATTATAAACTTTAATACATTATGCCTTGCAGCGGCTATTTTCTTAAAAAAATAATATCACAAGGTCAAAAAATGCTCCTTTGATGAAGGAGTATAAACAGTTATTTCGCTTTGAACAGCCTGGTATGGCGTTCTGTGGACGCTAACATAATCGCATCTGAATTATTTACTATACTTACAGCACCTTAACTAGGTAAAGCTCGGATACGACGTGTTTAGCTCACTTTGTGTCGCTCTACGACGCAGCTGTGAGCTGCCCGATTCAGTAGCGAGTCTTCCATTGTGACTGTTAACAATATAAACTCCAGTTTCGATGCTGCCACGGTTTATTTTTTCGGAACTTAATGTGTAAAAATGGAACAAATCCTGTGGAATAAAGCTGTTTGGATACAGGCCGATAGTTACTGGAAAAATTTGAGATTATTGGAATCAAATGCTTTGGAATAACCGCTTAATCTTTACAAGCTGCCAACAGACAGCCAGTGGAGCATAAATACGGCAAAACCTACCTTACGCACCGCGGGCTTTAGTCAGCATCAGTACTGCCAGGGGGATAAATTACACAGAACTAACCTGTCGGCAGCTCGGTTATTTGACAGAAGCTGATTCACTTCAGTTTAAATGTTTACATTAACTGTCGGTCTGAACCAAAAAATGTGTTGTTTTGAAGTATTAGCCATAAGTTCTTGCATTTCTTTCCAATGAAATTAAAGGGTAAAGTATAATCACGCCTCCTGTTAAATGTGTTTGCTTTCCTGTGATATCATTATCCGGTATTATTACTATGCCAGCTTATGATTGAAGGCTTTCGGGTGAGATTTCGACAACAGGGTACTGTGTGTCAGCCTGCGATATCTTGACACTTGGTGTATTTGACCAGTGCAGCCGTTTACGTGCGGATCTATGCTGCTGCGCTGTTTACTTGGTGGACAAGCTTGTAAGACACCAACACATCAGTGTACTACAGTGCAACTTGGGACTACAAGGACTCTGTTAGTTTCTGTTCCTCTAAAGTGTGGATAGATGGAAGAACGGCGAAAAAAGAGATTAGGCAGTAAAGACTGAAACACCGACTGTCCACGCCACATGGACTTGGCAGGACATTCATGGACTTGTGACCAGTCGCGGATCGTGTAATCAACGTTAGAGAAATTTGTAAATTACTTGATTCGAAGCGAATAGTTGATGGTGCACCAATAAAACAATATCCCCTTGGAGTTTTGATATTTTTCAACACTATTCGGTAACAATAAAGTTGTTCTACTCCTTTAGATAACCCTAGCTCCTAATCTTGTTGTTGCTTTAAGTTTTTATGAGACTTGCTCTAGTTTTATTTCAGGTTGTTTGTTAGCTTAGTTAGTTTGATTTGCATGCTACTAAAGTAAGATAAATATATTTTAATAACTATTATATAGTAAACTAACTTAACTAAACTAAACTTAATGAAACAAATTAAATCGAAAACTAAACTACACTACACTAGACGCCAAATTAAACTAACAAACTAAACATTGAACCATACTAATAACACCGGTCCCGTAAGACCGAATTCTGGAGCTAGGGTTATCAAAGGTGGTAGACCAATGAATGAATACAGAAGAGTTTCAAAAAAAACTGACCAAATAAGAAGATTATGAGGCAAAACAGACACAAGAACAACGGTGAGGAAAAGGAAGAACATTGAAAAAAACATGGGTCGTATATATTATAACATAAAAGGCCTAAGTTTGACAATTTTAAAACAGTGCACGACTATTATTGCACAAGACACAATTTGCAACTTAATAGCATTTAATAGAGCTCTGAATGAAGCCTACCTTCATTGAGAAAATTTGATCGCAAGACGACAGTCGAAACGTTGACGCCGATTCTGTCCGTATTGGGTTCGGTTGGGCAACGGGACTTGTAGGGGACGATAGAGAGGCTGTCTTGTTACGGAATACTCGACTAGTTTCTAACAACTTGAGAGCAGCCTTCACGCCCGGGTGTGTGACCTCTTCTGGGAAGAGGAGGGCAAACCCGTAGACTCGCTTACCGTCCTCCCGGGTAATGATAAAACTATGTCGAAACGGTGGACGCGCTTGGCGCATGAGGGGATGGGCTTGCGTAAAGAAGTGAAGACCGTTCGGCATGACAAGCTACAGGGTATAAATAAGAAAACAAAGGTG
>JAYGXS010000010.1:14968087-15027409 GCA_036362985.1 Ligula intestinalis
ATGAAGGTAAAATTATCTCTGGACCGCGAATATTTTCGCATATTAATACAGACAAATAGATGGCGTTGCCATGGGATCGCCTCTGGGACCACTTTTGGCTGACATATTCATGGGAAAGCTGGAAAAACATCAACCTAGCGATCAGATCAACAAGTTAAAGCACTATGGTCGCTACGTGGATGATATCTTCGTGATTACCACAGACGAAACCGATAGAGACTCGCTCTTAAGCGCGGTCAGTCAAGCCCATCCTTCCATAAAGTTCACGTTGGAGATGGAAACAGCAAGTTCTCTCCCCTTCTTGGACGGCATCCTTAGTCGTAGACCCGACGGTAGCATCCGAAGGAGCGTGTATAGAAAGAAAACCTGGTCTGGACAATATACGACTTTTAACATTTTCGTACCTCTCCAACAGAAGCGAAATCTAGTTCGCTGCCTAACGCAAAGAGCTAGGAAAATTTGCTCTGAAGACATTATTGAAGAGGAACTCAAGAAAATCCAGGACTTACTCCGTGAGAACGGATATCCTGAGAAATTCACTACCGAGAATATGGCTATTAAAGAAATGAAACCCACCACACTCACTGTGGAGAAGAAAACATTCTTTCTCAAAGTGCCCTTTCGAGGAGACGCGACAGGTGAACTCCTGAAAAGACGCCTTGAGGATGCTGTGTCACGAACTTTCCCAGCAGCGAGAGTTTGGGTACTATTCTCAAATAACCCAGTCTTCCATGGGGAAGGTAAGGACAGGTTACCGACTCAGAACACCTCCATGTGTATCTACTCCTTTGCTCGCTCCTGTGGAGCAGGTTATATTGGTCGCACGAGTCGGCGCCTATCCAAATAAAAATAAAGGAACACCTCCCACAATTGTTAAGGAAGGGTGATTTCAATACCAACAGAACCATCAACAGCTCTATCCTAGCGCACATGGTGGATTCTGGACATCAGGTGGATCCCAACGAAGCCTTCAGGGTGATCTACAAGGTCCCACCAAGCTACACTGGGCCAGCGACTGTTGGCAATAACAGAAGCAACTGCTATCCGGTTGAGGAAGCCAATTTTGTGCGCGCAGAAGAACCTGCTGCAAGCCCCAAGCTTAGCATGGCCAACGGCCACCTAGCTACTGGCATTCCCCAAGCCTCTTCTCTCCTCTTCCACCACCACCCCCCTTCTCCCTAATTACCGCTTAATTAGCCGCTTGTTACTACCCCACCCCCTACTCTATCCCCCGGACTAATTTGCCTGTAACGTTGAACGTAATTTGCCTACAATTTTACCTTTTACGCTTTACCCCGCTCCCATATAAATGTAATGGCCTGATGAGAATTTATTGAAAGTATGCGTATGCTCGCCAATTACTTTTCGGATTTCTGTGATGGGAATTTTCGCAACCTTTGTTAAAAATGGCAGAACAATTGCAAATATTATAAAAAAATAGTATAGGCAATAAAAATAGAAATATTATGTAACAGAAGGCAGCTGGAGTGATTGATAGCTCTCGTGATTGACAGCTCGCGCGTGCACGCCATTCACGTCAAAAAATGGCGCTTGCGCACGCTTACGCATACGCGATTGTGTAGTGCACTTAAAGTGCACAAGCCAATAAGATTTGAGATTGCGTCATTGAGGCCACCAATTACGTTGCAGCCTTGCGTACTTCTAGAAACAACCATTCATAGACGACTAGTTGCTACTATGGGACAGTTCCAGGGTTGACGTTTGTGGCCGGGCCGATGCGAGCAAGTGGTACGTGGGTGGTGAGGTGACGATGTGTATGGCAGTCTTCAACTCGCACGGAGAGTTTTCTCCCCATCAGGCCGGGGGGGCGAGCTCAGGGGTCAGAAAGGAAGCTAAACTGACTCCAGTGGCGTAGACGCAAGAGAGAGAGAGAGAGAGCGAAAGAGAATAGGGAAAAAGGTAATGAAGTTAAAAACCGGAATTTTCGACAAAAATGCTTTCATTTTTTAGCGTGGTGCGTTCGAGCATTTGATGTTTCCACAACGGGTCACGGGCTTGAGCCTTTGAGATTTGGGTATTGCTGGCAAATGAAGGATAGTGAGCCAGCAATGGCCATAACAGTCTCCTTCATAAAATTTCGTAGTTGTTTTGACAGATCGCCTTTAGAACCGCCCCGATTTCCTATTGTGAAACTAGAAATACCGACCGCTAGTTGCATAGATTTCAAGAAAATGAATTTTTCATGAGAATGGGGGCCAAAAAAGACGTGAAGTAAGTCTTTGATTATCCTAAGATAAAAAAAACATTTTTTAAACTGACGAGTAGCGACTTTTGTGCCGTCTATTTTCCGGCAGTGAACTTCTGTCAACCAACAATGTCTTGGTTGAATTGTGATTTGCGGGGACTGACAAGTTTATAAGAGCTCCATTTTAGGGGGCCTTTACCAGACATGCACCAGAAACCCTGGGTGATGAAACTGAGCCAGTGGTTAACTGCTCCTAATTCCAGCCTACTTCAGTTCTCATGAAGTCAGCCTGCAAAGGAAAGAATTTGTTAATCCCCTTTTCGTTGAATTCATATCTGTTAGGTGGTTTTGGCAGGTTCGATCAATTAACTTTAATTTACAACTGTGAAATCTCGCCTGCATGAATGAAACTGAGACCCACGTCAGGAACCAGCGCTTTAACCATCTGGTCTACAGGGGCAGCTCGAGAATAGCAAGTTGCTCTTAGTTGGCCTAAATTTTCGGCCCAACATACTACCAGTTGTGAAGTCGATCAGTGCTGATACGGTATGCTGATTGCCCAAGCGTGTTCGTCAAAAGCAATGTATGAGGACTTAACCAGATGATTATCAGGCTCGGGTATTCAAAGGTAGTTCTAGACATACCATACCAGTCTCCGTTGTCTCTGTTGACCATGTTCATTTGACGTGAGATACCTCACCCTAGACTCCTTTCCCTGCAGATCTTTCTCCCAACTGGTTTTGGGACATTGCAGACATGCTAAGAAAAGACGTAGGTATGGCATCCGTTCGTTTGCCTTCACCTGCCACTCTGTTTCCCCTGCCCCGCCCCCATTAGACAAACGCCTGCTACGTCTACATTGACCAGGGCTTTGTGGAGGCAGCCGACGAGCTTCCCCAGTTTCCCAATCTGCAGGAGCTGGGCCAAGCTCTTGAGCGGGTCCTCATCCTCTTCCGTGATGAGCGGCGGTCTCGCTGTCTGGCGTCTGGCTTGTCCGCCGCCGCCGCCGTCTCCTCCTCGGCTGCCGCCTCCCAGTCCGCACTCACCCGTTCCTCCTCCTCCTCCTCCTCCTCGTCTGACCAGCCTTTTGGCTCCCTCAGACCCGTAGCCGTGTCGGCAAGGCAACCTCGTAAGTAACCCGTGCCACTGCTCTTGTTAACCATTGCGTAAAATTGTCAAGCATGTTTTAAAAAATAGCATATCTAATTGAATTGAAACAATTTTTTTTCCCGGAGGAAATTTGAACAAAGAAAAGATCACGAGTTGAGCAGACATTATTGACGTCATAAAATTTCGTGACCCCTGCAAACGGTCACTGCAATTAGAAGGGTGAGGCTTAATAGGTACATAGGATGAGAAACATAAGTAAAAAATGTGGGCGCATGGTGTGTGGTAAAGGAAGGGGCAGGTAATTATCACAGCAAGGCAGTTCAGGTTACAGTGAAAGGGGGTGGCAAAGTACAGGGCAGCAGTCGGTCATATTGGGGGGGGGGGGGGGGGGGGAGAAGACGTGAGAGAGACTGGGGTGATCGATCGTTACCACGGTAATGTGAGGTTGATCACGGCATCCAGCTGCTTACAGAGTTCTGGTTTTCCTCTGCCTATTGCACCGGCCTCGGCAAATCGTAGGAGACATCCGGTCGCCGCCCGAAGACAGTTATTAACAGGCAATGACCGTTTGCAGATGAATTAGAGGTCACGAAATTTTTTGACGTCAAGCAATTCTGCTCAACTCGTCATCTTCACCTTGTTAAAATATATAATAGAACCCGGTTACGAATAACTTGGTGGAATGCAAATCCACAGCAGTAGGGGAAGGCTTTAGTACGGCAAGTGCCCTAGCCACCTGAACCACAAAGCATCCACAGGGCGTCGTGAGTAAAGTCACACTTGCCAAAGCGCCCCTGCCAATTAATTGCTATGCTGAAATCAGAATCAGTCTGTATAGATTGATTTGCACCAATTTTACTTGCTAAAAAGCGAAACCGAATAGTGACTAAAAAGAAAACTTAAAGAAACTGAAACTGGCCATTTGGATGTAGAACTTTATTGTCTAGGTTTTGTACGATTCAAAGGTGCCCACTTTGACCCAATTGTGAAAAACTCAGTTGAATCCGAGTTCATACCAGCAAGTGCAGCCAGTACTTCAGCCGAAGCCTCTTTCAATTAATCGTGTCTGGTAGTCATCTGGTAGGTGGTAGATCGGTCCGGAAGATGAGCGTTGCGCCCATCTCAACTCAGGCGACCGACAAGTAGGCGGTTGTCTGTTGCTGTGGTTGAGGGAGAGAGTGAGGATGACCCTCGGCGTACTTCTTTCTTCACTATAATGAGGATTCCCAACCATAACTAATCCAACGCGCTTGAATCTTTCGCGGTGCGCTAAAAGCCCTGGCTTGGAGGATTGCCAGCTGGCGGGTACCTGGGACACCGCAGTCGGTCCAGTGTGTCGTGTTGCGTGGTGTGGCTGTCTGCGGGCTGAGCGTCAGATGCAATGGCTCCCTCTTTATGAGGCCTATACGGAATTCCCTGTCGGGAGCATACCTAGCGAGACGTGCTGTTTTGTACGCGTGTTGAGTGTTTGACGCGCCAGCCGTCTGCGCCTTATCGCGTTATATTCTTCCGGCCTTCTTGACTCTGCCTCGACAGATTTGTTTAATTCTAGTTTATCCAATTGTGAAAAACGCATTGCATTTGGCGGTATTTGAACCCGTGTAGTAGGGAAGGCCTCAGCCAGAAGGCAATGCTACGAATGCCACGCTTCACACTGTGGGTAGTCATTCTGGTGGATTCTAGATGACTGCTTGGGAAGTTCTGCTTGGGCAGTCAGCTTGCTGTTTCGTATTGACGGATTTAATACGAGCGGTAAAGTTGGGAGAGTAAAACCGATCCAAGTGTGATTAAACTCACGGTGTGATGCGCGGCATTTGTAGATCAACGGTAGGGCTTCCCTACTTTACGGGTTCAAGTCCCGCCAAATGCCGAAAGGTTTTCACAATTGGGTCAACTAGAATTAAACAAATCCGCCAAACCCCCTTATAGCTCAGTTGGCTAAAGCGTTGGATATACTACAGCCCTCCGCTTACTGGCGTGGGTTCGACTCCCACTGGGGCCACAAAGGTTACAAAATCGGGTTACAGTAATTCTTCAAATCCGCTAAAACCTCCTATGGAATATTTGTTTACGTTTGATTGCTATGGTGGACTACAACGACAGTTTAAGTTCTAGACAATGGTGGTTCGGCTTGTGGCTAATGAGAGCTTTTCTGTCTTGTCGAATTTCGATGAAAATTAATGCGTGAACTTGGAGTTAATTTGCTTGAGCAAACCTTTTGGGTCTCGGTCTGAAAGGCCATATGAATATTTGAGCTGAACTTCATCAGTTATTGTGGAAGCACTGCGTAATATTCGCTTTTGCAATTATTTACCATACCGACAGTAGAGGTACTTGCTAAAAACGTATGCACACTAGGCACGAACGACGCATCGGTGGGTCCCTTAAGTATTCCCCGTGCGTTTTCCGGCACATAGACTCTAGTTTCCATACGAGAACCTGGAGAAAATGCTTTGGAACACACCTTTGGGCATGAGCCACGCGTGTCTGTACGTTTAACTAAAACTTGTGCTGGCAGTAAGGTAAATAAGTATGAAGTGTAAGAATCCCTCTGTCCACTAGCAGGTGTGGGAATTCGCAAGACACAACATAGGTAGCATGTATTTTCCCAAGTGGTTTTAAAACCCGGCATCGATTCATGTAGATTGCGCAGGCAGTAGGCAGTAAACGTAATCGACCCCTCCACCAGTTCGTTTCGCACCGCATTATGCTAGCTGGGAGTAAGCAGTATGTAACAGACGCACGCGAACGCTTTATGCATTACCTGGGAAAACATTACAATATTTCTATTACGATGCCTGGCAAAGGACTTCCTGGCGCGTACGATGCACCAGAACAGATGTAGATCTCATTGCAAGCATTGCAAGCCGAATCAGTAAGCCTGTAAGTATTGGATCGCCCGGAAATTCGAGCATAGACACTAAGGTCTTTGCTGAATTCGAACTCCATCGAATGTACTCTTACGAAAGATGCGATAACGATTCCAAAAGATCGGAAGAAGAAGTGATCACTGGAACAAGAGGTTTATTGTCCTGACGTTTCGGATTCCCTCCGAACTGCTTCGTGGAACTCGGATATTCTCCTCTATTGGCGATTCCAAAAGATCCTCGAGATTTTCACGCATCCTTATTTTATGGTTAGCTCTATCTACCACGTAAATCAGCTTTCTTTTCCTTCGTATTAACTTTCTCCGAGGACGATAGAGCTAGATTTCTAGCTTAAGACCGGTCAAAATGGGTTGACTTTGGCATGGAAGACCCGTCATTCGCATCCTTAATTTAGTCCATATTCTCTAACGATGGCGGATTTGAAAGCCCGGGTGTTTCAAGGGAAAATATGCAGTTACCCAGCGAACACACACATTCTGCAAACTTATGCAAACAGTAAACTCGAACCAGCTGTAGGATACATACGAGCGCTGGGCTGGAATCAAGAAACAGAAATAAAAGGAAGCGGAGTGACAAGTCAGAAGTCTAAAATGCAAGATTTTTGGTCTAAGGCTGTTTTTACTCTGCATTTGAAATTTTTAAAGAAGCTATCTTCTTGCCAACTGCAGCAATCTTGCATGCCAAGAATGCAGGCATTTTGTGTTACTATGGCATAAAGAAAGAAGACAACAGCAATCATTACCTTCAGTGGGATGTGAGATGGGAATAATCGGTTTTCAGAGTAAGGCCAACCAAATTATACAGCGGACATGGAGTTGCATGACAGAGGATAGCGTTTTTAGAAGGTTTCGAAAAGTAGCAGTATCGTCATCTCCACGAAATGTTGTTTGGTTTTGAAATCATCATCGCTGTGCCTAAAACGAGCGTCCAAACATGTTGGAGGTCCTAACAAAAGTTGTATATCTAAGGCTAACGAGAGAAGAAAATCGAATAAACCCCTTTTCACTTCTGACTTCCTCTTAGATTTCCACGCGAGGTGAATCTTGTGAAAATTGTTTGGCTAGGGGAGCGGGTTTAAATTTATAAAGACATCTTTCCTTCGGCACCTTTTGTAGCTAAAAATCACTCTTGTTGATGGGAACGTTGATCACTGACTAGGTCCTTGACAGCACGGAGTAATAGTGCAACTGAAAGTACTGAGCATTACTACCAAACGAAAATCGCGAAAAATGGTTGAAAAATGTTAGTCTTGTGTGATCTTTTGACGCTGTAAAGACGCTTCGTATGTATGTGTCAAAAGAAAATAAACACAGTCTAGCCTTTTTCAGTACGTTTACAGTGGGGGAAAAGTTACTCGAATGAGGTATCAGTACTGATCACAATGAAAAATAACCGTTTTTGAATTCTTATACTTCTGGCCACTATTACAAATGCCACTGGAAAAAGGTGCATACAAGTTTTATTTTCGCAGCAATATATTGTACATCTGATGGCTCGGTCATACCTCTTCGATAAAATGTAAACAAAGCACATTTCTTTTATCTTGTTTGTAGGAAAATATGTCCTGGATTTTTGTTTGTGTGAAATGGGTATCTTCTTGTTTTAAAATAATCCCAATTTTTATATTTTTGAAGTACAGCCTTCCTTTACTTTTTTATGAGGTTTCCAACCAGTGCGCAATGTTTTTTCTTTTTTGTGCAAAGTATTAGTAGCCGTAGTATTAGTAGCCGTTATTCGTTTGAAAGTACTAGTCTGAATGAAAAACCGCACAAGCATCCCCAATATTCAAATTGCTACCATTTTTTAAAACCCCAAAAAATATCATATTCTACGAAAAGCCCGCATTCTTTCTGACTTGGTAAATGAGCAGAGCACTGCGTAAATAATCATTTTTTACTGGATTATAATTCATTAAAATGGCAGAACGATGCTCACTCGACAGTCAGGATAACGCTGTGAATTAAATTAATAACGATAGTTTATCAAGTTGATCAGAGCTGAGATTTCCGCGTTGTCTAGGAAACTGTGATAGCTCCGATGTTATCTTCATCACCTGCTTAGTTTCCTGCTTTTTTTGCCGCTTATGTGGCCTTTGTTGTTGTTGTTGTTGTTGTTGTTGTTGTTGCTTTAAAGGTTGACGTTATGCCTTGTCCGCCCCTGCGTGCGATTTCATCTCGAAAGGTTTCCGGACGCAAACTGTTGGACTCGCACATCCTAGTCGAGGAAAGGGAGAACGAACGCAGAACTAAATTTTTTTCATCAATTTAATCTACCCTAGTGTACTAAGCGTCCTGTTCTAGAGGCTGCTAAGTGACCCAGGACTGTAGCTCAGTTTGCAATGGCCTCAAAATTTCACCATTATGGTTACTGGAGCGATGAGGCTGCCATCGTTGGGAGATAAATTTTATTTGCTTGACGTTTCGGATTTTTCCCTGGCAATTATCATCATCAGAGAAAGCCTCAGATGAGGGTAATGGGTATATGGAGGATATTGTTTTTCCTTTATGTCAATAATTTACGACCAAGCACACACTTATTATAATTAATTGCTCTGAATTCATCGCTGATGATCGCTTCAAGTGAGGATCAGAAACGTCAGACGAATAAAATACTTTTTACAGCAATCAAATTGCCATCTTCGCAAATGCTGACCTCTGGGATTGGGCTTTTCGCTGGTAGATATTGCAACTGGCCTCCTTGTGAAGTCTGTGGGGACACCAGTATACAAAGGGGGCTCGCAATGGTGCCTTCCGTTTTATATCATCCAATACGCCATAAAACATCTCAACACTACTTGACCTTGACTGACTAGTTGTTTGGGGCTACTTAGGAGACGGATTGATTTGCAAAAATCGCTTCGTCCCTCACTGCAATAAATCATATGCATAATTAAATCCTCAGGATTCGAGAAAGTTTTTGGTTACAAAGTCTGTAAACCGACAGGATAATTCAGTTCTTCTTCGAGAATAGGACCTGATTTAAATAAAATTTTAAGAGTGGGCGAGTGGTGAAGTCTCGTAGCTCAATGGTAGAGCGTCGACTGCGCAAGAGCCTTCCGTTAATTCGACTCGCATCGACGCCGATAATTTTTCACAATTGGCCCAACTGAATTTAGCAAATCAGCCATGCCCCCGTTAACGCTTATATGACTATCATCTCTGAATCCAATCTAGTGTTTTCATGTCAAATTGTCCTCTCACAGTTTTCAAATTAAGCCCATTTAGCGGCCAAGCAAATTGCCGTTACAGGCATACGTAGGACAGGTTCAATTGTTGGTGTTGCAGCCATAGCCTGGTGCCAACCCCGATTGCTTGCATGAGTCCGGACTTGGCTCGTTGTGTGCTGTCACTGGCCAGCCGGCGAGGGTGTGCGTTCGTGTGGGTGTGTGTTCACGATAATATGTAACAAACTTTGCTAACGTCCTTAAGAAATTCGATGCGGTAAAAAAAATGCATTCAACACGTGTTTTACTGCATTTCGTGCCAAAAATCTTCCCAGTTTAGCAATAAACGATTTTTCAACTGGAGTTGTTCCTTTTTTCTGGAAATAAATGCTATTCCTTAAAGTGCTATATAAACAATTTCGACATCATTTTCCGGTTCTGGAGGGGATACGTTTAAAACTTTTTAAAACTTATTTTGGAGTTATTCCTTAGCATAATGCATTTTAGTAAAAAAATTATTGGTGTCGTACAGGAAATTCCTTCAATATCAGACTGCTTCCAGGCTCCCCGAAATTAATGCAAATTTCCCATAAGAAAGCTAACTAAAAGGGCACTTTCCCTGATTAAAAGGCTTCCGACGAATTAGATACACTCAATGAATCAAAATAATATGACCAAATCTATGCTAAAAATAGGTATAAATTAGAGCAATAAATCAAAATATTTTATTAACCTGAAACATTTACTTAAACACTTTTTTTATAAAACGAACATTTATTTTAGTAAAATTTTTGTACAGATTACCATTAATGGACAACTATTGGTTTAACACCGTCCTTGAAGTTATGGAATCATTTCTTGCGGTTGAAGTATCTTCATTTGTTCATTTATCAATTGATATTCTGTTCGACGACTGCATCAAAACCTCTACAATAAGATATACATTAAGAGCATTCGCTGAAATAATGAGTTTTTTAATATTATTTCTTATGGAGATGTCCATATGGATAATTACTAGAAGTCCTTAAAAACAGCAAACATCAGTGTCGAGCATAGAGGTCGTCCGCAAGATAACTGGAATATTTTTATGTCTAGGATTGATAGAAAACTTTCTATAATAAGTTATCTCTTAAAAAAGTGATTTACTTGGACATTCGGCTGGCGAATTTCTGTGTACATTAACTTTTTCCAAGTTAATGTCCCAATGCGATTGGAGACCTTCGACAATTTTTTTAATTTGACTGAAAATGAAAGATCGTACTTTTCGCTTTAAAATGGATTGATCTTCGCCATAGTGAATAACTTCCAATTTATGTTTTAATCTTGCGAATGCAAAACACAGTGGCCATAAATATGGCAATTTTCGAAATAACTATTATTCTTCTCTCTATTCTGTTCCTTAATAAGGCATAAACCGAACGTATAGTTTACAAAAAGTATGTGTTTACATGACATACATTCAATAATGCCTCCATTACATTACCTTCGCCGTAACATATGCGGACACTTCTTATTCTCCAAGGTGGATGGTAAAACAAAATGCGCTAAAAACTTTTTACTGGATTTTGTGCGAAGAAACTTCACAGGTTAGCTAAGCATGATTTTTAAGACAGAAATCTTTCCTTGTTTCTAAAAATAAATACGATTTCCTCAACTTGGCTTCACTTGCATCTGAACAATTTCGGACAAAATTTTCCAGTTCTGAATGGGATGTCTTTTAAGACTTTTTTGCTTATTTTGGAGTTTTTCCATGGTATAATCCACATTGATAGAAAGTTTGTTTCCGGCATGTGTAATAGCAAAGGAAATTCCTTCGATATGAACTGCTCCCGATTTTGCTAAAATTAGCGCTCATTATTCCCAATAAACGTAATTAAAAGGGCGATTTTCCTAACTTAAATTTTGTCGCAGGATTGAGTCCACTCAGTGGATCAAAATAACATGGCCAAATGTATGCTAAACTACCACGTCAAATTTCCTCATGACAGCTACACGATTTCGTAAAAATACTGCGTCAAAACTGCCTCTCCACAGTTCTTAGCTTCAGTTTGTTCAATGCCTGAATAAATGGTCGTTGCTGGCACACGATAGACAGGCTCTGTTGTTATTGTTGCGACTAGAGCCTATTGCTAACCCCGATTTTGGCCGCCCAACCTACTGCTCGTATGGAATCCACCATTACGGAGCGGCAAGCTGACTGACCAGAGCCTCGTACTCATTCCGGTGGATTTTAAGTGATTGCTTAGAAAAGTCTGCCTGGGCAGTCAGCTTGCTGTTCCGTTATGGTGGATTCCATGCGAGCAGTAGGTTGAGCAGGTCAATGGATCCAGGTGTGATTAAATTCCCGGCTCACGGTGAACCTCGTAGCTAAGTGGTGCAGCGTTGGCTGCGCAAAAGCCATGCCTGTTTTGTGGGTTCGACTCCCACCAACGACGCGAGTTTTTTCTCAATTGGGTTAAACAAATTGGTATACCCTCTGCACCATAATTAATATAATAACTCTACTGAAATCGAATCTAAAACATATTTGAGAATTTTTGTTGGCGTTGCGTTAAATAGAGCATCTGCTGTATTACTGTAAATGCCTGCTGATGAATAATCGAAAACGTACGTTCGCCAAACACTCCTTCTTAAATTCTTACATAAAGTACGTGCCTGAATTCGTACAACACGCGGACGTATGCGAAAGATTGATGCTCTTTCGCTAATCGGCATTGACTCAGGTTGTGATACTGATTATCGTGTTGTCTATTCTGAAGATATGTTCATGATAGGACGCGGGCCTTTTAACGAGCTTCGTTCTGATCACTAGCAAAATGTATGCACTGTAAAAAGTAACTACTTACATTGTATGCGTTTTTATCATTGATTTTGACTTTCTTTATAAATTCAAATATATTTTATGGAAAACCTGCACGAAAAAATTATTTCTTATGCTCGTTTGATAGCAAATTGTGCCTCCTTTAAATTGTATGCTTAAAGAGAGAGAGAGTACCTTTCGGATTTCAAAAAATTCTCATTTGGAGCTTTTTTATGATTGTGAGGCGTTCAGTCGTAATACATCGTATCCGTCAATTTATTAATGCTGACTGTACTATATAAAGCGTGCTTTACATCTATTGCAACATTTTATGAGAACTAGCTAACTTCTTCCTCAAACTGTAGGCGAAAACGTACTTTTCGTTAAACAGGATGTATACAGTGTGCAGTTTGTAAGCCTTGAATTCGAGTGTAGCAGTCTGTAGGTCTCAAAATTATTCGGAAATTTAGAAACTTTCTTGCACCGAAGAGGGGTAATTTGCTACCGAAAGAGTAAAAGAAATTAGTTTATTCATTTACGGTTTCCGTAAAATTTATTTGAATTGATAAATGCAGTCAAGTCAAGTCCAGCTTTTTAAAGGAAATCTAGGCAAACGCCTTTGACAAGGACAATGACAAAAACGCATACTATTTGAGTAGTTACCTTTTACAGCATATACGTTTTGTTAATGGTCGGAACGAATCTCGTTAAAAAGCTCGCATCCTATCATGACTAAAATAACTTTAGAGTAGACTACATGATAATCAGCATCACAACCTGAGTCAATGTCGATTAGCGAAATAGTATCAATCTTTCACATATGTCGGCATGTTGTACGAATTCTGGTGCGTGCTGTAGATATAATCACTGAACTCGGTGTACTGTCTTGCTATGTCAAAACTGCCGCCCCACAGCTTTCAACTTTAATGCATTTAATGCCCGAGCCAATGGCCGTTGCAGGCACACGTAGAACAAGCTCAGTTTTGTTGCGATCAGTACCTGTTGCTAACCCCGATTGCAGCCTCCTACGTATGCGCTTGCCTGAGTCCGGGTTTGCATGGCTCGTACTCGGCTGTTACCGGACGGCCGGCGAGGGCGTGCGTGTGTGTGCGCACGCACTTATGCGGTCATTTGCCTGGCGAGAAGGTCACACCAGACCCCTGCGCAATCGCCGCCGTTGGGTTTGTGGGCGGAGGGCTGGGTGTGTGTGTGTGCGAGGGAGTAGGACATACTGCAATCGCCTGACCCCCCACGCAAACGGCGTCTTCCTCTCTCTCTCTCTCTCTCTCACCAGTGTCACGCGCTTTCACTCACTCGCGTGCGGTCGTACTGAACGAAATCACAATGCAGGCTACAGTACTGGTTGTAGGCTGGCGCTAGGGAGCGTCCAAGTGTAACGAGCCGAGGATGTTGAGGTTGGCACACACACGTAAGAATAGTGACCTGAATATGAAGTGGATCCGACAAAGCAAAGATAGACCGGAGTGGCCATTTCTGGCTTATTAGCCGTCATCAGCCAGTCATACCCAATCTCGAGGGTTGGCACCCCTGACCTGAATATGTTTCAGCCATTGGAAGCATCGAGCGGAGTTGATAAACACCAGAAGAAGCACGCGATGGGAAATTTTATGATAAAAGACCGAAGGAATGAACGGCATCTACTCTACTGGATATAAATACCTACGTACACGGAGGATACAGAATATACAGGCAGAAAAGGCGTTACACTGATAACATATGGAATGGAGCGTGTCCTCTCATGTCCGTTCGACCACCGGTGGGGAACGCAGCGCTGTGGGTATCTGCAGGGAAGGGAATGAGGGAGTGCTGACATAGAGCGAGGTGAAATGACATGAAAACGACGGCGACACGTTGCGTGGAGGGGAGTCAGCGGGTGAAAAGGGAGACGGGCACCGGCATCTTCGCTGACAGTCGATCACATCACCTCCATCCTGGGTTCGCGTCAAAAGTGCCGACCTTGGTGTACTAAAACAATCATTCAGTCTCTTGGGTTGTTACACAAGTTAATTGGTGTTTTTCCACAAATGAGATGGAAAGCCCGGAGACTTACACTTACATCGTTGTCATTATATATCGCCTTCCTTTGATCACGTGCTATGCATTTCCACGGTAGATGCACTATCGCAGGAAACGTCAAACAAAACGCCTAAAATGTGTTTTTGATAGGAATAGATTACAAAAGCAGGGTTCTCATAATAGTTTGACCGTAGCTTTCGACGATGTCCATGGTATTCTTTGTAATGAACTGATGCATTAGTGATTGTAGACATGCGTAGCATATACTGCACTCTCGCTTTCCTCACCCAAGCGGGGCTGTTATACTGTTTACCTTACAGCCTGATCTCAAGACATTTCAGAAACCTCTGGAGGCCGGCCACCGAACGAGCTTCCTCCTGACCGCCCATAAGCAGCAAAAAAATCTGAAAATGGCTACTTACCTAATATTCATTATGCTCATTGATTTGAATTGCACTTACAAATTCAAAGGTATCTTATAGAAGATATATACAACGAGGTTTTTTCGTGTACTCCTTTCGTAGAAACATACGTCTTCTTTAAATTCCAAACTTGAATAGAGGGTAAATTTTGGTTTCAAGGAAGATATTAAATCGCCGTAGAATTTTCAACCTTTACAGCCGCCACTATTGAAATGTAGGTTTCCAAACGCCATGATGTATGCGTTCTTTCTGGGAAAAATACATATTTTTTTCTATGGACTGCAGCGAAAGTCACATTATTCGCATCAGATTTTAAAAAAAGAGTACCTTATGCTTTAAAAATGTATAAATATGACTATTTTAACTACTTATATGTTCCTTCATAAATTATTAAAACATAAGATAGCCCTTTTTTCATTATTTCATAGGAACTATGTGATCGCTTTCCCATTTCGTAGGAAAAGATGTACTTTTTTAGAAAGGATGTGTATAGATAGCATGGCTAGATTTCTCGTTGTATACTTTATGGGCAACTTTAATAAACTGGCAGCTACGGTGTATTATGAATTAACATTTAAGTCGCAAAAATTATCATAATTAGCAATGTTTTAAACCCTTTTTGAAGCATAAATTTAAAGGAAGTGTAACGGCTACAAGACAAGTATAAGAAGGTATATTTTTGTGCATGCTTTCTATAAAAATATGCTTGAATTTCTAATGGCAGTTAAAATGAAACTGTGAAGTAAACTGTTAAGTTAGCTTCTTCATCGAAAAAAATCAAATTGTAATGCTGGCTGGGGAAAAATAACCGATCTGAGTTGTCAGGCGTATATCTCCTTGATGGAGCTTCAGTCGGCTGACAGATGGATCTGGTGCCCACATACAGAGTTCTGCGCAGTCACCTCCAGATTGCAGTACTTGTCGTTGGGCCACTGATGCCCCTCCCTTTATATAGCTCTCGTTCTACTGCAGCTCTTATTTCAGACAATGGTTCTGTGTACGAATTTAAAAGCTCAAAAGATGCTTGTGGTTCCGGTGTTCGGTCAGATTCTTTCTTCCTTACTCGCATATGTGTATGTATCTGGAAGTCGAAAGCTTAGGTCTATTTGTCCAACATACTTCAGTCAGTTGATGACATTGATCTCGTTCGTAATTTATGATGAATGGTACTTCTTCTTGTGGTGGGGGGCTTCAATTCTGGCTGCAGGGAGAGGGCTCAGAATTCAGAAGAAATGGTAGGCTAGGTGAAAGAGGCGTTGAGTGTGGCTGATAGTTCAGAGTCTTGCGTCAGCTCTACTTTATACTCCCATTTCCACCAGTGGTCTATTTTACGCCCATGTTATCCTTTTCACGTACCGTTAATCAGATGTTTTGGAAACGAAAATGTACTTAAAATACAGACAGGTTTTTCCTTTGTTTAAAAACGAGGATATGGGCCATCTCATGTAAAGGGGCTGCACACCGTTCTCATAGCTCGCACTTTAAGAAATCTCAAGGGCTTACATCTGTTTTATTCATTGCGTCGCGCATAATAACCCACACATTCGTCGGTACTGCGTGGTAAGACAAGGCAATTAGAGGCTTTTCAACTAGATGCTGTTTGCAATTTATAAAAAGTGTTTTGCATTTGTTCAGCTGCTACTTCTACCGGTGCCGACAGGGAAGACCGCGGTTTTCCGCCGCCAGGACGCAGTACCTCTGGAAGCAGCGTGATTCGCCGCCCGCAACTACAGTCGGATTTTGCCCCAGCGAGTGGGCCCAAGGTACGCTTTTTTTCCGTCTGCTTACTTCCATTTTTGTTTTACTTCCTCATGTCTACCAACCAGGCAAACTACAGTACGACTTAAAAGTCGCGAAACATGCCAACACTTGCGAAAGATTGATAGTCTCTCGCTAATTGGCATTCGGTAAGGTTGTAATACTGATTATCATATAGTCTATTCTGCAGTCACTTCAGTCACGATAGGATTCCGGCTTTGTGAACAAGCTTCTTGCTCACCGCTTACAAAAAGTGTATTCTGTTAAAAAATGGCGACTTAACTAGCATGCATTTTTATCATTGATTTCGACTGCTTTTATCAATTAAAATACAATTTATGGAAAACAGAAACGAACGAATTATTTTTTTAATCGTTTGGTAGCAAATTCCGCCTTCTTTAAATTAACAACTAAAAGGAAAAGTATATTTTGGTTTTAAAAAACGTTTCTAAATTGCCGAATACTTTTTAAACCTACTGACTGCTACACTTTAATTCAAGCTTTAAAATCTGCGCGCTGTTTATATCCCGTTAAAGGAAAAGCACGTTTTTGCCTACGGTTTGAGGAAGAAGTCCCGTAGTTCTCATAAGATGTTGTAACAGATGCGGAACATGCTGTATACGGTAGAGGCAACATTAATAAATTGACGGACGTGATGTGTAATGAATGAGCACCTCACAATCTTAAAAATTATCATAATTGGAAATTCTTTTTGAAAACCAAAGGATATCCCATCCTTATTTATGAAATTTACAGAAAGCGTAATTCCCTATAAAATGTGTCTAAAAAATAATTGTTTTCGTGTATATTCTGAAAGCAGCGTAATTCGCCGCCAGCAACTGCAGTTGGATTCTGCTAAAGTGCACATTTTCGGTCCGTTTTCTTCCTCTTTTTATTTGACGTCATCATGTCTACTGCCTCTATTCAGGTTGCGCGTCTAACGAGGCACACTATTTTTTAGTTTTACACACTATGCTGTCCGATTAGTGCTGGTTGGTTACGGCTGTAAGTGGAAATCCCCCTTCCCAGTGGTCTTACGCCAAAATGTAGGCGGAAGCGGTCTAAGCCCAAAACTAGCTCCTTCTCCCTAACACCAGCACTAAACCCAACCCTAACTGCCAAACGTACCCTTTAGTCATAAGCACAAAAATAACCCTAACCTTCTAAAGGTTTCACGCAGGGCTCCCTCTAACACGTGGATCTTATTTCCATGCCTATGTTATATTTAAGCTTGAGATAAGCTTGTATTCGGCTTCAGGGGTCCGAATCTTGATAACTGTCACATCTGTGATTAAATCGGGATACCTGATAATGATATGCACGTGGGTTGGTCACTTTAGACGGGAAAAGGGAACTGAGAGCAAGCTGTTCCCGTGTCAAGGTTTTTATTGTACTTAAAAAAACAAGGTTTCTTTATGTTAGTATCAGTCCCCTTTACTATTGACGTGAGGTTGAGACGGACCAATTGACTATACTTCTAGCGATTTAAGTATCCTGATTGGCCTAGCATTGTTAAGGCTTCAACTACACATTATTTGACTGGGATTCCAATGTTTGTCGAATAAATCGACCTCGCGCTGATGATCGCGCTAGGAGGCATTATTCCATCCTTCTGGGTGGGGGGGGGGGGCTTCTTTCAGTCTTTGCAGGAGTTATTCGCTCCACTGTCTCCTTTGTTCTTCCATCGGTCGACTTCTTTGTCTGGCAATGGCTACGGGATTTGATTAATTTCTGTGTGGTCGCCTTATTCCGAAGTTTTTATGCGTAATGGCACACCGCCTTTATAAGCTGCAAGAAGATCCATGTGTCTGTTGATAGAGTTAGCATCTGAATTCAGTGCTAGACACGTGTAGTACCCCCCTCTCTTAAGATAGTCGCTATTTGAAACGCAAGATTCTGGTTCGTTTTTCCAGCGTGGGTCATCGCTGCAGTCAGCTTGCATAGGAGGTAGTTCTGAGCACTAAAAAGGTCCTCTACCAGAACTAGAAACAAAACTATCTTAGGGCGTATTCATATGGCTTCTTAAACAGGACGAGGAATAGGAAAGCCCAACCCAGGGGATTAAGGTGACTCTGGGCCTAATTCCAGGAAAAGCGTAGATACACCCTTGGCCTAGGCCTAACGCAAACCTAGATTGTAGCTCTTAGACTAAAAATAACTCTGCCCTTATCCTAAATTTGTAACTCACCCTGAAGTTTAGGGCTGAGACTTGCCTGGTGGTCGATTCCTGTTCCCATCTCCTGTTTAGAGAGCCATACTAATCTTTCTTCCGAAGACTTCTGTAAGGGTTTAACGCGTGAACCCCGTATTAGAGCAAGACACGGACACATATGTGCTGAGTTAGTCGGCCCTGCGCTGATTATTTTTTCTTCTTTATTTGCCTCGGACTTTTGGCAGCTCACTCACGGACTGGACAATTGCTTCCCTTGCAAGTCATCATTCCGTTTTCTGGGAAGGGGAGCGAGGCTAACAATGTACTGACTCCCTTTGTTCTTCCCTCGGTCAACTTTGCTTTCTGGTGATGGCTGCCGGCTTTTATCAATCTCTGTCTGGCCGTCTTGTTCTGACCCTTTTGAGCGTAATGGCGCATGACATTTATAAGCCACAGTAAGAGCTGTACCATCTGAGCAGTGGTGGTTCTCGGAGCACTACAATCATCAGGGTACATCGCGAGTTGTTTGTAAAAGCGGAGGGAGTTGTTATGGTCATAGGCGAGCCAGGGTTAGTGCTAGTCCAGTCATGCCCAAGAAGGAGTATTTGTGTTATAGTGATGGCAGCTATTTTACGTGATTCTGAAGCAACTTCAAGTGGTGTGGAATTGGTGTATTGCATTGACCGAGGGAGTGTCGCGTACAGTAGCCCCTGCTGCATCCGCCTTGGAGTGATGTGTTCAAGGAACCCTCTGGCAGCCACGATAAATTGGACACGCGTGTGACCTCGAGGCGGTGAACACTGAACAAGGAAGTTTGACGGCATTGCTGGCTGTTCGCTACAGATCCCAATGACTGTTGATGGAGTTGGCACCTGAATTCAATGCCTCATGAATGAGTCGCCTGGCAGTTGACCTACACCCCACTTATGATAGTCGCTACCTGAAACACAAGATTACGGCATGCGTTATCGCTCCACTCAGTTCAATGGCTTGCATAATACGTGGATCCTGAGCACCGAAAACTTCTTCCACCGGAACTGGGAAAAAGACTTTGATCAAGAGTACTTATGTGGTCTTCCAAACGGGACATGGAAATAGGAATACCCCACCCAAGTAATAAGGTTGACCATGGGCGGAATACCAGGAAGGGTGTATATATTCTCTTGGCCTAGGCCCAACGCTGGTCCTCACACAAATCTAAACCGCAGCTCTTTTCTTAAAGTTACCATTCACCCTGTTACCCGTTTCTGGTATTGCTTTCTGATCATGTCTCTGATAAAGAATTCGCGACGGATGTCGAAATGTCAAGTGAATAAGTATTGTTCAAGCGATCGAAATTTCTTCTTCTAAATTACTTCCTGGGTCTCGCATGTTCGCTTGTATTTACACTTCTATAAGGCTTCAACACGTGAACCCAACATTGGAGGAAGACAAAGGCGGAGTAGAGCGAGGCCGCGATAAGAAGCGCTTGCTGTGTCGCCGTATGATCGTAGGTTGTTCGTCTGCACTCGAGTCCTCAGCCTTTGAGCATTGATCAGGACTGGTAGTAATTTGTACGATAGTAGCTATCGTAGTGTTATCGCTATCACTACTTTTCACGCTGACCTCTGTCCGAAAGCATGTCATCATCGTTTTGACAAATGACCTCAGAGGTAAACATACACTGTGTGTATCAGATTGGGCCGTAGTCATGAGATTGTTGTCGGTATCAAACGTGATTATTCGGTACTGGAGACTATGTTAGCACCTTACGATGTACGAAAATAACTTGCAGTCGCACGAAGGAGACTGCAAGTTTCAGTAGACTGGAGTGAGAGAACGGCGTCGTCTTGCGCGTTAAGGATACGCACCATTCCCACTACCCGTAGGCTGATGGTGAGAGTGCCAATATCCCTAGACTTAAATCGGCAAGAAAACGAGTTTGTGGCTCAACGGTCAGGGCGTTTGAATCTGTTTAAAAAGCATGCGAGTTCGAGGCTCGGGTGGCACACCACTTAGGTTAGGGTATGACTGGCTGACGATGGCTAATAAGCCAGAAATGTTCATTTTAGTCTCCCGTGTCTTTGCCGGCATTATTAGCTGATGAAAGGTTTGTCAACTTGTCTTCATAAGTATATCCCAGCGATCACAGCGATATGCTCCTTCTCAACATACTTATTTTACCTTGAATATTTTTGAAAAGGGCTTTAAGTAGTCTTAAATGCAATACCTATTACCCTAAATACACTGAAATATATCATGCACCACCGAAAGGCATCTTGGCGAGGGCTGTGCATCCAAGTATGTGAGCTGGTGTCGGCTAGATTCGCAATCATTTCGTGATAACATGTTGACTTCACCAGAAATGTTATTTTGTGCCGAAATAAACTGTCTGTCTTGTGGGCGTCCTTAGTGAAGGGACATAGATACTGAGGGGTGTGGTCGGACGATAACGAACCAATGCCCGTTTGAAATAAATTCTTTGTGAGCTATTGGACGCAATGTGCGACCAATCAGCGTGCTTTTGCCCAGCCAAATGACTAGCTGTCATTCAGAGACTTGAAAGCGGTCACCGGTGGGATAATTGTTCGAATTTTACATTTGTTTAGTTCCGTTGTCCTAGATTGTGCAAGCGAGTATAACTTTGGACAGATCAAATAAAGACAATACCAGAGATTGGCACCTTTGCTTTTAGGCAGGGATGCTGATTAGTAACTTTCTGATGAAGTTGCAAATACCATTATGATGAAGAGAGTGCCGGCTAGAACTGGAAAATTAGGTGGCACCTTGTACGCGTAGGCATGTTTAAGAAGCCTGAGCGCTGCTCGCTTGAAGGTGGCCTTTGAAGATACGCTCTATCCAAGGACACTTTAATAAGCAAGTGTTTCGAATCGGAATTAAACCTTGTGACCAATATTTTTCGTGATCAAAAGGTTTGACCATTGGTGTCAACATAATTGCGTACTTTTAACCTTCCACAGAGTTGAAGATTGCATAGGCAAACAAATTTAATGAGGCTATTAAAATTTTGCGAGTGCTCTTCAGTTGCGGTCTTTCGCTGCATAACATGAATAATGTAAGAAAGAATACAAAAAATGAATTCGTACAGAAAAATCGATGCAAGCAGCAAGGTCATAGAAAGTGACCGCGAAGGCTAATCAATAATTTAAGCAAGTAAAAAAACTGTGGGAAGCAAAAGTGGGAAGAAAGCTTAAGGCAGAAAGGTAGGCAGGGAAATGTGTAAATCAGGGAGCCAGATGTTACTAAGGCACAGTTAGGTTTACCACGTGTTTCAAAATAGGTTGGATTTTAACTGCCGTATATTGGTTGCGTCCAGGTAGCGCAAGGTACGAGTTGGTCCATTAAATTGCACAAATGGACGCGAAGGTTCGAGTACAGGTGAAACAGTTTGTTTATTATCCTGGGTAGAAAATTGATTGAAACCTAGTCCCCTGTAGGGGAAGTCAACCAATTGATCTACCGATTTGGCGACACCTCATAAGAATGATTTACGGGTTCTATTATAGGCGTAGTAAAACAACTTATGGTCACCTGAGTTTACTACTGATCTCTATGGCACAAAATATAACACGTTTGCAAGCCAAAACTTTGTAAGCTAGGTCCGCTCTTCTTTCACCGACCATAATGCATTATCTCATACTTTCATTTAGCTCAATTGCTGGAAGGCAAAAGAAAATTTCTTCTTCTCGAACTAGATATAATTAAAATGTTTCTAGATATAATTAAGTATGATTTTATAGTACAACACACAAAAACAAGAAGATTTGGTCCGCAGCGTTTAATAACATAGGGAATTGCTTGCATATGAAAATAAGTTAGATTTGGCCCTATTCTGCTTTATTTACCCTCAGTGAACTCATCTAAGCAGGATTCATTTCTAATAAACAGCATTGTGCACCTCAAATCTGCGCAGTGAACAAAATGATCAACTTCCAATGTGTGTTAAATACCCCCCTCAAATGGTGATCTCCGCATTTCCTCAGATATAAACTCTGATATATTTTACCCTATATCTGAATGCCTGATTGCGTTGCAGAGGTCAGCATCTTGGCGCCTTCTCGAGCAGGTCGTGACGGACCAGACCTCATCATCACCGTCCAACTTATCAACTGCGAGCCCCACCACTTGTTCGAAGCCAACCAGTCCGTCAAAATGTATTCCTCAGGGCTCAACTGAATCTAGCAACTCACCGCCCGGGGCTGAAGACTTACAGGCCGCCGTGGAGGCCGCTATCAAGGAGATCGTGGAGACGCATGAGAAAGCGATGCAGGCGATTGCCAAGCAAATGGGCTCAATTCAGGTGAGCTGCGAGATGGTAATGCTAGACGAATAAAATTGCACTAGCGTACACGATCTCGACCTTGGCGGTTTAATTCCAATTTTTTTCTTCGTTTTTAGGAATTTTACGCCTATGCCGATCTCCTCAAATACAACTACCTCATCCGAGATCTCTTCCTTTCCCACCTCGCCGAGATGTTTGCAGATTTTGAAACTTTTGTTATCTCAGGGGATGCAGAGCCTGTCTTGTCTTCCACGTACCCATCACCAGACGAGAGTGAGTACTCCGGTTTGCAAGCCTTTGACAAGGTTGGTTTCCTCAGCGACTGTCCGGAAACCCACATTCCCTTCTTGAGTGCATTTCTGGAGACTCAGATGTTTGCCTCATTTTTGGACGCCCGCCTGTCGGCTTTGGGCTGCGCAGTCTGCGGGCAGAAGCAAGCGGCGGTGGAAAGGGAGGGTGAAGGGCAGGGTTTGCGTGGTGAAGGCGCTACAGCCAGTTCACCCCTGCTTGCTGCATTTTTGGCCCGCGTTGCTCGTTGTAAATCTCAGAAGACACAGACTCCGGAGCCCAGTGCTGGGGGTTCGGCATCTCTACATCGGAAAATTAGCGTGCCAATCATTCAGTCAGCTGATGGAGAAAGCGAAGACACGTCGACCGTCAGCCTGAGGAGGATACGCACGTTTGCAGGTTTGCACATATATTACAACTACTCATAAAATGTCAGTAGTTACCTTACTCTTCATACACCGTTGGTGCATATAACCTCCTTTTCCTTTCAGGCGCCCTGTCGTCCCACCTTGAATCCGTCGGCTTTTATAATGCACCCAAACCACATGTCCTCTTCGGTGGACAACGAAAGTCTGACGCCTTCAAGGTCCTCCAAGTGCGTTTGAATATGATGTGATGAAATACTTTAGTTTTTGCATGTTTTTATCGCCAAGTTTGCTCCCTGGCAGAAATTTGTTGCGGAGTGAAAATTTTGACAAAGGAAGCCTTCAGGTATACTCAGGCTTTACACAGGACTGTGGTGAATAACTGTGAAAGCCGGTTTTGACGGCCACAAATTTAGCCTCATTTTTCAGTAAGGGCAAATGGCTGGACGAATACTACGAGAAAAGTTTCCAATTTATTTTCGAGATCTTTCCTTTTTGCCGACATTATTCCCTCGTTGATATTGCGTAGTCCGCCAAAAATATGTATGACTCGCCAACTTAGTATTCATGAGATTCACGCAGTCCCTTCTGAATATATTACCTCATAAATAGTGTGTTATTACTGAAAATCATGAGTTGCTCTGCCAATATTTATATTATTATCTGTCATGTCCTTTTAAAAAGTCAATCCCAATGCAGTTATCATAGCAAATAATTAGTTTTATGGTCTGACGTAAGTACAGTTGAGAATCCTGCTGCCACCTCGGAGGAAAACCCCTCAGAATAAAATCCCAACGTGGGGTACATTGAAATGTCCATTTAATTCGCAAACGACTGACAGCTTTTGTAAGGCGTGGTACACAATGCAGACTGCAGACGGTTTAGTTCTTATAGCCTGTGTTTTATTTTCCTTCGGCAACAGACCTCGACCTCTCGATTTCCTACTCTGGACACCGGACAACTAGGTCGTTCGCCGGCCAATCGGAACGCTTCTCTGAGAGCATCACAAGCCACCGCCATACCCTCTCATTTCCTCTTGCACACTGCCGTCCCCAGCGAACCGACCGGTCTCTCATCTGTGGTCTCTAGCGCTGGCAGAAGTTCCATCACGTCTTCCTGCCGCCGTTGCCAGCACTGTAGTTCCGTCTCCACTACGACGGCGGGCAACAGCCCGAAGCCCGGACCACGCACAGCACAGGTACTACGGGTGGATAGATTCTTGCACTTCTTTCCTCTGTGGTTTCACTGTTATTATTTTACTTTAGCATCTGAAGATCGTTGAGTCGGTGTTTGAGTTTACGAATACTGACAGCAGACCGAGGATTAATTGCGGAGTCGAAGCATGCGGCCGATAGTACACACATCTATCACGATCAGTGTCATCAATGAAACGCCTAGTGTTTCCATTAGGATCCTGCCTTGCATCATCTTGCTTGCCTGTCAGCTTCGTTCGCGTTTCAATGACTGTCTTAAATTGTTTTCGATTTCATGAATAAATATGCCTTTCTTTTTCTGGATTTGTATGCCGTGGAAGTCAGTAGAAGCTTCTAGGTTGGGCGCTGAATGGTCCCTTAATGACATAATTTTTGTCTGGTTAGTTGATAGTGTGAAGCGGAGAGATTTTACTGTTTCTCAGTTTAAAATTTGACGCATGCATTACGGGTAGTATGCCTTTTCTTGGAGAAACATCGATTTGTTCTAAACCTCTTTCTGTAGAGCGGGCTTCAGACACGGTTTCGCTGAACACCAAAAGTTCTACACCAGGGTCTGGTTCTATTTTAACTGTCTATTCTCCTGTCAGTATTTTTTTCAGCACCGATTATTTTGAAATCAAAATGGGTGACATTCTCTTTTGCCGATTTTCGTCGATAAATATACTTATATAACTACTATATGTAATTTAATAGGCGTAGTTATGATTATTGCTGCACCATAATACTCTGAAATTTTTATCTTGCTGTTTGAGTTTTGTTTTTAGTTTATTAGTGTTATGTTGGTTATAATGTTAGCTTACTTAATTTTTAATTCAATTTAGTTTTTAAGCAACATACTATTGCCTGTAAGGTAACCGTACTACAATATTTGTTGAAGTGTAGAAGAAACTATTGTGAGTTTATACAAGGAGAGAAAAGCCCCTCTTTTATTGTTTTATTCTAATCTCTAAATTTCGACGTACAGTTGACATTGGTTTATAGCCTATTTGCATGTTCTTTCTGCGCAGATCTTCTTCTTTATTGGTTGCATTTGTCCTTTGAATTATCGCGCGCAACGTTTTGTTTATCTTAATAATTATTTAGTATTATTTTCTGTTTTTATATAATAAACATTTTAATTTATTTTTCGTTCCTGTGATATGACCCAACCACAAATGTCTATTAATACAACGATGGGGCAAGCGATATTTAAGTGCCTATTTATGTATGGTAATGTGTTCTGAAGGTGTTTTGACCTTAAACATATAAAAGACAGGCAGGACAATCTATTGCAGGCTGTAAGGACCCACGGAGACGGCTGTTCTGTTGCCTTATGAACTGAACGAGAGCCGAATAGATTAACGGAATGGTTGAGAGGAAGGCTGATGTTTTGAGGTCAGCTAGTGTGGTTTCGTTTTGGTCACAAGTGCAGCCTTCCAATCTCCTCATCCTCTACATTAAACCGAACGGGTTTTTCACATTATCGTCGCCCGCTTAAATACTGCTTCGAAGGTTGGATGACTTGATCCTTCAGATTGGCGGAATTTATTGCACTGAACTCTTCTTCTGACAACTTTCACTCATGTACAATACCAACAAGTAAAGTCTGGTTTGTGTGGAGTTGAACAGGGGTTCTGTTAGGACGGCCCAGCATACGAGTCATCACGTGGGCCATCCTGAAGACAAGATAACAAAGGAAGCCCACATGCCATCGGGCGCATACAGAATTGAGAAAGAGTGTGACCTTCAAAGGACCGACACGCGAGGATGCAAGGACAGACGCCGAGCTGCACAGGAGGACAAGCTACCAGACACACAGAAAGCAGAGTTCATGTACGGTTGATGATGATAGAGCCCTCATACCGAACGCCACTGCCTCCTCCAAAAACCGCAGTCCCCGACAGTTTCACCGCCGCAAACGGCGACGTCCACTCTGTGGCTGACGGTGTTGTCGGTGCAAGAATGTGACTTTCACTGCATCCTCCTTATCTCACCTGGATCCAGTGGCTCGCCAGATTCATGGCTGCAGAAGGTGACCTCGGGCGATATCAAGTATGATGAGCACCATAGTACATGCTCAGAATTCAGTAGGAAATTTAACCCGAAAGCTGTGAACGACCGGTTGCGAACCCCAGTAAATAAATGCCTTTGCTTTTTTGAGAAAAGCCGTGACGCCAACCCTACCACTCTGAGTGACACAGTTTTTGCGTAAGGTATTGTCCGTGGTGGAACAGTTTAGGCTGACACTCCTTGATTAACGTTTACTTATCGCGAATGGAACTCATCCTCCCGCTCTACCTTGAGAGGCTCATTCTCGAGCCTCGCCATCCTCGAATTTCAGTATCTCGCGATCGAAACCAGCAAACAAACAAGCTCATGACCCAATGATTAGGGCATTATACTTCTGATCCAATGGTTTCGGGTTCGAGTCTCGGGTGGGTATGGCCGGCTTTTGGATGAAGGCTAAAAAGCCAGAAATGGGTCATTCCAGTCTCCCGGTAGTGCTGTCTGTATATGCTGATTCAAGCATGACACCAGCCTCCTTCTGCCTTCCACGTTAGTCCTTGCTCGAGGAAACGAAGGCTTGACGCCTTGATTTTACGACGAGGACAACGCAAGTTCCTTTTGACTTAAAAACAAAATGGGCGTAGAAATTGATCTGTATGGCATAAACAGTGCCTTTTCCTAGGTCATAGGCACCTCCCGAAGGCCGCCTATTCTTAGTCCTCTTTTTCTTTACACAGTTGAAGGGTCGCGAAGGGCTGACCCGTCTCTTCGGTGCCTCGGCTCCCTTCTCTGACCTGCAGTCTCCCGTGATGGCTCAGGCACATTGGGATTTTGTGGACGCCCTGCTGGAGGAGTGTCGACACCGAGTTCGTGCTGTTTTTGATCTTATTTCTTTTAATTCTCCCATTGGAGGGGTCGCATGCCATTATTTTTTTGAAACATACTCCAATGAGGTTGACGTTCTCATGATCCGAAAGCTTCGTGTGCGGGCAGGTTACTTCCGGTAGCGCTTGTTTGCAGAACTAAGTAAAGCAAATAATTGAATCAAATAGAAGCGAATACGCGTGCCCTAGGTTCTTGTTGTAAATAAGAGTAAGACGCGATCTCTGGAACGATAGTTTTGTTCTGAGCTTTCGAACACACGGATAATGAAACTAGCCAGTAATAAGACCGGACGCGAATTGCTGGAGGCCTGGGTGTCAGATCCTAACTCCATAGACAAGCATGTGGATATACTGCCCTGTTATTTTGCTATCCGTACCCGTGACCAGAAACCAGGGCCCAGTTCCTCTACAGGCATGCAGGTTGCCACGTCAAGGTCACACGCCGCAACTCCAGGGACGCTCACAGGAGACACTTGATGATGGCGTGGACATGAACCAATCAAAAATTGCCACCCCCCTACCAACCCCATTTACGCGTAGCCAACGCTTGCTGGTTCCTCAATTTCTCTGACGATAGCTTCTGGTGTGGAGCCGAAAGCTCAGAGTAAAACTGTCGTTCCAGAGATCGCGTCTTCCTCTTCTTTACATTTTACTCAAAATGCATAAATTACTCAGTAAATTTTATGAGACATGGGAATAGGCACCTCCTTTTCATAATAAGGTGACTTTGCCTAACCCCATTATCGCCTATTGGCTTTTCTTACCTCCAATTCAATAGATTAGTCGCTGGGCTGTACAAAGTTAGGCCTATCTCCGCCAGTCCGATTCAGAGAATATTGGGAATACGCCCATTCCCAGGATTACTCATCTATAGAACGGCCTACGGGTGCAAACCACGCCGTTGTCACGAGAGCGCGCCGTGATTATCGATTTTTCCTCATAGCGGATCGGCCCATTGTCTCGGCTATGTCTCTCGCGTTCCCCCCAAATTGCACTCAGTCAAGTGGTGTGATCGACTTGCGCTGACTTGCAGTGACTGGCTGTAAAGTGCTTGGTCTGAGTAAACGCACTCTCTTGTCTTTTCTCTGTCTCTCTTACGGGCTCTTGGGAACCGTTCGTGTTAATTAGGGGTACCAGGTGCGAGTTCTAGCAGATATGTTTTGGGAAAGAGTTGCGTACAGGAATAGACTTGTACTGTTGTTAACTGGACATTCCATCCGGGATCGTTATCATAAACCACATAGTAGTTGGCAACTGAAGCGTACAAACCATGGCCCTCGCATTCCTACTCGTCGTTCTCCTCTGAAGAAGCGTTATATCCGTAACCAGTTCGATCGACACCGCATTGTTGTTAAAATCGGGAGATTTCATGGGAACTGTTGAGCCTTTCACATTTTTAATATGACATTACGATGCGTGCCAGCACGAGGTCACGGCATCATACTGGGTCAAAAGCCCATAACTAGTGTGTTTGATTGTTTTATTACCCGGAAATGAGAAGTTTAGTCAGAGACGGTCGTAGTCGATGACATTACCGTCGATGACTTCATTCATGCTGTGTCGTGATCGAATAATGAATGAGTAGGTTAGCATGCATTTGGTCTGGTTACTTTGATGTTTTGAAGGGGATTTAAGGATCAGAATGCTTTTTCCTAAAGGACTCTGAATTTCTAATCTTCAGCATTTAAAACAAAGAACGTAATTTTAATATTACCAAGTTGTATGTTTATGATTTCACCTGACAATTCTATTTCCGTTTATTATTAACAGTTCCAGCTTTTTTAGTAATGGTGTTATTTGTGAGCAATTTACTGTTTCTTTCCTGCTTCCTTTAAGTTTTAAATTCACACAAGCTTATTAACTATTATTTTTGGAGTGTAAATACTTTCGTGGTGGCATTCATAACCATCAGTCTCTTGCGTAACCAATTCGTCTGACAGAAAATTGTTATTATCAACTGGAGCTTTCGTTGGAAATGTCGAGCCTTTTTAATTTTACATCGGGATGTGGACTACCGCGAAAGTGCAAAATCATACCGTGTAGAAGGCCTAAACCTAATGCGTTTGGTTTCTGTTTCCTGCCAAAAAGCCGATTCGTTTACTCAGATAAAGAATAATGGGTGAAATTATTTCAGGTTGGCATGACCGGTTTGAAAATGTCGTCGAAAATCCGAGTATTATGTTGCACAGCTCAACTTCAGTTTGTTCCAAATGTGTACCAGCGTTGTGCTAATATGCAAAAACGTCTTCCTTTGGATAAAAAAGAGTTTGCGAGTCTCGAGTTTCGGGGTTTGTACGGGAGCCAATCTTCAGATATTATGGGGGCGCAACAATAAATGCAGAATTTTGTGGCCGAACCCGGGGGGGGGGGAAGGACAGTGTCTGTGAGGGCATAATCCCACTTCAGTCATGGAAACCTTCACTTCCCCCTCCTTGTGTATTTATTGTTGCGCTCCGGAAAGATCTGACGATTGTCTCCCGATCAAATTCGAAACTCAGGCTAATAGATCTACTATTCCTAGTCGTTGCAAGCACTTCTCACATAAGAATGCATAACGTTTGCCGGAAGCGTGTGTTCAGTTTTGCGGCAGAATTGAAATATTTCTGACAACCTATTTGTCGCCATAGGCGGTAACCTCTCATGTGGGCCATCATGCCTCGTACTCAGTTATTAGTCCTGCTTAGTATTCATTCACCTCTCCTCTACTACTTAACTTTATGGATCCCTCGTCTATCCTTGATTGTGAATTACACAACTAATTCCCACCAGTATCTGCCCTTACAGTCACCGATGTGACTTAAATCGTTTTTGAGGATAGAGCGCCTTCTTTTAGTATTGAAAATAATTAGTGTTGCTGAATATTTTCTCAACAAATTATTTTTTATCCATCCTGTTTTTTTCCAAATGTGATTTAGACTAAAAGAATGGTCATTCAGAAGATGGGCCAAGAGGCGGCTAATCTGGGCCATAATTATCATTCAGTCTCAGAGGTGGAAGAGAATACCCTGGTTTCCGGTCTCTGCGATCTCCTCGAACGCATCTGGTCGCATGGTCTTCAAACTAAACACGTGAGTTTCTGCCATCTCCGGGCATCGCTATTGTTTTGATCCGAAGAGTAGTCAGATAAGAAGACAAACAGCCGGTTCCGGTGGCAAGGGCTTTATTCAGGACAACACAAAGACAGCGACCTATTAAGCTTGCCCGCTTCAGCGTATTTATAAAGTTTTGCTCTTTATGGAACAATCTTGGCCTATAATTTGCGACCGGTGTTCTGGACTGCACGCTGATCGGGCGTTTGTCACACTGTATGAGCGGTCATCGCGTGTGCACGCTAATCGATAGTTTCCCACGCTGCGTGAGCTGTCGTTAGGTGTGCACGCTGATCGATATTTTCTGACGCTGTGTGAGCGGTCGTCACGTATGCACGCTGATCGATCGTTTCCCACGCTGCGTGAGCTGTCGCTAGGTGTGCACGCTGATCGATAGTTTCCCACGCTGTGTGAGTCTTCGTTATGTGTGCATGCCGATCGATATTTTCCCACACTGTGTGAACGGTCGTTAGTGCACGCTCGTTGTCTGCGCTCATGACTCAACTGGCGTGTGCTTCTGGCCATAGACTTTGGGTGCAATAACGATCGTGTCTCTGTAACAGTTATGTAAGTTAACGCTCTATGGATAGCAGGACTGACGAGAAAAGTCTTACATCGTTACAATGCTGTCACTAGTACGAGACGATTGAGGCCCGTAACCAGTTTATTAGCGGCCATCCACCAATATTTATGTCTGTTTTAACAACATCATAATCTTCCAATGTTCCCTCTGTAAAATTTATTTCTGCGTCTCTTCTAGGGTGCCTCAGCCCTGTGGACCCATTTGACTCTCTACGTGGAACGAAATTTGCCCACGGAAATTACGCCCTTTGGTGATTTTTCGCCGCCTCCTTCCACGTTGTACGCCCGAGCATCCCTGCCCTTGGATACTCGACTACGCGGCAGTCCGTCGCCCAGTCTACGAGACGGTAACCGCAGCAGTCTCTCTCCTCTGACCACGCACACTAACGTCCAATCGCCCAGACTGGACGGTACGTTTCCAGTTATTTTCCGCTTGCTGTTGGCTTATACGAGACTGAAGATCCAAAATCTCCCCTCCTCCCCTCCTGGAGAGACTGTTATGACCCCCTTTTTTATTATTTACTAATCGAAGCTGGCCATATCGTATATCCATGCCGAAGAGAGGTAAGAGCTGACGTAGGTACTAGAGGATTGCCACAGGGAACTTTCCGTCGATTCGTTTAACGTAAAAAAGATTTACCTATCTAACCTGATCGCAACACAAATATGGATTTTCATGCGTACTGAGGGGTCGGTTGGCCGCATAGCCAAGTACAAGTAACGCATCGCAATAAGCTCGAGAACGCTTTAACTCGACTGCTCCAGGTTATAACAATTCCCCTAGCTCGCCTTGCCAGATTGGTGAGCGTTCCTCCAAGGGAATTCTGGCTTTGTACAAGTAGGCACACTTGATTTTGGAGAGCCAAATAACGGCTCGTATGGTTCCCACAGTGGACGCCACAGAAGATGCAAGCCGCAAGTTTACCAGGCTTTATACCCAAAAATGCCATATATGTTGGTGTGGTGTCCCACTTAGGTGCAGACCCATGCCAGGCCAACCACATGGGCTCTGTCATTGCAGCTAAAATGCCGTTAGGACAGACATATTTCATTTACTGAAGCCGATGAATACGTAATATTTCAACCGAAATTCCGAGATGTGTTTTAACTTCGAACATTAGGGGGTAGGTTTGTAGTGCGGATTATCCTCTAGCCCAATCTCTGTCAGGCCAACATGGTGGCTTTTGAGCGAGCTTCTTTCTCACCGTCGGTAATAGCAAAGGCTCTTATAAATCGAAACTTTAGTACTATGCAATTTCTCTTGGATTTTCGATACCTTATCAATTTAAATCTTTTTTTAAAGAAAATGCCCATAAAAATGCACTCTTATGTACTCATTATGTGGCAGATTATGTTTTCTTCAAATTGTATACATGAAGAAAGGGTGTCTTTTGATTTAAAAAAAGATTTATATTATGATATATTTTAAGAATATGAATTGCTTTCTCATAATACATCGTATCCATCAATTTATTTATGTAGCCCATAAAGAATACAGCATGATTCACATCCATTTAAAATTACATTAGAACTGTGTGATCTCTTCCTCATACCGTAAGGAAATGTGTACTTCCCCTCAAACCGGACGGATACAGTATGTAGTTTGGAAACTTAGAATACAAATGTATAGCGTCAAAGTAGCGTTTGTTTTTAGGACACTACAATTATCAGATCGAATCCCGGGTTGTAAGTAAAAGGCAGAAGTGTCAGGATGAGGGTTTTATTGGGCACAGAACTCGAGGTGCTATCTCAGGCAGCAGTGGCCTTTGGCGAAGCCGAGGCTGATGTTGACTGCGTCCAGCCGTGTCCAAGAGTGTCGACTGAGTGTTGTTTGAGATGTGATGCTGACATTCGACACCCTGATTAACTTCTGACCGATTTAGACGAGCCTCGTGGTGCAGGTTCGAGTGCGAGCTCTAATGGCAACCTGGACGGACGAATGGGTTGTCCGACAGATAGGTGTACGCATATCTGCTACTTTATATCCCCGATCTGATACTGACAAGACTGTGAGCTCTTGGCCCAATGGTAAAGACTTTCGCCTCTGACCGGAGAAACCCCAGTTCAAAACTCGAGTGTGGCAGCGATTTCAGCGGCAACACTGGAGTTAGGTATCACTAGCCGATGACGGAAAATGAACCAGAAAAGGCCTTCCTATTGTCCCATGTCTTTGCTGGTAACGTCCTTCTGCCGGTCAGGGGCAGACGTCCCAACCATTGAGCCATCGAGTTCAATGTCTTGCGTGGAAAGGCAGGAGGCAGTCAGAACAGCTGTCTGTGACGTTGTCAAAGCATGAGGTGAGACGGCTTTTGAATGAATTCAGCAGCGTGGAGAAGCCGGAACGCAGCTGGGATAGTCTGATTCTAGCGTTTCTGGACAGGTTGGTCCTATGTTCTCTGGCCATGACGTCGGAGACCGGCGGAGAAGCGTTGAGGACTCTGTTGGGTTTATAGCTGCTGATGGCTTGCTCGACAGTTTCGGTGTGGATACGCTTAACGAGGTCCGTTATCGGTAGATTAGTGGGGTACACCGAAGCATGTGGGCCGTACCCGTATATGGTAGACTGCTTCATGCGTCTAGCAGGTGGGGGGCGTGTTAACAGGCGATTGCCCGGATGTTCTGGGTTATGAGACTGCGCAATGTAGATTTTCGCCTGCATGATGGAGTGAACCTTCAGAGGCAGGACTTGAGTTTCCTCATACAGGTGATCTACATTAGTCATGTTAACACAGCCCGTGGCGATGCGGAGAGCAGCGTTCTCAACGCGTTGGACTTTCGCCCAGCTGGTATCGCTTAACAGTGAGGCAAAGATGGCTGATGCATGCTCAGTCGTTGCCTTGCCTGTTGCCCGGTATGTCGCGACTAACGTCTCGGTGTCCTGGCCCCATGAAGAACCTGCCAAGGCTTTTAGGATGTTGAGCTTGGCTTTGGCTTTGCTGGCTTGAATGTCAGCATGGCGGTGTAGAGCCAGCGTCGGGTCGAGAGTGAGGCCCAGGAGTTTAGGATACTGACATCAGGAAATGTCATCGCCCTCCACCATAATTGGAGGATGGGACTTATATTCTTTGGGGTCCGGAGTAAACAGAGTTACTGAGGACTTGGTCGCGGATAGCTTCAGTTGCTTATCGTCTGGGTGCCGGACTAAACTGGGGATGTAGTTATTTAAGGCATCGGCAGCCATGCGAAAGTTTGGGTGAGACAGCAGGGTGATGTCATCAGCGTAAGACACCATTTCGACTTCAGGGGGGGATTCGGGAGGTCAGCCATGTAGATGTTGAATAGCGATGGCGAAATGACAGAACCTTGAGGAACTCCTGCCCTAGAATTGCGGGCTTTTGATAGCGTGCCTGAGAATTCGACTCGCGTTTGTTTGCCACGGAGATAGCAGTTCAGCCATCTGCAGAGCTCGTTCGGTAGAGACGAATACATGAGGGATGCCATCAAGGTGTCAATGTTAACCGAGTCAAAAGCTTTAGTTAGGTCAAGGGCGACCATTACTGTTCTGTCCGCAGGTTTCTTTTTGTTGAAATCACATGCAATGCGGTCCGTGACGCGTTGTAGGGCTGACGTCGTAGAGTGTAAAGCTCTGAAACCGTGTTGGTGCTCTTGGAGGTAGGCATGTCTATTGAGCGAGGGGAGAATAAGACGCTCAAGTATTTTCACGGCTGGGCTGAGAAGCGAGATCGGGTGGTAACTGTCAGAGACAGCGGAGTCTTTACCTGCTTTGTGGCTGGGGAGGATATGAGCCATTTTCCAGATAGCTGGTATAAGGCACGTGGCTAGAGACAGATTAAACAACATGGTTAAGAATGCGAAACCTCTGGGGCCTATGTGTTTTAGGTGTACCATCATAATGTCGTCCGGTCCAGACGCCTTAGAGTTCTTAGCACACTAAATCGCGGTTGTGGTATCATGTGCTGAAAACTGGAGCGGCACTAATAAAGGTTTTCACGACCTGTGTTTGACGATCCTCGAATTCTTCGAGGATTTATGGACCGCAACCATGGTGAATTGCACATTGAATTGGTTGGCAATATCTCTGTCGGTCTTCTTCGGTCTACCATTGAATTTGATAACCTGGTTGGGAGGAGCAGATGCCCCTCTACCGATGGATTTGATTGTTTGCAACAACTTGCTGGTGTTGGTGCGGCTGGAGAAAGTGGCTAGCTTTTCTTGCCATATGGTCCTCTTGTGTTCATTGACCAGTCGGGAGATCTCTAAGGTCTTGGCCGGTAACGACGGGTGCTGAGGGTTTTGAGCTCAGGCGACGTCACGCTCTCTTGATAAGGTGGCCGCGTCGGTAGGGTATCCTGGGATGGGATCAAAGACCTTGCCCGCGGGAATGTTGTGCTTAGAGGCAGTATGCATGATGTGGTTGAAAATCGACACACCTTGGCGAACATCTGGAGGGAAAGGGGCCTGGTCAAAGAGATTCTCAGTTTCACTAAGGAAACCGGGCCAGTTGGCTTTACGTAGATTCATAAAGCACTTTCGAGCTTTACGAATCGGGGGAGCATGTGTGCTGATTGTGATAACTATCGGAAGGTGGTCAGAGCTCAGCTTGCATAGACAGTTCCATGAGGAAGATAGTAATAGGTCGCAACTGACGATGGAAATGTCCGGGTTAGCGCAAGTACCTGCATGCGTGAGTCTCGTGGACGTTCCATCCGTGTGGAGGACCCCAAAGTTGGTGTTGTTGATCTCCTCGGCTAGTGAGGCACCTGTAGTACAGGAAAAGTTAGAGGGCCATAAGTCATCGTGGGCATTGAAGTCGCCCAAGATGAGTTTCGAATCACCCGTAAGCATGTGGACTGTTGATGGTCTGAAGTTGGCATCACAACTGCTTTGTGGAGGAATGTATACGTTATGGACAATCAGACTGGACGGTCCAATAGTAACTTGTACCTTGAGTTCTTCCAGCAGCGAGTCCGCTGATGTTGCTGTAGAGGTCAGCTCCTGGTATTTGATACTTTGGTGAACCAAAGTGACCAGTCAACCACCGGCATTACGAGCTCTGTCGCTTCGAATGACGGCGAAGCCCGGGAAACGTGGGACCTTCGACTTTGCTGACAGCTTTGACTCCTGGAGAGCAGCTATTTTGATGTCATGATCATGGAGGAGTTTAATGATCTCATCTGTTTTACCAGAAAGGCCATTACAGTTCAGCTGCAGTATTTTGAGGTCAGAAAGTGGTGAGGCGTCTGGGACGGTCAGCGACATAAGCGGCGGCGGTACTGAGGGTTGTTGTGAGGCAGCCTGAGTCGTGGCGGACCGCGGCATAGGTGGTGGTGGTGGCAGTGAGGGTCCAGGAGTGTGAGCCGGCCCATTTCGTGGATGACGACAGGTTATGAACCCGTATGATGAGCCGCTGTATTGGTGGATGGAAGTTAGACCCGAGCAATTAGTGCCTCTTGCGCGGAAGTGTTGCCTGTTATTGCAAGGCCCACACAAGACACAGGCTTGGTTTGGGTAGATCTGCTTGGCGCAGGTGGAACAGAACCATCTGATGGATACTTGAGCAGGTCCCGGATTGGGCTCGACGCCGGCAATAAGAAGAAGGATTCGGATCAACCTCGCCGGATGAGAAAGATCCATTCGCGAAAAAACGATAGAGAGATAGAAACATGTATGCTGGCAAATTTTGGTATGGGGGGGTATGGGAAGTGCAGCTCTTTGCTGTAGTCCATCCGGAGATAGGTCCATATGGAGATAGGTCCGTCCGGAGGTGAGTCCATCTGAAGATGGATCCATCCGGAGATGGGTACAGTCGGTTCCACCAACGTGAAGGCGTGCTGCTTGGGTGCCGAGGTGCGGAGGTATGGTGGTAAACCCAATGACCAAAGGTCCCGGGTTCGAATCTTGGGGGTTTTGACCCCCGAGATTGGGTATGACTGGCTGATAACGGCTAACAAGCCAGAAAAGGCCATTCCGGTCTCCCTTGTCCTTTTTTCGGATCCACTCCATATTCTGAGGTCGCTAAGCGACAAGCCTGATATCGCTCAAGTACGAGCCTCAAGGCACTTCCGGGACAAGTATGTGCCCTTACCAGATAGATCGGATGTGCGGGGTGGTCACCCGTTGGAGAACTCTGACCACCTTATGAACTTTGTTTAGTTCGGAAGCCTATTCGATCGGTGTTCGCACATTTCTGAGTGAGTATATGCTCGATCAGCAGTGGCAGCAAATGGCAGGTGGCGAGGCGCTGATGAACTGCGGTTTGATGAAGTGCTTATGACCCATCGGATGGACTCCAGTGGTGGACCAACTGCGCCGTCTGTGAGTGCGTTTGTTTTTGGTTTTCATGGTTATACTTGGCTGATGAGGGTTAATAAGCCCGAAACACTTCTGTATCAAGTTACCCCCAGATGCTGTCATATCCCACTTACTGCTATTATGACTGGCAGGCGGTCACCCGTTGGGGACCTCTGACCACCACATGAACTTTTTTAGTCCGGAAGCCTATTCGATTGGTGTTCGCACATTTCTGAGTGAATATATATATATAGAGCGTATGTGTTTACTTAACATGCTCTGATACTTGTTTTCCCTAGCAGAGCGGAACATAATGTGTTAAAGTAGTTATAATAATTTGCTAGATAAAATTACCGGCAGCAGCAAAGGAAACTGGCTTATTCGCCGTCGTTAGCCAGTCGTACACAAATCGAGGTGGGGCACCACCCGAGGCTCGAACACGGGACCTTTTCGATCAGCGTCTAACACCCTAACCACGGAACTACAAGCTCGTTGCTCTGCCGGTTTAGGTTGCGAGGTATTGATACTCAATTATTTCAATATCCCTTATCTTTGCCGGCAATAATAACAGCCTAAGACGACTAGCCACTGTGCGGCTGCTGTCAGGGGCCGAACAAGCTGGCCCTAGGTAGAGCGGGGGACAAGTGAGTTCCGTCGGTGATTGTTCATAAAAGAGTGTCAATAGTCCGTTAGACTTGTCTCAACCTGCAGTAAAATTGAAAACAGGCGAAAACAGCAGAATTCATTGATATCAACAAATTTCGAGACAGCTCATCAGCTGCTTCCTTGCTGTTACCAGTAATCCTGTGAGATTTACCACTCTTCTAATTGTCTTCGTTAACATTCTTATGCAACGACAACAAGCAGCTGATGAGCTGTCTCTAAATTTGCTGATATCAATGAATTCTGCTGTTTTCGCCTGTTTTCAATTTGTACCGGGGAAAAACACCTGCAGTAAAATGTTTACTGTATCTCCTTCAGACTACACTCCGGCAGCCTCTCCCCGTCCTGCACAAACTCCAGGAAGGCTGTCCTCCGCGAATCTGGGAGGAGGAGGCTACGCCAGCCTCCCGCGTTCTCGTGAGTCGCGTTGGACGGAGCGGCAGGTTGGCGGTCAGCCCGTGGGACGTTCCCTCTCCCTGACACCCAATCAGCGGGTCCAGTGCTCTCCGGCCGCCGCCCGAATGCGCAGCTTTCTGCCCAGTTGGGTCTCCTCCAGATCCACGCTCATCTCCGCCACGCCGGTTGTGACGGAGACTACGAGCCCGAGCGGTAGCAGTGCGGGTGGCACCGCAAACCCGGCAACCTTGGTTGTGGACGTTTCCGGCCTTCGAGACGATGCCCTCTGCGATACTGATCTCTTTGGACGTGATGTGCTTGCCGTCCGCTCCACAGTGGATGCCAAGTCTCAGATCGGCCTTGCTAGGGCGTTTGTGCGCCTTGCGTTGGAAAAGAAGCGCCTGTCGATTTATCTGAAGCTCCTGCTGAGTGACGCGCCGCTGCTCAGGTGAGTCGAATTGGCTGCGGCTTTTATCCCGATGCTTTCCCGAAGACTGGGCACGAAGACTGAGTATGCTATTTGGGGTGTTGTGAGTAGATGTTGGCGGTAACATTCAAAGACACGAGCGGTAGTGCAACCGGGAGTCTATGTCTAGAAACGCACGTGAGTTGGGTCATGCGCGCAGACAAACAGCGTGTGCTAATGACCGCTCGCACAGCGTAAGAAACTATCAATTAGCGTGCATACGTGATGATCGCTCACAGAGCGTGAAGAATTATCGATCGGCATGCATACGTGAAGACCGCTCACAAAGCGTCGGAAAATATTGACCAGCGTGCATACGTGACGAGCGTTCACACGTTGCAAAATATCAATTACCATGCAGGCCAGAACACCAGTCGCATACCATAGGCCAGGATTTTTCCCGAAAAAGCAAGGCCTTATAAATACGCTGCAGTTGGTAAGCTGGAAAATCCGCTGTCTTTCTGTTGCCCGGATTAAAGCCCTTGCCACCTGAACCGGCTCTTTGCTTTATTTTCTGTCTTCTCCTAGGATCATAACAGTTAGTTGATCACGTTCGCTAATTCACTCATCCACGCGTTTTGGCGGTGTCTTAGCCACGTTGATATCGGCGTTTACTGTGACCATGTTTTCGAACGTTGCTGATCCCTTCCTATTTAAGTTTGTAGTACATGCTTAGATATTCTCAGAGTGTTGGCTCTCAACAAAAGTTGATCAGAAAGGAAAAGCAGAAACGGGTTTCTGACATTGCTTTCTGCTCATGTCTCTGATGAAGAATCCGCGATGGATGTCGAAACAGCAGGCGAATAAAAGTGTTGTCCCAGCGATCGAATCTTCCTCTCAAATGTTAATCAGCTCAAAAACAGGACTGACTGAGGTGCCCTTCTGTGATTAACAAACTGAGGGGTCCGTGTTTCAAGCTGTAATTTTTTTTTCGGGCTACAAAGTTAGTGGTAATCGAAACTGAACCTCCTCCTCCCATTCCAGACGGCCAAATACCATGCGTCACTGTATTGAGGGCCCACTTTTGAGCTCTGAGGTTCCCCTCATGCCTTACGAGAAATACCTTGGGCTTGGGATAATCGAGTTTAGAGATTTTCGATAGGCAGCAGCAAACACACTCCAGATTGTTATGCAGTTTGTTGATTTCGTTCCTTATCCTTCCACTTAAAAAGTATTACTACTGTAAAGAAGAGGAAGACGCGATCTCTGGAACGATAGTACTACCTTAGGAACGCTGGAATTAAGAGGGAAGTTCGACTCGCCTCTTCAGAAATAGAACTCAGCAGGCTATATGTACAGGCTTTTGTAGCACCCCCGTCACTTTGACCGATCTCTCGACTTGATTGTCTGGAGGAGGGGTAGAAGAAGTAGATTTTTACACCAAGACCTTCACATAGTTCACCCTGAGGAGAGGTTGATTACATTCCCTCCTCCCCGACGGAACATATCGAAATAGACACGCCCCCCTCCCCTGCCGCAACAGAGCTGGCCTCGTGCTAAATTCTAGGACGGATAAATAATTCCGTGTTCTTACCCTAACACCAACCAGGACACTTAACCTTACTCGTAGCCCTAATCGTAATCCGAACCTTACCCTTAAACATGAACCTAACCGTAACCAGAACAAGAAGTTTATTTACCTGACGTAATGGATTCTGTCGAGAATACTTGACCATAGGTAGCCGTAGAATGGTGTGGGACATGCACAGAATGTGCGGTATTTATAGTTCGTAGCGGACATCCGCATGCGTACTGTACTTATCAGAGGGTGAACCGGAACAGCCAATCGGGATGTTCTCCCTCAAGAGCACAATTTGATTGGTCCGATTACACTTGCTTATGAATATTCTGTTTGCCTTAAATACCCTGTGCTGAGTACGTAAAGAGACTTCTACTTCTCCTCTCTTCTTGCTGTGGTGTCTCTTTGGGACTTACAAAAGGCGTAATTAGATGGTGATATCGCCTGAGCTGGCGACACTTGGTGAGCCTTTGGCCATTGCAGGTGCGTGAACCAGACGAATGCCTTTTATGATCGTTCCCTAATACCATACATGCCCTATAACTCTGGTCTCTTTTTACCCGTAGTGGCCCGAGGATTTTTTAAAGGGAGTCTGATGCCCATCAGTAAATCTCCTCTACACTTAATTAGCTCTTCTTTTTCCTTAAGTATCCTACGCGCCCTTTGCCACCTTTACGGTTATTTGCAGGGAATTGTACGCACGACACGCTTTTCTGCGTTGCGAAGAGGAAAGGGAACAGTTTACTGTGCACCTACTCTCCCTCAATGCAGTGGACTATTACTCTTTCACACGCATGCTGCCCAAAGCTGAACTCGTCTACCGCATCTCCGTGGTGACGGGCCGTAAGCAGATTGGTCGCTGCTCGGCGGGTGTTTGGATCAGCTTGCGTGGTCACCTCGGCAGCTCGGGTACAATCGATCTTGAGCGCTCGGGCACCTATGTGGAATTCAAGGTAAGCGCCCTCCCTCCCCCCTAATGAACACTTAAAGTCACGCCTTTTAAACTTTTTGCGTCTCACGTCTTTTCAAGTGCCTATTAGTAATCTCGTCTGAAAGAAGCTTTTTACGAGGAGGAATACCCCAATATCAATTCCAGGGCGAAACGTGCCCAGTTTTGTCTATTAAAGCGAGCGCGAATCTAGCCAGAAAATTCCAGCTTTGATTTTCATTCGAACAGGGCCCGCCTTACCTACACATTAACTCCCCAAACTAGTAGTAGATGCGAAGTACGAAAACTGAGATACGGTAGTTGTTTTTCCAAAAAAGGGTAAATAAAGTAAAGTCTTCTGTCAACATGTATACAGGTGTCATAAAAATTGTTCTACCGCGTCAGTTTGATTAGGCAGACGGTGATCATCTAAAAGAAGACATAGGAATTGAATGTGCCACTGCAGTGTTTTTTGTACTCCGAACATGCCGTACGTATTGCATGAAATAAGTAAATGCAGTTTACTGTTGTGGTTTTGCTTCGAAGAGGCTTTTTGCCTCTGTTGGGAATGCCTCCATTCCCACGATGAGTCATCTCGCAGAAAAGCACGTGCTTGAGCCGCCGCGCTGCTGGCCATGAGAACGCGCACCTTGGCTATCGCTTTTTGAGGCTGTCGTTAGCCTTCTTGAAGACATTTGTGAACGCCTCGCCAAATGCTTTTTGCACGGCCTTTGGCAACATTCCATCCATGGAAGACCTCCATATGACAGTATGTTATGGGACTGATCATAAGGTCTTGCCAGGTTAATCTCGAATACAACCGTTCCGTAGAGAGCTTGTCTGTGTGGTCTTCGCTCGTAGTTGTTTAAATGTTGAATAATGATTTCCTCAAACATGGTATTCAAATTGCGTTCAAGGAATGCTAAGTCAGGCGGACGAACGTTTTCGATTATGCATCATCAGGTGAATAAAACCGTACAAGGAAGGATTGAGTGAACAAACGTTTAAATGACCAATCAGTAGTAAGTACGAGGGAGAGATGTTCAGTGGTCAATGAGTTAGATTTTAGTCCTAAAAAGCGATCAGAGCGTAGGAATGGTGGAACGGGGTCCAACAATTAGTTCATTTCGCCCGTCCTCAAAGTCTTGCAATCGAGCAGGCGGCGTCGGGACGCGTGCCCTCGGAGTTTCATTGCCGTCTCGCGGTGTTGTAGGAAGCACGTGGACGCTTGTTGAGTTGGTATTCAGCCAAGGGAGCCTTATTACCCCTGAAAACGCTTTCTGTGCGCATAAAGTTGGGTTAGTTTAGCGTACGGCAATTGCTTCTGCCGTCGCAATTATCCGCTAACCTAGAAATTTGGCATGCGTCGTTGGCACTGTATAGATGTCTCGAAACGTTTAGTTGACGTCTACCCGGTGACCGCTGTCAATAAAATGAGCGAAAATCGCGTTAGATATGGACTCTACCGCACTTCGTTTAAGCCCGGCAGGGTGGTGTGCTCACATACACTTGGATAACCGTCTAGTTGTTTGACCAATGTAACCTGCCCCACAGGAGCAAGTAAAGGCTTAGATGCACACTGCAGAGGTCAGAAATGAAAGTCTATCATTGGCCTCAAGGCGAGAAAGGAGTGCAATGCTTGAAGTGAATTAGGTACACTCAGCATTCATGTTCACTTTTTTAAAGCAGAAAGGACAGTGCATTCCTTTTTGGGTGTCCTACTCCGTAAAAGGCCTGCTGGAACAATTAGTAGAGGTGTTTTTCGCCAGGAAACATGAACAGGACAATATAAACATTTGTGCAGTTTCGTCCTACAAAGTCGGGAACGAAGCCTGGTTTGCTGCCTCACTAACCGAGCTAGGAAACTATGTTTTCCAGATACACTGCAGAGAAAATGGTTTTCCCGAGACATTTGTCATAAATTTATGGCGGAATGTCCCCAAAATCTGAACTGCCGCCGACTGAGAGGAAACGCTTATTTCTAACATTGCCTTTTCCAGCAAGCGAACTTCTCCATCTTCGTATGAAGGCTGCGATCATACGCACGTGTCCGACAGCTATGATTAGTATTTTCAAGCAAGCCATTTCTTCGCCTTGAGGCCAAGGATAGTCTCCCATTTAAGACCTCTTCAGTCTGCTTCTACGCCTTTACTTGCTCCTGTTGGGCAGGCTGCAGTGGTTGAGCAACTAGACGGTTATCCAAGCGTATGCCAGGATACTTTCCTGCCGGGCTAAACCGAGGCGCAGTAAAGTCCATATCCAACGTGATTTTCGCTCACTTGGTTGACGGCGGTCGCCGGGTAGAGAGGGAGAGAGAGAATGCAAAAAGTGGCCCGGCAGGAAAATATCCTGGCATACGCTTGGATGACCGTCTAGTTGCTCAACCACTGCAGCCTGCCCAACAGGAGCAAGTAAAGGCGTAGAAGCACACTGCAGAGGTCTTAAATGGGAGACTATCCTTGGCTTCAAGGCGAATAAATGGAGACAAATGAATAAATTAAGTAAGGGGTCATGGTAAAAGGTCAAAGGTCGTAGAATGCTCAAAATTAAAGTTTTACACGATATCGACACCTACCGTGGAGAAAGGTCAGCTTTCAACTTCTCAATTTCCGCTTTTTCACACGTGAGGTAGCGTCCTAGGAAGGAGAGTACAGGGTGCTGATGTGCCGATGTACGGCAAGACATATGACGGAAGCCTTGGCGCATAGTTTGGGAAGAATAAGCAGCCATTAACTCAGAGTAGAGAGGGTGATTGACCTCACTAAGGACGCGATCAGCGAATTGCTTGACCGTTTTCAAATGTCGCTGTGTTATAATGTCAGCTAAAACAAATGTAGGAAACACCGGCAGCTGAAGAGAGCATTCCGAGTATGCGTTTAAAAATTACCAGGTCTTATTTAGCTTAAGCTGGAAAAACAACTGGAGAGCAGTAAAGAATGAGGGGTAGACGTCAACCAAGCGTTTCTAGTCATCTTTACAGGGCCAACGAAGCAAGTCATTGTTCTGCGTCAGCTGATACTTGCGACGGCGAAGGCAGTTGCCATACGGTTAATTTACACGATTTTATGTGCGAAGAATGCGCTTGTGAAGGCACTTAGGCTCCCTTGGCGGAAGACCAACCCAACATGCGTCCATACGCCGCGTCAGATTAAGATCTGACCCATTGATTCCTGAACATCTCCCCCCCTCCCCTTACTTACTGCTGATTGGTCGCCTAAACTTTTGTTTCCTCCACCCCTCCTGTCTGACATCAAAGAATCGAAAACGTTCGTTCGCCTAATTTGCCTTCCTGAAGACTTACATGGGTATCATCGCTGAACATCAACGAATTTTGTGACAGTAGAGCCACCGGAGCTTCACAGGTAAGATGTGTGCACAGGAGAAGTTTAGTTGAAAGGGTTGACTAACCCTCGCTGCCGGTATCGGAAATCGAACAGCGAGACCGAATACGACTCCAAACCGATAGTTGTGCCTATTCGCCACAAGCCACGGGTACTACAGCATTGGTCCAAGCGCATCGAGGTCACTTGAACTGTTAGCTCTTCCACGTGTACGGCGCGTAATTCGTGGTCTGCTTCTGTTTTCTATCCCGTTTCCGTCAGGGTGTACTCCCCATCCAAATTTCACTCAGAGTGAACGGTGTAAGAATGGAAGCGTTTATTAGGGTAGGTGCGATGGATAAACTATCGTGAAAATGGCTGCTGACTGTTTGATAAGTTCGCCATTACAGTCTGAAATGATTGTGCCAATTGAGAGCGTTATTACATACAAGTGAACAACCGTACTCTTACTGCCTTTTGGTTCGAATTCCACCAACTCGGACGCTTTTGTAAGAAATCGGTTGAAAGGAATAATTCTTCCTTTGCTAAAAACATCGATTGATTGAGTGAGCCGAGTATTAATCTGGTGGACTCTAGCTTCTGCCTAGAGAGACAGGTTTGATAAAACTTTCTTGTTTTTATTTTTTCACAAGCACCGGAATTTGGGTATTCTGAATACCCTTCGCATCGGCCATGACAATGCAGGCCTCACTCCTAAGATGTTCGTTGAGGCTGTTCTTGTTTCAACTCCATTAACAGGTCACGTTTACACGTAAGTTATTATCCTTACAAACCGGCAATACCCTTGAACCATTATGACACTTGCCTAATTGGCTATTGAAACAGGAAAATAGAACATTTTCTAGCTAAATATATGTCATTCTGTGGATCTCAAAACTTTTTTCTGAATACATGTTCGGGCACGAACAACGCGTGCCTTGCGATTCCTGGAGGCTGCCTATATATGACAGTCAAAAACCGACCTATGTAAACGGTTGGAGCATGTCGTTAGCCTCACTTTGCCTTGATAACATCTGGCTTTCTGATTTGCACATTACCCTGCCCACGTTTTCTATTTAACGTTTTTTCCTCACTTTTACTTTCCTCATTGTCTTAACATGCTTTCGTTACTGATTAGCCTTTGTGACCAGGTTTTTGACTTTATTGACCTTTTTATGTGCTAATTCAATTTTATATTTTCTCATACGTTACTCCTGTTATGTGGCGAGAGAAGGCAACTGATGTGCTCTCTCGAAATTTATGGATCCATTAAATTCTGCTGTTTCTCTAATCTTTAAATCTGCACCAGGGAAAATATTCCTCTAATGCATTATGACTCCACCAGAGGCCAATGATATCAGTGACTTAATCAATAGCATAGTAGCATAGCATAGTAATCCTAGTGTGCAGAACTTCTTATTGCTGTTCCAGGTGGTAGTAGCCACTGGCGAAGCCAAGGCTAACGTATGAATATGGGACAGTGGTGGCAGCCACTTAAGTAGGATTGCGGAGCAGGTTCACGTGTTCTCTTATTGGTGTTTTGCAATCGACCGAGGGGGTGTCGCCTCCAAAGGCCCCTGCTATATTGGCCAAAGGGGTGGCATGTTAATTGGCCCTTAGGAAGGCGTGCTCATTTGGACGCGCGTGTATGCGCGGGTGTGTGTGCACGTATGAGCGCGACTGAATAAGCTGAGGTCAACTGCGGGGGGCCACTGGAACGCCGAAGAACAGGGGACGCTGACGCAGTTGTTATCAGTTAGCCAGAAGTAGCTGCGTAGTTCAGCCTCGAGGGACGGTAGCGTCGGTGAAAGAAAGCATTGGCACAGTTGTTTGTGACGACGCTGGACTTTTGTGCACCGGGCCTTGGAGAACGAAGGAAGAACAGGCATTGCGGCCATCCGCCACAGACTATAGCAGTTGGGAATATCGTGCATGCTTCAGCGTTCGCAGCCGTTTTGCCGACCAATCTATTCGCTAGAACCACACACGTTCTAGGGTTGTACGCCTAGACCCTGTCTGACTGGTCTAACGCCAAGTAGGTTCGAATTGTGGAGCGATGTGAACAGCGGCGGCTGGCTTGAACATTCAACCAGGACGAACCTGTTTCACATGATGAAGATGGTTGAGCACATTCTGTTAGAGCCCATCCGACCTCAACCGATGCCACGGTGTAAAACAGCGATTGTTCCATCTGGGCCAGGTATTACTGGCAAAGGACTACAGGAACAATCGGGAAAAGTGGACGCTTGGACGTGTTCACCAAAAGTGTATTGGCGTCGTCTACGAGATTCTGGTAGGCTCAGACATTTGTGTTCGCCACGGCAATCAACTTAAACACTCTGAATGTACTGACATGCCAAATCCAAGCCCAAACTTATCACTGGTACAATTACTAGAAACGTTCGATTTGCCACAACCAAGGCAAGAAACTCCAGTTCCAATAGAAAATCGATCTCCCCAAGTCTCTAGACGATTGGGCTGAAAAAACGCAAACGGTTCCGATGCAGGTGAGCCCGCAGCTCAAATCTTAAGATTCGGCCTAAAGGGGGAAATTGTTAGGAGCCGCCTTGAGAGGCACGCGAGCAGGCAACCAGCAAGCAGCTGGCGAGCCGCGCTCACGCGCTAGGACGCTGACAAGCCAGCCGTTGAGTCAAAAACCATTTGACTAGCTACTCGCTCCAGAATATTATCTGATTGGTCCGAAGGACATGGCTCTACATGCGCTTGTTTACCTTAAATATGTTGTAGTAAGTGCGCTATAAAGCTTTCACTCTTGCGCTGTTCTTGTTGGGTCCTTCCTCCGAAATTCACACAAAGCGTAATTAGACGGTGATATCTCGGCTCGGGCAACATTTACAAAAGTGTCATGTGTGCCTCAGCGTTTGCAGCCATTTTATCGAACACTTTATTTGTTGGATCCACAAATGTCCTAGGTTTGTACGCCTAGACTTTATCTGACTGATCTAAGGCCGAGAAGTTTCGAAGGTTGGAACGATCTCAACAGCGGCGGCTGGCTTTAACATTCAACTAGGACGAACCTGTCGCACACGATGATGATGCAGTAGGAGATTGATTACAAAAAACGTAGACTGGGATGACAATTTGTTGGCACATTAGCCTAAATGCAGGACCTATAGCATCTGGACCTCGATCTTGCGTTTGTCCGCCTTCGAGCACTTTTAGGTTCAAATGCATTTGCAACACAAGTTAATATTCCCGAACGCAACCGATAGGCCAACGAGACCTTGGCTTAGTTACTAGAACTATAAACTGAATAAAACCGATTGATCAAGAGGCCGCGGGATCGACCCTCAGTTGCCGCAATTATTGAATTCCGCTACTGAGCTAGAAATGACCAAAACACAACTGATCGAGTACCTCCCGTACCTCTACCAGTGAACGCACAACAATGATTCCTTCTAACACTCTTCTCTAAGTTTAGTCCTTAGAAACCCAATTTGAGTCTAAAACAAAGGTTTGTCTTGTAAAATTATATGAAGAAATATTACACCTTTTTAGTGCGGCATTTGAGAAAGCGACTTTAATAGACCAAGGTTTTTATTTTTCTGAAGAAGATGATTAACCAATACTGGCCGAGAACGTATATGTGGAAGCAAGATAAGTCGTTCGAAATGAGGCTTTGCCACGAGTTTATGCATAAATCTAGTAGGTTTGGGACTAGTTTTTACGTTTAAGAAGTCCTACATGAGGATGAATAAAGTTATTTGAAGAGCATGCGTAAGGTTTCAAAAGCCTTTCATCTTATAAACGCATTCACGTAGTACCGGAGTCAGCTAAAACATCCGAGTATCAAGAAAATTCCAGAAATGTTCAAATGTGAGAAGTATGGAAGGATAAGTGAATGCTGTTGGGAAGATAGTTTGGAAGAACCATGCCTAATTAAAGCATAGAAGACTGCATGCAGTCCGCAGGGTAAGTACACTTTCACCACAGCCTGTGTGCACAGGCCTGCTTCTAATTATCTCCATATTCCTTACCTACAACTTGTTTCAGTGATTGTTATTGCTAAATTTATCTAACTCTCCACCTGCTTTATATGGCCAGATTCACATGCATGTGTACTGAGCCTATGAGAGGATTTATCAAAAGTACATTTGATCACCAGACTAGCAGAATTTTTGACGCGTACAATTTCACGACCTCGTATTCAACTATAAACTGTCATTGCCTATTTATTAGATAATATAAACTGTCCAATTAGGTGTCGACATACAAGGCTGAAAGTTTATAGGTAAATAGAGTAGGTGGTGTTAGTCTTACATGCGGGGGCATAGTGAGAGGCAAGAGGAGGGCGGAGGTAGTTATCGAAGCAAGGCGGTTCGTTTTACAGTGTAAGCCTGTCAATCGTAATTTAAAGGGGGGGGGGGGGGGAGAAGAACAGGACAGCAGTCGGTCTTAAAGGAGAAGGAGGAAGCTTGCGAGGGCATGAGTTTATCGATCGTTACCTAGCCAATGTGAGGTTGATCACATGATCCAACTGCTTATAGAGTTCTGGCTTTCTTTTCCGTATTGCAGTGGCTAGTCTCGTGATCTTTGCTTTGTTCAAATTTGTCCGGGAAAAGGGTATTTTAAAAGTACATTTATTTATTTATATGATTGATTGGGTAATTTCGGCTTACCGCGTACGTTATCCCTTCTGTGTCACCTTCTGTTTGTTTTGGGAGTTAGAATTTAAGGACGGATTACTGTTATTCAGAAGTTATTACTTGCATATACTAGCGCAGTCTCATAAATGCCTACGTTACTTCCTACTTCTGTTAAGGTTCCAATGCAATCATTGGCTCGGCCGGGGCGTTGAGGACAGCAGTTGCGAACGTCTCCTGATTGGGCAGATCGCGCATGTGTCCAAGAAGGGAACAGGTATTCCTACCTCCACCTCTACATGCCTACATGCCCACTTAATACTTTATAGTCCTTTAATTCCTGTTGGCAGGAAGGGTTTCTGCGTTGTACACGATCAGTCAACATGCTTTTTGTTGCTTCCACATCTAGTTACCATTCCTCGATCTGTTGATGACCCTGCTGAATCTCTATCTACCTCAAACCACTCCATTCCTACTCTGAAATTTTACGGTGACGACTCCGTTAACCCTGGTAAGTCGATATGCAACCAGCTTGCAGTTGCATCTCAAAGGCTAACCGAAGTTTAATTTCAGCAATGATATTTATGTAAGCATTCAGAAAGTTAAGTTGGTGAACGAACATTTTCAATTAGCTAATCAGGATGCGCTTAGATAGCCGCATTAATGTTCGGCCCATAGGACTAGAACCTGACCCATTCATCCCTGAACAGACCTCCCTCTTACCTTCTACTGATTGGTTTCTTAAGCTTTCGTTCACTCTACGTTCACTTGTTTTATTGCATTTGCCTAATGTGGAGTAATCGAAAGTGTTCCTTCGCCTGACTTAACTTCCTTTGTTAGTGGGTGATAAATTCTCCTGACTAAACAAGCGTAATACATCTTAGCAACGAAGGTATACTAACCGGTCAATAAATATTGAAAGTTTGGTTCAAACACTGACAGTACATACCAGCCTCTATAGTGAAGATAGGAAATTTGATGCAAGACCATCAGGAAATGCAGAACAGTAATAGAAACGGTCTTCTAGATCGGGTTATAAGTAATTAAAGCACTTTTTCGCGTATTGATCGGGCTGGCTTGTTACGAAGTATACTGAAATATGATCAAGCTGTCATCTTCCCCGTTCTCAACACTTTTGGTTTACAGTTGCAGAGGCCCTCATCGACGGACTTGCGAACTCCATTAATCGGCTGGTGAAGCACTTTGCCAACTCGGGCACCGAGGGGGAGATGAGTTTGGCAGCCCTACTGTGTGGTGACGGCGGGTTGGTTCCGGCTTTAAACGCAATCTTCACCTACGGTTTCCGTTCTGGTCGCCTGTTTCAACGAAAACTCTACGCTTGGGATTTCTTCGGTAAGTTTACGATAACTGCTACATCGAACCCCTGTCCTCTTTCCAAAATCATTACAAATAAAAACAATAAGCTAATGGCTACTTACGTTGCTTGAGTAGCCAGTATCATGTACGGTAATTCGTAAACACCTCACTGCTTGATCAAACTTATAAATTTACGCTTAAGCTGTTGTTGTTGTTGTTGTTGTTGTACTAGCTTACTCCCTTAACCTAGTTTGCCAGCAATACTGTAGTACTGCCGTTCACGATATTCCAGCTACTTCACCTAAACGTCCTTTCACCGCTTTTTTCCTCAACAGCGCGTTTTGTCGAGCACTATACGAATGATCAGACCGGTCAGACGCAGGGTCCGGAAATGTACATCGGCGGCTTCAACGTCTCCTTCTCCCAGATGCAGCCACCGCCGCCGTCGCATACAGCTCAGACGCCTTCACAGCCGCGCCAGCATTCCTTGGATGCGTCAGGGTCCCTTGAGTCACGAACTCTGCCACGGCCTTCTGCCACCACCACGATGGGCAGTGGTCCTTACAACGTTGACTCGAGGCGGAGTAGCGGCACACCACGTCGGCTGCAGGAGTTCCGTCCCATCCTTCTGGGCCGATCCCCAAGCCCGGTGGTGTCACATCTATATAGAGGTGGGGGCGGTGGGAGCATCCGAGGAAGACCACCGCTCTCCATGTCTCAGCCCTGTTCGCCAGCCAATCGGCGTATCTGGAACCCGGCGCGAAGGATACCGGCGGCGCCCTCCGGTGTGGACTTTGCACGCGATCTGCCCCTCAGTCTGTCTTCCATGGTCTCACCCCTTCCAGGTCGGCCCTATGCCCTTGTTCTGGAGAACTTCATTGCTACATTCAATCTGGTGAATCGCAGTGGAGTCAATGTGGGCAAACTGGGAAAGTTCCAGGTACGCTTAATGGCTCTCCTGTTACCGGTAAAGGCCTTCTCTACTATGCGGGTTCAAATCCCGCCGAAGGCCTCGAATTTTGTCAAATTGGGTCAACTCTAATTAAGCAAATCTGCAAAATCTTCTAATAATTAAGTCAGCCTAGTACTCATTCTAGTAGATTCTAGATGATTGCTCAGGAAATCCAGTTCGGGCAGTCCGCTTGCTGTTCCGTATTGGTGGATTCCATACGAGCGGTAAAGTTGGGCAGGTAAGATCGACCCAAGTGTGATTTAACTCATGGCGCGAGGTGGAGCGTTTGTAGCTCCAGTAGTTAGAGCGTTGGCTTCCTGTAAAGGCTTTTTTTACTATGCTGGTTCAAATCCCGCCGAACGCCTTGAGTTTTTTTACAATTGGGTCTACTCAAATTAAGTAAATCTGCCAAATATCCCAATAATTATAATCTTAAGTCTTGCAGCGACATTATCGCCCCTCGCGTTAATGTCTTAATTTACTAAGAGAGAGAGAGAGAGAGGAAATGCTATATTTAGGATTGAAACTCCTTAATTTTCAGCAAAATGGCTCCATTCACGGAGAGCAAAGGTTAAGGTAAATAAGGGGTCATGGTAAAAGGTCAAATGTTATGTAATACTAAAAATAAAAGTTTTACACGATTTCCACATCTGCCATGGAGGCAGGTCAGTTTTCAACTTCTCAATTTTCGCTTCTTCACATGTGAGGTAGCGTGCTAGGAATGGGAGAACCGATGTGTGGAAAAACATATGACGGGAGATTCGGCGCATGGTTTGGGAAGAATTAGCAGCCATTAGTTCGGAGTGGAGAGGGTGAGCAACCTCACTAAGGATAAGATCAACAGATTGCTTGACCGTTTTAAGGTGGCCCTGTACTATAATTTCAGCTATAAATACCAAGCAAACACCGGCAGCTGAAGAGAGAATTCGGAGGCTACGTTTCAAAATGACTAGGTCTTTTTAAGTAAAGCTGGTAAAATTACTGGAGTGCAGTAAACAATGAGTTAGTTTAATTGGTCCACCACTAGTAGCGGTAATATGGATTCTTTGTATCGTTTTGGGAGGGATAAGGAAATTCCTGCTCCCGTCGACAAAGCATATGTGTGCTCGCTCTCCGATCGTTCAGCTATACAGTTGAACTGTCCGTCGAAGTATAGGGGTTTGCCTAGAACGATCTAGGATCTTTGCTAAATGAAGGAACTAGGTAACAATAGGCAAAAGCCAGCGTCTTTGCTTCCTCTACTCCCTCCATCAACCAGGAACACTTCGATCCAGAGCGACAGGAGGCCGATCGTAGCGAGAGTTGCCAATTTAATGAGCTGCATTTGTTGGGTATTTCCAAATCTATATTACACTAGTTGGCATCTATAGTATGGAAATTTCTGACCCGCCGAAAATTAGCATAAATATCAGCTGCATATCTACGGCTGCTAATACCTTGGTAAAGACAAACGGCTTTGTCGTAATGTTACCAAAGCCGAGGATGTCACTGTCTAATAATGCCCTCTTTTAATCTCCAAGGAAGAACACGACACAAGGGGCCCAAAAGTGGAAGTCTATTAACGTACCTAGTACAGCATATTTAAGGCACGCAGCGCATATATAGGCGGATACAAACGGACCAATTAGGTTGTGCCCTTGAGAGCTAATATGCCGGGTGGCTTTCAGTCTGATCCGAGTGGGAGAGTACTAATCCTGGCCAGTGGATTCTGAGATCTCGTCACGCGCGCGGTTTGTGCCGATCGATAGTGCACTGTGGGACTAGTCATCAGCACAGCGTTAAAAAGACTCTGTTAGACCTACTCATAACAAGCTGGAATCAAACCGTTTAGTATTTAACTAGTATTTTTAGGCATATTTGGAAAATAAAACCGTTGTGGATTGTCTGATTAGTTTCTTTCTCCTGGCTCTCATTCAGCGGCTGATATGCATTGGCTGCAGAGACCATACGCTCTCCAGCTGGCTTCCGGTGCTCGCGTCGGGCCCTGTGACCACCCAACTCTATGACAATCAAAGTTTTCTCCTCAACGGTGACCTGAGGAATTCCATACATACCCTCCTGCTCAGTCTTAATGACTTTGAGTTCCGTCTTGATCCCGTGATTCTTGGCAACTAGCGCTGACTCCCACATGGCTCCCCAAACTTGTGTCAACCCACTTATTTTGCGCCCTTGTAAATAATTACTGTCGTCCGCAATTGGCCAGTTATTTTGGTCTGTTTACTTTCCTCCCCCCCATTACTTATGACAACTTTTGAATACCTAATTTCACAGTTCTTGGGCCATTTATTGATGGCCCCAACGGATTCTCTACCCACCGTCGAAATCATGCATTTACTCCCTGTCCTCTCTGCTCCTAGTCGAATCACAACGCGACGGAAACTTGCATAATTTCCAGATTTTTATCCTGTTTCATTTGTTTTTTTTTAAATTTATCCACTCCTGACTGCTGCTGGTATATTTCAGCTTGCCGGATTTTTTTTATCATTCCCGGTAGTAAACAGACTAGCTGCCTATAGCGTGCTGCTCTTCCCGGCACATTGTCTTTTTTTAATGGCTGGTTTTTAAAACTACTTTTAAATGCATACTTACACTGAGTTGCGGCCCTCGACTCTGTCCCCCCGAATGCGATGGGTAACACAACCGAAAAAGTCCACCAGACTTTGTTTTCGAATTGCCGTCAGCTTGGCAGGAGGAAGAAAAGGGTCTTCCCCGTGGAAAGCAGAGAGGATATATTTTCAACCAAAGAAGGAAGTGACACTCGTTGATAAACGTTCACCGACTGATAACAGAACGCATTTTTCCCGCTCGGCTTTGGGTCTCACTTCTCTTGCCCTGACAGCAGTGGTTAGTAGTCTTAGGATGATCAGTTCAGTAAATTTAGGGAAGTAGGCAATCTTGACTGTTCTGACTCTCTATCCAGCAGCAACGCATATTTAAATCCCCATAACAACAGCTATCAAGGAAGTAAGATACTATCAAGCAAAATAGTAAAGGATAATCCATATACACACCTCAACAATGGATACAGCAATTCAAGAGCGAAAGGAGTCAGCCAAAGTTTCTGACTCTATACAAGGGAACAACACAAGTTGAGCCACCATACAGGGTGAAACCAACATTGAGAGGGCGTGTATACGTTAGTGGGAGAAACGACGCGGCTCTGCTTTTATATGATTTCAGGAAGCAATTCATGTGGCATCAAGATTGGTCTGAAACACCAGGGCGAAAGGGAGAAGGGGGGTGGGTTCGTGAACAGAGACAATATTAAAGTGTAAGCGGTGAGGGGTCCTTCGACGGCCGCGTCTATCTCGCGCGCAGCGTGCCAGCGGGTGTTCGAGTGGGTCTCGAAGCTGCCACCGTCACTGGGTCAAGACGGGGGGAAGGAGGAGGGGGTGACGAGCAGCTGGTTTTCCACCATTAGGTCGCTTCACGGGTCTATTGACAGGTGTCAAGGCTAAGAAGGTTAACCCTAACGGTTACGAGCTTCCACTTCCAGGGTTCCTTTAGGTGAAGGGAAAAGACGGTAAGAAAGCCAGATTGTTAAGGAAAGTGTATTCTGCAGAAGGATAGGAGAATAGATAGAAAGACTTTTGATTCTCGGATGACCGCAGTCCAGCTGCCAGGGCATCAATTCCGACTGATGACAGCGTCGGGAATAGCCAGATGGACGGCGCATGCTTTGTTACAGTAGCCAATCATGTGGCTAATGTTTAGGCTAGATCAGGCGCGACCTTGAGATGGGTGAAGGCGGCCATGCACGTGCTAGCCTTGCAGGCCAAAGGCAGCTGATCTTGGCTGCTAGAGTCCACTACAGGTCTTCATCTCTGGGACTCGAAAGGAGTAACTCTGGTGTCAACGCGGCCGAAAATAAGGCGATAACAAGCAAGGTAGCCGAATGGGGGGTAGCACTATTCAGTCGAGGGCAGTCGAGTGGAAAGGGTAAACACGGGAAGGTGGCCAGCCTTTGAGAGGAAGGAGACGGGGACACGGACATGCGGCTCAGGGGACGAGGGATCAGCTTTCGTAAGAGAGAAACAGATATTTTGCTAGAGGGGCACGGATAATTTCAAATTTCGAAGTCTAGTTTGGAGAGCATACGTGTCCTTTCGACAAATTCTCGTAAAGCCTTACGTTTATGTGGAAACTGGGTGCAAGTTTAAGTGTGTTCGTCATTTTGGACAAAGGAAGTGTTCACCTCCCGGCATGGCTGCTAAAAGGTGAAGTCAGGATCATAAACAACTTTATTCTGACACACATGGTCGATTCCGGACATCGGCTGGACTCCAACGAAGCTTTACTGAGTGATCTATAGGGTCCCACCAAATTATCCAAAGTCCGTGGGTCAGCGCCTGCTAGCAACAGCAGAGGCGACCGCTATCAGGCTGATGAAGCCCGCGTTGTGTGCACAAAATTACTTCCACGCTGTTTGTCTCCCTCCCCCCTCCCCCCCCCCCCCCTAGACTGTTCCATCAAACCCTACCCTCACAACCAGCCTTCGCTTATCGACCCCACCCCCATTCCCACGACTCACTTGTCCGAAAGACGAACACACTTGAATTGTTTCATGGCGTGTGCGATTGCATTGCTTCGCGTTGTCAGCAGTGTAACAGTCAACCTGCACGTCAGTTTGAGTACATTCAGTGGAAAAAACAATAAAATGATACTTGTAAATGGGTTTACCTTTTGGAAATGATAAAATTATCATTTACACCAATTTTAAAATTAAGTAAAATGTGCATACAGTTATTGGGACACCCTGTATTCTCAGCAAAATAAGGAAGTGACACTGGTTGATGAACGTTCACCAACCGCTAACGGAACTCCTACGCTCCGCTCTGATTTGGATCTCATTTCTCTGGTCCTGACAGCAGCCACAGATTGGCTAGCACTCTTAGGATGATAGCATTGACGACGAAGACGAGGTAGACTGGCATGACAATTTGTGGCTTATTAGTCATCGTCAGTTAGCCATACCCAACTCAAAGTGGTGCCTCCCCCCACCCGAGGCTCGAACTCTCCGCGTGAAAAGGAAGTATCTGTGCGTGAACTACAAACGACTGAGATATCAGTATAATTTAAAATGACGTGCTACCGAAGGAGGCAGGAGTTATGAAATTTATGACTTTGCAACTTCCTCATGGTGTTACCTTAAACGAAAAATAACTGGGCTCATATTCGTGGGATGCAAACTGGTGCAGACACTCGGTATAGCAAAGGAACAACGCGAGCACATTCGTGTGAGTTTTTGACAGAAATCCGGTTTCTGTGGAATTCAAGATTTATGGTGAACTAGCATCAAAAGTCTTTTGTCTCGTTCGCGCACCTATACTGACCAAAGGTTCTCCAAATGCCACCAGCTCAGGCGACACATTTTGTCAAGCAGTTGAGTCACCGCCCCTCCCCCATGTTCATTCATCTCAGCGGTCCACTTCCGCAACACGCTCCCACCGCCTCCAATCTGCTCTTCTTTCATCAATCGTTCACTCGAACGAACACTTTACCGTGCTTCTGTCAACACAAATACTTCAAACCCACCCTGCCCCTATACGCTGTGCCCTCTGGTGCACGGGTCTGATGCCGAATCATCGAGAATGTACGCTCCCTTGAACAGGCGGAGTTCAAAGTTGACTAATCGGTTGGCAGGGCAGCATTGTTGCAGTCTTTCTACGGGCAGAAACAACTAGCATTATCACTATCACCCTCGGAATACACTTTCTTCCCAGTGAGAATGGATGATTATTTTGTTCCCTGTGATAATTCCTTCGAGCCACAAACTAGCCACGGAAGAGTACAGAAGAGCAGGTGTAAACTTCGTTATTTATCTTGAGGTGAAGACCTTTCAGCCCACTAACCGACCACCCCGGTAGGGATTGAGTATACGTACCTCCTCAGCCTATGGATACGGGAAAAGGACCGCCGCTAATACCCGGAGAAAATAGGTTTGAGAACAAGGCTTGTCTTACGGTTTGGGTTCGTTTCACGTTTAAATGTGAGGTTCGGATTAAGTTTAAGGCTACGAGTAAGGTTAGGTGTTCTGGTTGGTGTGAGAGTATGGGCACGGAAATCTTTTCGCTTTCTAGAAGTTAGCACAAGGCCTGCTCCGTTGTTGAACTAAGTGAAGGGCTGCTCTGCTTCTCTAGCCTGAAAAAAACCGATGAAAAAGTGAAGGGAGTGCTAAAAGGCGGACTCTAATCCCAATCTACAATGAGTTCTATCACTATATAAGTAAGTCAATGTGCACTCTAAACTCTGGCGTTCGGAAAGTTATCAACTTCACAAAACCAAGACTGATTCTTTCTGTATATACTTCTTGGTGTCCCAAGTTTATTTGGTCAATTATCAAAGTGATTTTTAGGTCAGACGCTTGGTTAGTTAAAAGTGGTATGCAAAGAAGTAGTTGTAGAAGTAGTAAGATAAGAGCCGAAATCCACAAACTGCATAACAGTCTGGACTATGCGTTCTGCTGCCTATTGAAAATATCTTCGCTTTATGAAGGGCTTCGTCGAGGCGTTTGCTAAGATCCAGAAGGTGACGAAAGTGATGCTCAAATAAGAAAAAGTAAAGCGGACAACCAACTCAACAAAAAGGCACGATAAAAATTGAACCCCCGCTTCGTACTAAATAAAACGTGAACTGCTCTTTGGCGTCTCGTTTTTTTGCCTGCTAACGCAATATTGATCGTGAGTATCTGCGGTGATAATATTGCACTTTCAATTATATTTCGCAGCAGTTGCTGATAACCAGTAAGTTTCGCGTTTAGTGTTCCGAGTGGTCAAGAATATGCAAGGCCCAGGTAACTGAATAGAAAAAGGTAAAACGTCCTCTGGGACCAGGAATTTATTTGTCCGACGTTTCGAACCCTCCCGTGAGCTTATTGTCAAGGACTGGAAAATGTACGGCTCAATTTTTATTGAATTTGGTTCTGTCGGGAGTGACCTCTGTCCTCAATCTGCTCGCGCAATGCGAGTAATGCGCCAGGAAGCTCGACATGCCTGTTGAGCCCGCACGTGAATGCCATGATTCCTGCAGCATGTGTGAAGTTCGGCCGTCCAAACGACCCAGTATTCGAACGCGTTCGAAGTCGAAGCCGTGCCCTGGCGTCGATATGTGTAAAGCCTGTCCTTCCGTCGCATGGTGCATTCTCGTGAGAACCAGTTTGTCAGTTAAACCAAGATAATTGGCTTGACAACAAAGAAATCGATACGGTAAGTAACACCGGACAATTGGTTAACGCGTAGTGGGACCTTGGGCCGCATAAGTTGCCTGCGGATTTCTGTTTCCGGAGTGACGCGGGTACAAATCTCGAGTGTAGCGCCAATTTCCGCAGAAACACTGGAGTTGGGTATTTGCATCAGAAGAGACCTAATGAGTTCAAAATACGTATAAGGCAAGTCCCAATGTTTCTCCCGGTAATGCCTAAAAATGATAACTATGTTACTGAAACACAGAAAGCAAGATACACTTAGTCATGTGGAAAACGGTTGTGTGAACACATCCACCCATGACAGCTAAAGGTTATTAAATACCAGGGTCGGCGTGCCCTGCGTATGATCGTTGTACACATATGTTCTAATCTACATATCGATAGAAAACTGGCAAAACATCGAGACCGAAAGCTCAAGGGTTAGGGCATTCGCCCCTGTCCAGAGTGACGTGGGTTCCAATCTTGAATTGGCGGC